>CM046968.1:93091380-93691380 GCA_025698475.1 Gossypium anomalum
TCAAAGGTATTTCTTGAATTCTGTAGTCACCTTCTTTTCTTTTTCTTTTCTTTTTACTAAGGAAAGATAAGATGGTCCAAAAAGAAAAAGGGGGACGCATTTGGATTCAGTGTTTAGCTTTTTCTTTTGGTTTGGCACGAATTTTATTTGGCTTTTGCCTTTACCCTTACTTTGACTCAGGTGTGAGTGTCTGAGATGGATCGACATGGGTATTTTCAATTTTCTTCTGGGCATTTTCATGTATTTGTTGGATTTTTAGAGGCTCATATCTACATATCCATATATGCATTGCATGTGGATGTAAGGATACTTTAAGAAATATGAAGGGTTAGAACAGCATAACCTTTTACCCCTGGCCATGTTAAGTATCTTGGAACTTAATATCTGTGTTAATTTTCCTTTTTTTTCCCTACATGCTTTAACAGAGGATGATATCAGCCAAGAGTCCGATTGTTTCTCCGGTTTATCCAATTCTAAACCGGTAAAATGGGTGTGTCACATGATTCTTTGTGCTGCTTTCAGTTTTCAAGTGGATCTAGTTTTTTCTACTCTTTTTTATCTGGTTTTTATTATTTTATTGCTGCACCGCATGCAACTACAGTGCCATTTTGTACGCTTGAGGAAGACATGTCAGCGTAATGAGCAGGTAGCTTTGTTGTTAAAGGTGCTTAAATGGTAAGCGAAGCCTCTTTTATTTTGCTCAGTGGTTTTTATGGTTAATAATTGAATTATTTGGTATCAGATTGAATTATAGAATTTTATGTTCTCTTCAACAGTGATAAGTCTGTAATCCCATCTATATATGAATTCCGTAGCCTCTTGTGTTTTCACGCTTACTTGACATTGGATGAGGCTGAGAACTTAAGTGGTTAGTTCCTTCAGTCTGCTCCATCTCTTTTAAGTTTTCCTTATGCAGAAATACATTTTTTTTGAGCTGACCCTTTTTCTGCCAATTCCTTTTATTGTTAAAGAATTAGAAGAAGTCGAGGAAATTGGTCTTCCTTCAATGTCGAAGCTTGCTAGCAAAGCAAAACGAACCAGGTCTCGAACTTCCAATGGTCTACTAAAAGCAAAGAAACAAAAGACTAGTATGGGTATGCTTTTCTTCTTCTTGACTTTTTGACTTTGATTTATTTTGTATGAATGTATCATGTATGTTGTTTTTGGAAGACATGAGATCTATATTATGTTGGCAGGCAGCATTCTCTCGCAGCGGAGACAAAACAAAGAGAAATGGAGGTATAATGAAGGTATGCCTCACCTAAATTTTAATTATTTGGATGTGTTATGTATCTCACATTCTACAGGAGTGTTATACGTTTCATTGCTAATGTTTTGGAATCCTTGCAAATCTTCGGTCATTTTTGTATGTTATGATCGGAAGAGAGGTGGGTGGGTTAGTGAGTGATATGCTTTGACAACAAGAGATGAGAAAAAAGAAATGTTGTCAAGTTGAGTTGGATTTTAAGTAAACAATGACAATGATTTAGAGACTGCTTTGGAAAGAAAGTTTAGGTGCTGGTTGTTTGGTATCTTGGTAGTGAATATCATTATCACTTATCATTGTCCTATAATATTTTCTGTGTTTGTGCTTTTTCAGCTGGCATATTCTTATGATGTGGAAATTCATTTCACTCAGTGGTTCTATTAGTCTTTGATCTGCTCTAATGCTCAGTGAAATCTTAACCCAATTGTGCTGTCAAGGGTGCACTCTATAACCCATATGTGCATGTTTTGGTATCTCTCTCTATCATACACACACACACGCACACAATTAGTATTATACAATTATGATAATAGAATCTAAAAAGTGATCCCTTTTGTTGATCAATATGCATATTTTTGTTGTTGTGAAATACTCAAACATTGAGGAGGAGAGCTTGATAATTTCTTTCCTTTCTAACTAGTATGATATATGTAATAAAAAAAAAAAAAAAAAAAAACGAGGAGAACCTCTATTAAGCGAGTTTGTGTGTGTGTGTTCATCAGATTTGCATTACCCAACAAGGCTGTGGGTTTCTGTTGTCTGGACTAGCTTTGAATGCTCCTGACCAAATGTGCCTCGCCCGATCAATCTAATCTGTCTTAGTAGATGGATAAGAGGCCAACTTCCTTCTTTCTGAAATGAACCAATTGTTAACAATTTCATTTTTAGAATAAGTGAATGCCATCTTGTTAAGGACTACTTTTTACAATAACTATTTGAGTGCTGATTTCCTGCTGTTCTCTCACTTTAAACAGATTTTGAGCTAGAGCTAGAGTCTGACGTTAAGGATTTAGAGGAGGAAGAGTCATCAGGTATGAGGTCCCACTTTTCTTATAAAAGTATGGATTTTTTTTTTTTTTTTCCTTCTGCCTCTCTGCTTTATGTGTTAGTGGATTTTGTTAATTTTGTACCCTTGCTATTTTGGAACTTACATTTTTTGTTGTTTTGGCTTTGGTTGATGATTCTCTCTTTTTTTCTTTTTGTAATAAACACTTGAACAGAGGATGATTTGCTCGATGATTATGGTTCCTCCTGCAGATACGAGGGTTATTATGGGTTTGACGCATCTGGGAAAAGGGTTTGTTGCTTGATTTTATTGCTTTTAATTTCTGAGGGGTAAATAGTTATGCATCTGATTATGCTTGTATACCCATCTTGCATTGGAAAATTGGCTTTTACTATCTTTTCCCTCTTATGTGTTCTATATAATGAAGCTCTAACTAAGTTAGAAATTCCCATGGATTGGACCTCGTTGGGAAACTATTTTTCAAATTCTTTGTCCTAGCCTGAATCAAGCCAATTTGATAGCCCATTTCACTACTAAAATATTATTTTTATATTAATATTTTTTATTAAAATTGAAAAAGAAAAGCATATTTCTATTATTAATTGGATATTCAAGCCAAGCCGGCTTGAATTAAAATAAAACTTTTCCAAGGTCCTTAGACAGGTTCTGAACAGAATATATGTGAGCTTCATCTTACTACTTTTTATAGGTTGTTGTAGGCCTTACATCTATTGATTTAGGTGTAGTTTGTTGAGCATGGAGCATTTCTCCGGTATGAGGATTGTGACACCATTCACTTTCATTTCTCATGTTTCTGAAGAGCTTGTTGCTAGAACCTAGAACCTAGAGGCTAGCTCAGTTAGTTCATGCAACCATTTTTTAAGGGGGTCAACAGATCTGGAGTTGGAATCGCATATCTGCAATATTTTCCCCTATTCCTAGATTAAGGTCTCCTTGGCATATTGATAAACAATAGCCTCTTTTTTGTTTATTCTGGAATGGCAGTGGTATGAAGTAAGCTTGGTAGATGAGAAAAACCAGGATTATCATAAAGCTTTGCTGCTAGATGTGCTTAAATGGTATTTAAACATCTTTCTTTGGTGGACATAAATGAAGATTGAGTATTAGCTTGCTATACACTGAAAAAGTGCTTCCCTGACAGGGATTCATGTAAAAGCAGCTATTGGTATAAGGCTAATCATCTGTTTGAAGCCCGCATGAGTGAGGAAGAGGCTGATAAAGTTGCTGGTTGGCTCTGTACCCTCTCGTTTCTATTTTCTCCTCGCTTAGAATATGGCTACATTGATTTGAGTTTCTGAGTTTGTCAGAGGGTCTAGTATACTCCGATGTATGATTTGATTGAAATTATTATTTTACAGATTACAGATTAGGAATGAGAAACTGTCATCTCATTCAATTGAATTGGGATGCCCTGGATCTGACATGTCTCTTGGGAAGAGTAACATGAAGCTCAGAATTATGGGAGTATTGATTCAATACTCCCAAAAAAAAAGGGAATTGGTCTACGGTCGAGTCAGTAAAAATAAATAACTAGGAATTTTGACTAGTCTTTTTTTTGTGGAAAAATTTCAATACATGTTAGACATGTCTGATACCAAGTCAGAATAACATCTATCTGTTTCTTGACATTTAATCTTTTGTTTACTGTATTCGCTGCTTTTTTTTTTTTTTTTTTAAGGATTGGAAGAAGTTGAGTACGTGGAGCCACGTCGGTACATCGTGGACCTCAATTAGGTGATCGTTTCAGTTGAAAAATTATGATACTAGAATGGGATCCCACCCTCCCGAAGTTCCAAATCAATATGTTTGTAAATTTCATATTTTACTTTAATTTGTTTATTTTTAGTCTTTTTAGGGTAAAATTATTGAGTTTTATTATTTTTAAAATGTGATGCTACAATATATTCTCATATATTATCCATTGAGTTGATTGTAAAAGTATAGATGTTTAGAATGATTTGATTAAAGAATATCAATGGAAGTATATTAGTTTATAATTATTTTTAATTGTGAAATGGGTATTTGGGCCAGTGGGGCATGGTTGTAGGGCGATTTCTACCATGGAACTCAATTAGGTGATCGTTTCACTCGAAAAATTAATGAACTTCGTCTCTGTTTCTGGTCTTTCGATCTTATTTACTAATCCGGTTTGAAAAAAGCCAATTTAGTACTTGGTTCGTATTAATTTTTAGGTCAAAATTGTTGAGTTCTTTCTTTTTTTTTTAAATTGATGCTACAATATGTTCTCATATATTACCCACTGAGTTGATTAAAGAATATCAATGGAAGTATATTAATTTATAATTATTTTTAATTGTGAAACGGGTATTTGGGCCAGTCGGGTATGGTTGTATGGGGATTTCCACCATCCCCTATCAAGTTGTGAAAAACGGCTCGCCCCCTATAATGTTCTTGTTTATTAATTATTGAACTTGCGATTGATCACAGAAAAAGGTTGTGCCATTCGGGTCTATTTGAAAAATTTGGTCAAGAGAAGAGAATGTTCAAGAATATGTGAAACATCATCCATTTTTGGGGTGACACAAAAGGGGAGGAAGAATCAAAATGTTCTTGTTTATATTGATAAACATCTCTTTTGATTCAAACAACAAAGAAGTGATTTAAGTATTTTAAATTAAATTAAACTTTTTGGGATCTCTGATTGTCTTTTTTCCTAATTTTTCATTGAAAATTGGTTTTTCTTTCTATCCCTCTAGACTCGATCGAAAGGCTAAATGATTAAATTTGGGCCTAAATGTTTGAGGTTTTGTTCAAATCAAGATCAAAACAAAAAATTGCTACATTTCGAGACTAAACAGCAAAACATTATCATATTGGTCTTTTTTTGAATAGGATCAAGTTTGTGCATTTCGCGCGCCATCATTGGCATTTGTCGTTTGTTACAAGGCAACAAAGAATAAAAATACACATTGTGTTTAAAAAGATAACATGAAAAAATTACATTGTACAATTTCACCATGATGTAACTGAAATTAGGAAGATTTTGTGATAAAAATTTAATCAAAACACTCCTTCAAGTAAACCATGCTTGCACAACTTTATGTTACCTTATCAGTATTTAATTTGTTTCCCAAAAACATCCTGTTGAATGTGTCAAAAGTAAACCATGCTTTTTCATTTACTAATGACAGTTTATACGCAAAATTTCTAGAACATTGGTGGATACTTCGTGGGCATGCAAAGTAATAATATACATAATTTATATAACTTCACTTGATTGATGCTTGTAATACAAATCCATTTTTTTAAACCAATTTTGGGCATCTTCCATTACAGATTAATGATAAGAAAGGAGGGTATATAAAATTAGAAAGGGTGGAGAAATTTATCCTTTTAGTTGGATCATTCGAAGAAGAGATTCTCAAGAAACGACTTGAATTACAGGAGCGTTCGCTTAGAAGACTATGCCATAACTCAGATAGGGTATGTGTATCGGCCTTATACATTAGTATGTACTGCAACCCTTGAGCTAATGTTGAATCCTTTTTATAGCAGCAAGATGATGAAATTGAGATCTTTAACTCGGATCTTCCTATGGACGTGAGTAAGAATTTCTCGACTGATATAAATGATGTAAGTTGTTACTTGCATTGTGTTCATCTATACACTTGCATTGCATTTCACTACCGATTATGGTCTGTTTGAACGGCTTTCGCAGATTTTGAGAAACACGAAAGAATTGAAGGAAAAATTGAAAGAGAATTTAAGGAACAAATCTGATTTTCTCAAGAATGGTAATATTAGAGATCAGGTATGAACCATTAATCTCTTTGGAATTTTCATTTTAATCTGTTGATCTTACCATTTTGCTTATTTTGTACTTTGTGTACAGGTAAGGTTAGGTGTTGCTGGATGGAAAAAAAGATACTACAAGCTGAAATTCTCTGCAGACAGGATATCGAAATAACGAGAAAGGAAATAGCATGTGTTTTAACCATGAAATCCACGCTTTTATATTTAGATCATGCATTATTTTGTTATTGTGATCTGGTTTATCTATGCATGTCCAAAAGTACACTGAGGGTCTACTATGGGTGCTTTTGTACTATTTCTCGGGTGTACCATCGTCGGCCTGGTCAGCTATCTCCATTTTCCATTCTAGTGGAATTCGATACATAGATATGTAATCGGTGTCATTCATACATATATAGATGGTGTCATACGTACATGCTCTGAGTACTCTGAGGGTCTACTATGGGTGCTTTTATACTATCTCTGGTGTACCATCCTAGTCCCTGTTTGCCATCTGAAATTTCCATTCTAGTGGAATTCAGTACATACATAGATGGTGTCATACATACATAGAGAGTTTCATACATACATATATGGTGTCATACATACATTCATACATGCTCTGAGTACTCTTAGGTTCTAACTACGGATGCTTTTATACTATTTCTCTGGTGTGCCATTCTGGTCTTGGTTAGCTATCTGAATTTTCCATTCTAGTGACATTCATTACATACATACATAGGTGTCATACATACATACATGATCTGAGTACACTGATAGCTAGCTATCTGGTTGCTTTTATACTATTTCTTTGGTGTCATACATACATCCATCCATTCCATGATTGCTTTTATACTATTTCTTTGGTGTACCATCTTGGTCCCGGTTAGCTATCTGGAATTTCCAATCTACCGGAATTCATTACATACATACATACATTCATATGCTCTAGAATTAGTACTGCTACGTGATGAGAGATCCGTTAAAATGTTAGGTATTATCCGTACTACTATGCTCCATTTTCCTCAGACATGAATGGTCTTTCTCAAGTGAGTGTAAAGTTCCAGAAGGGTCAGCCTTTTAAGCCCTTTGATCAACTAATGAGTGTATTGCCACCCAGAAGGTATACCCTATTACCGTTCTGCTTTGGATACTAACTTTTGATATTTCGGCTTTCGTAATATGTTACTGGTTTTACGCAGTGCTCATGCACTTCCGAAACTGTATGCAAAACTTATCACCGATGCCAATTCCCAAATCATTGACTTCTATCCTACAGGTTAGTCCTGTTTTCTGGGTTATGGATCGTGTGATGCTGGTATAAGTGTTCCTATTACAGATTCACAACATGTTTTCTCTTTTCTTTTCCTACAATTTTCTTAGATTTCGAAATCGACACGGATGGAAAGCGCCACGCATGGCAGGTTGGTTGCTCAAAACATATGTCCTTGCTAGTATGGTTCCCATTATTATAGAATCAGTTATTAATGCATGAAAATTTTGCATGAACTCTTCTTGTTAAGGGCATATGCAAGCTTCCCTTTATCGATGTGGAACGGCTTCTATCGGAGACACTAAGACTTGAGAAGGAATTGACGGTGAGACTTTATTTCATCTATAGAACTTGGTTCATGAACTTATATATATTATATGCAATCAATGAGACGGCATTTTACAATATCTTCAGCCGGAAGAAACTGAAAGAAATGCAGGGAAAAGTGATCAACTCTTTGTATCGAGCACTTTAGGATCAAAGATTTTGACACTTTTACCTGATAATCGAAAGTTGCATACAGAAGCCGAACTGATCAGGTTAGTCCATCACGTTGTTTCATTTCATGTTTTAGCTATATTATTTATCTGACCGTTCATCGTACCTAATGTAGCGGTGCTGTTAGAGGACATGTATCATCGTCAACTATCATGTAAGCCGGTTCGAAACTATGCATGCAGAGATCATGGAAAGGCTGGATTTCGTATCGTTTTTCTTTTACATCATAGGTCGTTACCGTTCAAGATCCCTATCGGAAAACATATCCCACGCCCTCTAGAGGGTGTTGAATATCCCGAAAAGGTAATATAAACATCCTAAATTTTCTTCAAAAATTATTTACTCGATAATAATAATTGTAACATTTATGTCGTATATAGGCCATAACGGAAGCTGATATTCAAAAAACTCAGCTATGGCAGGAATATCTTGGAACCAGACCGCGCTATAACAGGTTTGAGTTAATCCAAAAAAACCAGAAATGATCTTCACCCATTGAACCAGACATCAAATACAAGGTTGCCATGGAACCCAAGGTTTGACACATGCAAAGTGGGTGGTGCTGGTTCAAGCTCAAACATGGCTAAAGCCATTGCAGACATGAAAATATCTGAACCTAGCCATAACAGTATTTTTGGTAATGGAAAAGGGCAGAAATGGCGAAGCATGCAGTTAAGTTCTTTTCGATCATCAACATCAAACACGAACAATCCATGGCGTAGGGGGCCGTGGAAATCTAATAACAATGATTCTGGAAGTGATTTAAAGTGAATGTTATTTGAAAGATTCTTTAATGTTTGTGTTTTGATTCTCTAACATTGTTTTATGACATTTAGCAAAGAATAGATCAGAATATTAGCTCATGAGATTGAAAAGTTGAGAAATCTGAGGCTATGTGAGAAACTGATGAGGCTAGTGAAAGCAAATCTCTAATTTATTCACTAGTAAGATTTTCGGGGACGAAAATCCCTAAAGGGAGAGTTGTAACAACCCAGTTTAAACCCTAGTTGGAACAGTGGTTCGGGACCACAAATCTGAGTCAAAAAAATATTTTATATTATTTATGGTGTTTATAGCATATTAAATTATATCGTGTGAAAATTTTAGCGTTTGTGTGCTCGATTTAATTAAAAGGATTTAATTACGAAAAATGCAAAAGTTGCATGCTATTAGCAAAAGGTGTTATTTGGCGTTGGCTTTTTAAGTGAGGGTCCTCAAATGGTAATTAAACCATTTGAAGTGTGAATGGACATTTATGGGTATTATTCATTCATCTTTAATGGTTTTAAGGATAAAAGAGTAAGTTATTTATTAAAGATTATTTTAATGAAACCAAACATGCATATCATCAATTTTTTACTTCATCTTCACCAAAAACAAAAATAGAAAGAAGCCATGGGAGTTTTCAAGGTTCAGCCAACATAATTTCATGCATGTAAGTGCAATTGTCTTCGGTTTTTAATTATTTTTACGTTTTTGAGATAGTTGCAACTTAATCTAGCTAATCATATCTCTGTTTTCGAAATTGTTATAGATTTGGAATGATGCCATTTTTGAATGCTTGGTTATTTAGATGTTTTATGACAGATTTACTAACTTATATTAAATAATTAAATTTTCTATTCAACTTTTACTATAATTCCAATTTAGTCTTAACTAAATTCATTTATATTCCTATCACAATTCATGCTTTATTTACATTCAATTTCCTACTAAACTTAAACTTAACCAACTAATTTTCATCATAAATTCTTAATTTCAAAATTCTTGAAATTTAGTCCTTCTAGCACAAAACCTATAACTTATTTTACAATTTAATCCTTTAACCAATTCTAACTAGATATTCTATCAAATAAATCCCTAATTCATCAATTTTCCTATCATGAAATATGTTTAAAAATCTATCAATCAACAAAATTTCAACATAAATCCAATGAAACTTTGTTCTAAGATTCCAAAAACATCAAAATTATAAGAAAAGGAACTAAATTGACTTACCAATTTAAACTTGAAGCCTTAAAACCCTAGTTTTTCCTTTTTCTTTTCTTTTCTTCTTTTTTTCTCCCTATTTCGTTTGCTTCTCTGTTTCTTTGTTCTTTCTTTTCCATTTTATGTGTTTTGTTTATTATTTAATTAATATAATATTATAATATTATATAATATAATATAATATATAATATAATATATAAAATATCTTTTTACTTAAATTATAAGTAAATACATATTTATAATACAAGTGTACATATATATTATTACCATTACACATGTATAATTTTATCACCATACATTTGTCATTATTTTATTTATTTTTAATATAATTATAATTATAATTATAATTATAATTATAATAATAATAATAATTATTATTATTATTATATAACATATAAAATCTAAAATTTTTCTTAGATTTTTCTAAGTTTGCCGCCTCATTTGTGCTAAATGGCATATTTGCCATTTTGGTCTTTTTTACTTTCTTTTAATCTACAATTCAACTTTCACCCTTTTATTCAATTTAGTCCTTTTTCCTAATTACTCCTAATTCGAGCTAATTCACCTATCCAAAACCTATTGGACCACTCAACTAAATTCGTAAATATTTTTAATAAATATTTACTAATTCATTTTATTAAGACGGAGGCCCGACAATACACTTTTTTGATGTCCGTGAATTTTAGGTCATTACACCGATGTTGTGTTCTTGAGTTTGAAAATAATTGGGAAAAATATTTTCCTTTGATTGAATTTGCTTATAATAATAGCTATCAGTCCAGTATTAGAATGGCACCTTATGAAGCTTTATATGGTCGGAAGTGTAGAACACCCTTCTATTGGACAGAGCTCAGTGAAAAAAAGATTCATGGGGCTGATTTAATTCGAGAAACTGAAGAGAAGGTAAAGGTGATACGAGAAAACTTGAAAGCAACTTCAGATAGACAAAAGTCTTATGCTAATCTTAAGAGAAAAGAAATAGAATTTAAGATTGGTGATAAAGTGTTCTTGAAAGTGTCACCTTGGCAGAAAATTCTCCAGTTTGGCCGAAAAGGAAAATTGAGTCCTCGGTTCATAGTACCGCATGAAGTCGTTAAAAAAATTGGGCCAGTTGCCTATCGGTCGGCATTACCACCGGAACTTGAAAAGATTTACAATGTTTTTCATCTATCCATGCTACGAAATATGGATCGGACTCTTCACATGTTATTTCTTCGACAGAAATTCAGATTCAGTCTGATATGACATATAACGAAGAACCAATCAAGATTCTGGCCTGAGAAATAAAAGAGTTAAGAAATAAAAAGGTAGCATTGGTAAAAGTTCTATGGCAGAAACATGGAATTGAAGAAGCTACCTGGGAGCCTGAAGATACAATGAGAAAGCAGTACCCGAATCTCTTTACTGGTAAAATTTTCGAGGACGAAAATCCTTAAAGGGGGGAAAGTTGTAACAGCCCAATTTCAGTGAAATCGGAATAGTGGTTTCAGGACCACAAATCCGAGCCTAAAAAATAAAATTATTTAAATCTCATAAAATGATTGGTAGCATGATAGGAATATTACATGAAAATTTTTATGAAAAAAATTTATCGATTATGTGTCTTATTGCAAAAAGGACTAAATTGAATTAAATGCCAAAGTTGAATTCTAGTAGCTATAAGGATTGAATAGCCATGAAATTGAAAATGTGAGGTCCCTATATGGAAATTAGACCATTGATGAAAACTATGTAGATATTTTTGGTGAATCATCCATGGAAAAATTGAAAAAGGATAAGGACTAAATTGGAAATTAAAATAATTAAAACATAATAAAGAATTAAAATAGAAATAAAAACTCATTTTACATCATCTTCTTTATAAAATACATGGAAACCCTAGGAGAGAGAAAAGAAGCTCTCAAGGCATAAATTGGTAAGTTTCTATGTCCCGTTTTTAGTAATTTTCATATTTTTGGAATAGGGAAAGCTTAATTTCTCTATTTTAGGGTTTAATTTGAAAAGAAATCAAAGTATAGAAAATTTTCCATGGATGGATATGCTGGAAAATGAAAGGTTGTTGATAATTAAACAACTTTTACAAAGTGATTTTTAATGAAAACATGTGTAGGGACTAGATTGAAAAGTGATAAAATTCTTGGAAAATTCTAAAATTTATGAAATACATGTGCTGTAAAAGTTGTATTATAATTTTGAATAGACTTGGAAAAAAGGAATAAATTGCATGAATTTTAATTTCCGAGCCTAGGGACGAAATTGGAATTAATTAAAATGTTAGGGGCAAAATGATACTTTTGCCTAGAATGTGAAATGGGCTTAATTGAATGTGAAAAATGTAGAATTAATGATTGAATATATTTATATATATCCGGAAGTACCGAACAAAGGAAAAGATCGAGGAAAAAAAGTTTCGGAATAGATATGCGAACAGTTATCGAGGTAAGTTCGTATAACTTAAACAAGCATTAAAATGTGGATTTGATTGTTGAAGTGTGTGAATTTATGAATTGTGAATTATATGTGTACATGAAGCATGAACATCATAAAATATGAAATGTGTAATTAATGAAAAGGTAGGAAATCCGTTTGAATATTGAATTCCAATTGGATAGGTGATTACCGATGTGAAATGAGATCCTGCATGTGTTGCAGAAAAGATTTAGCCTGGAAGGGTAATCTATTGATCTCATCTTGAAAGGGATTTAACCTGAAAAGGTGATACTTGAAAAGGAAATGTACACCACGAGTGTACTACTTGAAAAGGAAATGTACACCATGAGTGTACAACTGGAAAAGGAAATGTGCACTTCGAGTGTACAACTGAAAAAGGGAATATCCATCGAAAATTCAATGATTCAACGAAAATAGTAAAACAAGTAATATGAGAAAATGTGGCATGATGAGCTCATCTATGCATATTAGTGTTATTGTAACTAACTTGGTTGATTGAATGCTTGTGATTAGGCAAAATTTGTTAAGTTTGCCAAGTTGATGGATAGTATGCTTTGTGTGTATTTCATTGGTTAAATGTTTCCGGTAAGTATAGTTTCAGTTATACCAGCTTATTAAGCATATAATGCTTATTAGGTTTTATTTCCATGTTTTATAGTGCTCTGAAGCTCGCGAAGGTTGGAGATTAGTCGGAGGAAATCATCACACTATCCTTCCTTTGATTTTGGTATTAGTGACAAAATTTGTTTTTGATATAATGGCATGTATAGGCTAAATAATCTAAATGATGGTTTGAAATGTTGACTTGTAATCTAACCATTGGAATGGCTAGATGTTAAGAGTTCATAATATAATGAGTAATACATGTTAACTAAGTGAAATGTGATAATCAATGATGCAATTTATATAAGGAAATGTAAAGGTAAGTTTATAAGTTTGGTTATATGAGTCATGAAATAAATTGGTTGATGGATATTGGTTTGAATTGAGCTTGAGTTGGTTGATTATACTTGTAAATACTGGTACAGGTGAAATGGTAAAATTTGGGTGAGAAATAAGGCTAGGAAAGGCCTTATTTTGTCCACACTTTGGAACATGGGTGTGTGACACGGCCGTGTGAAGTCTGCACCTAATTTTCAAAAATTAATCGACCACACGACCTAAGCACACGGGCGTGTGGCTTGGCCGTGTGACAACTGCACCTTAATATTTACAAGTCAGAGAGTTACACGGGCTACGGACACGGGCGTGTCCCAAGCCACACAAGCGTGTGTGACTACACGACCTGACCACACGGGCGTGTGTGGTACTGTTCATAAGGAAATTATAAAATTTTGCAAAATTTTTTTGAACTTCTGATTTAGTCCCGACTCGATTGTAATGTTCTTATTGGGCCTCGAGGGCTTATTCAAGGGACGTTATGTATGTTTACGGAAAAGGAACAGTAAATGATATGATTATTCTGTAAAAGTTCTGTATTTATTGGTAATACTCTATAACCCTGTTTCGACGATGGATACGGGTTAGGGGTGTTACAAATATGGTTTTAAAAAGGTTTTTGATTTGGTAATTTATGTCATATAAGCGATTTATTAAGTTTATGTGGTAAGACCCTAAGGTCAAATGGTTTTAGAAAATGACGTATCAAGACCTCGTTTCTATAAAACGAGCTATAATATTTTTGAAAATATTTACGGAGTATCATTAAGGTGGTATTAAAGTTTCGTTGAAAAATTTTAACGTTTTGGTGGTTAATTAATTAAAACGGATAAAATTATAAAAGATGTAAAATTTAATCACTATTTGATTTGAGTGATTAAATGGTTAATTGAATAAAGGAAATAGGATTTAAATGGTAATTAAACCATGGCCAAAGTTTCCAAGCGGTGGTGTTATGATTTAATCCACTAGTTTTTAGATTAATTATTCTTTTAGTCCTAATTAGTTTATGATTAAATTGTAAATAAGTTTATTTAGTTAGAATTTAATTTAATTGAAGGACCAATTAAACCTTCCTTTGATGGTAATTATGCCATATATTTATGTGATGGACAATTATGGTCATGAAATTGGTGTTTTATTTATTATTTAAGCAAGGGTAAAATGGTAATTGGATAATTAAAATAAAATAAAATCAAAATGTTTATCATCATCCTAATGTTTTCTTCACTGATTAGGAATGGATAAAAACTCCATGGAACACCTTGAGCTTTGGCTTGCCTTGTGATGATGCATGTAAGTCCGTCTTAGCCCCATTTTCAGTAATTTTTACGTTTTTGAGATCGTTGCAACTAGGTCCAACTAGTTGTACCTTCGATTTTAAAACTGTTAAAGATTTTGAATGTTTCCATTGATAAAAATTATGATTTTAGATGTAAAATGATGAATTTAGAATGTTGATTGATATTTAAAAGTATTTTATTAAGTGATTTTTGATGAATTTAACGATTAGGGACTAAATTGTTAAATTAATAAAAGTACAAGGACTTAAAGTGAAATTGTGGCATAAATGGGCCGTTTTGGATACCATGAATATTCTTCTAACCTTAATTTTGGGTAAAAATGGTTAATTTGCATGTTTTGGGCTCAAGGACTAAATTGAATAAAAGTAAAACTTTAGTGGCAATTTTGTAAAAATATCAAAAAGTCCAAATTGCATGAAACGAATTGTTTTATTATCTAAATTAATATATTGAATGAAATTATTAATTTAGATCATGATCGGGTGGAAAATCAAGGAAAATAAAAAATTACCAAAATACCCCTGAACTTTGGTATTTCTGCAATTTAACCATGTAAGTTCATATGAACTGTACTATGTATGATATTGATTTGCCTATGATTGATGTTGAGTTATTAAATGATTAAAATTTTTAATGGTTTTGAAGCGTAAACTCTATTAATGCTCCGTAGCCCTATTCTAGCGACGGATACTGGTTAGGGGTGTTACAATACTGGTGGTCCACTCGAGGACATAAAAATGGAAAGCGAAACCGAGCCCAAAATTGTAGCAGTGTGAGGCAACCTCCGATTTTGATTTTATTTGGTTGTGTCGTCTGACACATCTCCCGGTACAATGTCGCCAACACGGCAGATCCCCAACTGAGTTCGCCAACTGCTTTAAAATCTATGAGTTTCAGTAGTCACCTTAGATATACGAGGTTTCGTGACTTGTCTGGCATTAGATAACCTTCGATAATCTGAAAGATGCACGCTCGAGCGTATCGTACTCTTTGTACTTCAGTCGAATCATCCTGTGGCATAGGGAATGTCTCTCATAACCAGCCCATATTGATCCGACCTCCATAAATATTATTCGGAATCGCACCTAAAAGATCATCACCTACGACTCTCTAATCAATAGATTAAGCGGACCCGATGAGTACGGACCCATCCACCGGTAACCCAAAATATAATTACACGTCCTCCATAGTGATGGTACACTCCTCATATGAAAGATGGAATGTGTGCATCTCGGGTCTCCACCTTTCCACAAACGCACTGATGAGTTTCGGATCCAACTTGCACCCCCGGCCTATACTGGCTACGTGCCAAAAACCTACTTTCCTCAAGTAATTTTCAATCAACAGTGATGGAGGACCGAGTAGATTACGAATAAAACATTGTAGCACTCAATCTACTGGTTATTCACATAAAAATTATAAAAAAATTAATTAAATTATAAAAATCAAATAAAAAATTTAAATAATATTTTAAAAAATAAAATTAACTCTTACCATTTGCATTGGGTCGACAGAGATATGTTTATTATCGAGATGAATTAATTGTTGGGCCATTGCTAACACGATCAAATTTCTTAGTAATTTTAAGAAATTTATAGAATTATATAGAAATTATAAAATAATAATAATTTAGAAAAAATTCAAAAATTTAGAGAGCTTTGAGAGCTTTTTTTGAGAATTTTAGAGAAAAATTTAGAAGAATAATAAATTTTGGTATGAAAAAAGGGGTTAAAGGGTTTATACTTTTTTTTTGACCGTTGGAAGCCCAACAGTTATATTTTAAAACAGCCATTGAAGGTGACTGTTGGGGGATAACACGGCCAAAAGTGCGTCCATGTCAGCGCTTTTTAGCAAAGCGCTTTCATGTCAGCGTGCTTTTGCTTAACACAAGGAAAAAAGCGCTGACGTGGATGTGTTTTTCTGGTGTATCCCCTGAAAACGCCGTCAGGTCAGCGCGTTTTTGTGTTTTCGGTCCATATTCATTATTATTTTTTAAAATGGCCTATTTCCGTAAATAATTTCAGAAACGGGCCTTTATTGGTACTAAACCCCGAATTTTTTAGAATATCTATATAATTAAAAAATAAAATTTCCACTAAATACAATATTGAACATGTCAAATATTAGGGGCGTTCAAATTTCGGTTAAAATTGAATTAACCAACTGAATTGGCCTAATTTGGTTAATCAGTCAGTTAATCGATCTAATTCGATCGGAGGTCGATTAATGATTTTTTGGAAGTTCGGTTATCGGTTAAGTCGGTTCGAAATCAAGTAATTAACAGAACTTAATATTTAATATTACATATTATATGTATTAGTTAATTCAGTTAGTTCGACTAATTCATGTAATTCGATCAAAAAAACATTACCAATTTATTTATTTTTCGATATGTTTTATACTTATTTTAACAAAAAAAACCATATAAATTTCAGTTAATTCAGTTAACCGGAATATTTTGGTTTGATTAATTTTTATTGAAAAAATTTGATTCGAATTAAATAATTAAAAATTTTGATTAATACTAGTTCAATTCGATTATAAATTAAACATAAGGAATATATTTTTTTAAAAATTCTTTTTATTTTATTTTGACTCTTAAAAAGTTAGGTTTTTTACTCAAAAAAAAAAAAAAAGAAAGAGCGAAAGAAACGGTCAAAACTTTTAAAAATTATATTTGTATCCCAAAACGGCATCACTTTTCATATCTTGGAAACAATACAAAAAAAAGAAAAGCTATATAATTTAAAGAAAAACAACATCCCCATTTTCTCTAACGGCTCTATGACTCCGGTTATTGCTCAATCTCTTCTTCTCCCAGTCTCCGTTCTAACAATTTCGATCCAATCTTCGTTAAAGGTATTTTCTTTTCTTTTACTTATCAATTTTAGGGTTTTCTTTCTTGATTTTCGTTTCATTATGAGTTTTCGACATCGTTCGATTAGTGAAATGTGCTACTTTCTGGTTTTAGGTTTTCTCGCTTTATAAAAGATTTCTTACTTGGTTGAATTTCCGTATTGGGGGAGTGTCATTACTGGGTTTCAAATTGGGGGACTTTACGATATTTGAAGAATTATTGTTTGAAAGGAACGGATTTAAGGTGGTTTTGAAAAGTCTCAAGTTCTTAGATGTTGATATGTATTTGGATTCAAAACTTTTTGGTCAATTGAGTTTCCATCATGAAGTAAAGATGGATCAAAAGTTTCAACCTCTTTCTTGTTTTGTGCGGTTTACTCTGGATATAAATATTTAATTTTATTGATTTTAGAATTAGTGATAGAGGATTTCTAATAAATTTAATTTATTTTCAAATCATCTGGTTTGGATTTTGGAGGACTGATCGGAACATAAACTCCCCAAAATTTTTGAATTATCATATTATTTATTTATTTATTTCCATCCCCTTAGGTTTATTATTTTCTTCAATTGGTTGAATATTTTCACATATGAAATGCGATTGAGACAGACTCCAGCAAAATGGGGGAAGGGGAAGATAAGGAACTCAAACGTATTTCTTAAATTCTGTAGTCATCTTTTTTTTTTCTATTTACTAAGGAAAGAAAAAGGGGGACGCAATTGGATTCGTGTTTAGCTTTTTCTTTTGGTTTGGCGCGAGTTTTATTTGGCTTTTGCCTTTGCCCTTACTTTGTCTCTGGTGTGAGTGTCTAAGATAGATCAACATAGGTATTTTCAATATTCTTCTAGGCTTTTTCATGTATTTGTTGGATTTTTAGAGGGTCATATCTACATATCCATATATCTATTGGATGTGGATGTAAAGGGCACTTTAAGAAATATGAAGGGTTAGAACAACATAACTTTTTACCCCTAATCATGTTAAGTATCTTGGAACTTAATATCTGTGTTAATTTTCATTGTTTTTTTTTTCCTACATGCTTCAACAGAGGATGATATCAGCTAAGGCTCCGACTGTTCCTCTGGTTTATCCAATTATAAACCGATAAAAAGGGTGTGTGCCACATGATTCGTTGTGCTGCTTTCTGTTTTCAAGTGGAACTAGTTTTTTCTACTCTTTTTTATCTGGTTTTTAATATTTTATTGCTGCACCGCATGCAACTACAACGGTGTTATGTATGCTTGGGGAAGACATGTTAGCTTAATGAGTAGGTAGCTTTGTTGTTACAGGCGCTTAAATGGTAAGCGAAGCCTCTTTTATTTTGCTTAACGCTTTTCATGGTCATTAATTGAATTATTTGGTACCAGATTGAATGATACAATTTTATGTTCTCTTTAATAGTGATAAGTCTGTAATCCCATCAATATATGAATTCTGTAACCTCTGTCATTTTCACGCTTACTTGACGTTGGATGAGGCTGCGAACTTAAGTAGTCAGTTCCTTCAGTCTGCTCCATCTCTTTTAAGTTTTCCTTATGCAGAAATACATTTTGTTTGAGCTGACCATTTTTTCTCCCAATTCCTCTTATTGTTAAAGAATTAGGAGAAGTCGAGGATATTGGTTTGCTTTCAATGTCAGAGGTTGTTAGTAAAGCAAAACGAACCAGGTCTCGAACTTCTAATGGTCTACTAAAACCAAAGAAACAAAAGATTAGTATGGGTATTGTAACAGCCCGATTTTAGCTATGTCGGAACAGTGGTTTTGGAACCACAAATCCGAGGTCTTAAAATTATTTTAATATTATTTTTGGTGTTTACGGCATGTTAATTGTTATGTGTGAAAATTTCGTGAGATAATTTTATCGTTTAATAGCTTAATTTGATAAAAGGACTTAATTGCGTAAAATGCATAAGTTGCATTCTATTTGTTAAAGGTATTAATTAGCTATAAAAAAGAAGTATGGAGCACTTGCATGTCAATTTGATTATGAGATATGCCATGGATGAATCCATGAGTTTTGTGTTGTTAATTGATGAAAAATAAAAGATATGAGTTGGGTTAATATATGTTGTATGATATGGGCTTATATGAACTAAGGGAATATTCGGTCAAGCATGTGTGTAAGGAAATTTTAGGTATTTGGTGTTATTGTGAAATAGGGACTAAATTAAGAAAATGTGAAATATTAGGGGCTAAAGTGCAAAATGCTCATTTATGTGTTTTTGGGTGAAACTGAATGATTTAGGAATTAAAAAAATTAATTTTGGTTATATATAGATCATGAAATCAAGAATTCGGAATTACATAGGGGGAAAGACAAACTTATCGAGTAATTTACTCATTTCGCCGTTTTCATACCTGAGGTAAGTTCGTACGTGGTAATTTCATTATAAATGCATGTTAAATGCTTTGATATTGCATTAATTGTGATTATGAGATTACGGATGTTGTTGGAAGTGTGAATACGAATCTTCGGATGTGCTCGACGATGAAACCAATAAGAAAAACGTTCCGGTTGAACCTTAAGAATAGTTTAGGATGCTAGTGACGTGTCATTAGGCTATTTTTTGGCTTCGACCCATGATATCGGCACTACGGGTGCGAATGATACCTTGAGTTAGCTACAGGCCATGGTATAGGTATTCAAAGTGGAGTTACCTTGATTTGGCTACGGGCCATGGTATATGTACTCCGAGGTAAGTTACCTTGATTTGGCTATGGGCCATGGTATAGGTACTAATCGATTGTGATCCTTAAGTATCCGACTTCTATTCCGAATGGTCCAACGGGTAAACGAATGATGTGATTAAGAAAGAGGTGAGTAAGAGGTGATACAGGTATGTACGGTACCTACTCGAGTACTATGTTGAGAAAGATCAATGAGTTGATATTTGATCATGTTTTGAGACATGGGAAAGGTTTAATCGATTTGGTAATTGTGTAAATAGTTGAATTACATTAATTTTAATGAAGTGAGTTATTCATTTACGAACTTACTAAGTTATGAAGCTTACTGTGTGTTATTTTTCTATGTTTTATAGATAACTAAAGCTAGCTCAGATCCGGGAGTCGTCGGGAATGTCATCGCACTATCAAACACCTAAGTTGGTATTTTTTGAGTAATGTCTATATGGTATATGGCATTTATAGGCTAGTTATGGTATTTTGTTGTGAAAGTAGCCATGAGATTTGGCTTGTAAATGTATATGTTTTGTTTTGTAAGTATAGCCATGAGTGATGGCTTATTTTGGTATATATGTGGTTATGGTTTCCTTATTGCTCTAATGGTTATGTTTTGAGTTTGGTAAATGATCAATATATGGTATGATCGAAGTTGTTAAATTGAGAAGTTACATGATTGTGAATTGATAATTGATGGTATAGGTATTTGAATAGGTAATTGGAGTTGAATTGGGTATTGAAATTGGTTGTGATGGATTTAGCATGAATTGTGTGTAATTTGGCATGTTTTTGGTTGCTTATGAATGCATGGAAATGGTATGAAATGATGTGTTTTTGACATGCTTGTGGAGGGTGAGAAATGTGGCTTAAACTAAGCCTATTTTCACTTCAAACGGCAGAGCACAAGGGTGTGTGGCTCGACTGTGTGTGACACATGGCCTTGGTACACGGCCGTGTCCCCTAGGGTAGCCCTTTCGAATTAAATCAGTATACCCTACAGACTTGGCACGGCTTAGATACACAGGCGTGTCTACTGGCCGTGCGAAGCACACTGGCTGGCACATAGGCGTGTGGTCAGCCGTGTGACCTAGGTCAGTAACCCTCCAGTTTGCACACGATCAAGGCACACGGGCGTGTCTCCGATCGTGTGATGCAAGTCAGTATATATGCCCTGTTTCCATGTTGCTTGGACACGGGCGTGTCTGATGGCCGTGTGAGCCACACGGGCTAGACACACGGGTGTGTGGTCTGGCCGTGTGAGGTAAGTTAGTAAGCTCACTTGTTTGGACACAGGGTTGGGACACGACCATGTAATCCTAATACGGTTGAGGGACACAGGCGTGTCAGTTAGCCGTGTGAGGGACACGGTCGAGGCACACAGGCATGTGATCCCTGCAGTTTGAGAAATTTTCTAAGTTTCGAAAAAGTTTTCTGAGTTATCAGTTTAGTCCCAAACCAATTCTAAAGCATGTTTGGAGTCTAGTAGAGTCGTATTAGGGACAATATGATTGAGTATAAATGATTATTACTTGAGATGTGAAATTGATTGATAAAATGTATAATAAATCATTCGATAAGTATGGTAATGCCTCGTAACCCTGTTCTGGTGTCGGATACGGGTAAGGGGTGTTACAGGTATGTTTTTCTTCTTCTT
Source organism: Gossypium anomalum (assembly GCA_025698475.1). Classification (NCBI taxonomy): domain Eukaryota; kingdom Viridiplantae; phylum Streptophyta; class Magnoliopsida; order Malvales; family Malvaceae; genus Gossypium; species Gossypium anomalum. The sequence goes on from CM046968.1 coordinate 93,113,076, forward strand.
AACTTTTTGACTTTGATTTACCTTGTATGAATGTATCATGTATGTTGTTTTTGGAAGACATGAGCTCTATATTATGTTGGCAGGCAGCATTCTCTCGCACCAGAGAAAAAACAAAGAGAAATGGAGGTACAATGAAGGTATGCCTCACCTAAATTTTAATTATTTGGATGTGTTATGTATCTCGACCACGAGCGTTACACGTTTCATTGCTCATGTTTTGGAATCTTTGCAAATCTTCGATCATTTCTGTAGGTCATGACCGGAAGAGAGGTGGTTGGGTTAGTGAGCGATATGCTTTGACAACAAGAGATGAGAAAAAAGAAACGTTGTCAAGTTGAGTTGGATTTTAAGTAAACAATGACAATGATTTAGAGACTGCTTTGGAAAGAAAGTTTAGGTGCTGGTTGTTTGGTATCTTGGTAGTGAATATCATTGTCACTTATCATTGCCCTATAATATTTTCTGTGTTTTTGCTTTTTCAGCTGGCATATTCTTATGATGTGGAAATTAAGGTCACTCAGTATTTTTATTAGTCTTTGATATGCTCTAATGCTTAATTAATCTTAACCCAATTGTGCTGTCAAGGGTGCACTCTATAACCCATATGTGCATGTTTTGGTATCTCTCTCTATCATACACACACACGCACACAATTAGTATTATACAATTATGATAACAGAATCTAAAAAGTGATCCCTTTTGTTGATCAATATACATATTTTTGTTGTTGTGAAATTCTCAAATATTGAGGAGGATTTCCTTTCCAAATAGTATGGCATATGTAATGAAAAAAAATGAGAAGAACCTGTATTAAGCGATTTTTTTTTTTTTGTGTTCATTTGAACCTTTATTAACCTCTATTAAGCTGTGGGTTTCTGTTGTCTGGACTAGCTTTGAATGCTCATGACCAAATGTGCCTGGCCTGATCAATGTAATTTGTCTTAGTAGATGGATTTGGTTTCTGGCTTCAATTCATGATTTTTAAAGAGGCCAATTTCCCCCTTTCTCAAATGAACCAATTTTTAACAATTTCTTTTTTAGAATAGGTGAATGCCATCTTGTTAAGGACTACTTTTTAAAATAACTATTTGAGTGCTCAGATCTTCCATGATTTATGGCTTATTTCAGTGCTTAGATCTTTCATGATTTCCCGCTTTTCTCTCACTTTAAACAGATTTTGAGCCGGAGCCAGGGTTTGACATTAAGGATTTAGAGAAGGAAAATTTGTCAAGTATGAGGTGGATTTTTTTGTTCTGCCTCTGTGCTTTCTGTGTTAGTGGATTTTTTTTTTATTTTGGACCCTTGCTATTTTGGAACTTATGATTATCGTTGCTCCTGCAGATACGAGGGTTATTATGGGTTTGATGCATCTGAGAAAAGGGTTTGTTGCTTGATTTTATTGCTTTTAATTTCTAAAGGGTAAATAGTTATGTATGGTTATCTCATTATGCTTGTATACCCATCTTGCATTGGGAAATTGGCTTTTACTATCTTTTCCCTCTATGTGTTCTATATAATGAAGCTTTAACTAAGTTAGAAGTTCCCATGGATTGGACCTCGTTGGGAAACTATTTTTCAAATTCTTTGCCCTAGCCTGAATCATGCCAATTTGATAGCCCATTTCATTGTTAAAAAATTATTTTTATATTAATATTTTTTTATTAAAAATGAAAAAAAATCATATTTCTATTATTAATTGGAAATTCAAGCCAAGCTGGCTTGGATTAAAATAAAACTTTTCCAAGGTCCTTAGACGGGTTCTAAACGAACATATGTGAGCTTCATCTTACTGCTTCTTATAGGTTGTTGTAGGTTGATTTAGGTGTAATTTCTTGAGTATGGAGCATTTCTCCGTTATGAGGATTGTGACATCATTCACTTTTATTTCTCATGTTTCTGAAGAGCTTGTGGTACAATGCCAAGGAGACTAATCTCCTTGGCATTGTACCACAGAGGGAAAATAATGCATATTGATTGACAAGTAAGCTTGTTAGATGACAAAAATCGGGATTATCATAAAGCTTTGCTGCTAGATGTGCTTAAATGGTATTTAAACATGTTTCTTTGGTGGACTTAAATGAAGATTGAGTATGAGCTTGCTATACACTGAAAAGTGCTTCCCTTGACAGGGATTCATCTAAAATGATCTATTGGTATAAGGCTAATCATCTGTTTGAAGCCCGCATGAGTGAGGAAGAGGCTGATAACGTTGATGGTTGGTTTTCTACCCTCGTTTCTATTTTCTCCTTGCTTAGAATATGGCTACATTGATATGAGTTTTTGAGATTGTCAGAGGGTTTAGTATACTGCGATGTGTGATTTGATTGAAATTGTGATTTGATTGAAATTATTATTTTAAGATTGGGAATGAGAAATTGTAATCCCATTCAATCGAATTGGGATGTCCTGGATCTAACATGTCTCTTGGGAAGAGTAACATGGAGCTCAGAATTATGGCCGTACTCAATTCTCCCAAATAAAAAGGGAATTGGTCTATGGTCAAGTCAATAAAAATAAATAACTAGGAATTTTGAGTAGTCTTTTTCTTGTGGAAAAATTTCAATACATGTTAGACATGTCAGATACCAAGTATGAATAACATCTATCTGATTCTTGACATTTAATCTTTTGTTTACTATATTCACATTTTTTTTGTTTTTAAGGGTTGGAAGAAGTTGAGTACGTGGAGCCACGTCGATACATCGTGGAGCTCAATTAGGTGATCGTTTCACTTGAAAAATTAATGAACTTCGTCTCTGTTTCTGGTCTTTCAATCTTATTTACTAATCCGATCTGAAAAAGGCCAAATTAATACTAGGAAGGTTGTTGGATTATTATTAGATATGATACTAGAATGGGATCCCACCCTCCCAAAGTTCCAATTAATTTTTAGGTTAAAACTATTGAGTTTTATTATTTTTAAAATTTGATGCTACAATATATTCTCATATATTACCCACTGAGTTGATTGTAAAAGTATAGATGTTTAGAATATTTGATTAAAGAATTTGGATTAAACTTTCAATGGAAGTATATTAGTTTATAATTATTTTTAATTGTGAAATGAGTTGATCGGATGAACTACAGGAGCTTCTTCAATATTTTTTGGAGCTGAATTCACCATGCCACCACCATGTTATCGTCGAAGCTTTCAAGGGGATCTGGCATTAGAAATTATGTAAATACGTTTAATTATTTCTCACGTCTGAAAAACTGCATGGCGTTTGATCATAAACTCATAAATAATATGTAAGTTTTTTTCCTTGTATTTATAACTATAGTTATTGACCATCTATAATAATGGTTAATTTTAGGATAAATCAATGTTCGGTGCCTGAATTTGATAATATTTCTCAACATGGTCCTTTGTTAAGGTAACTTTTCTTTCAACGAATTTGACAGCTCTTTTTTTAATCTGATCCATGAACTTGAATTCTGGATTCTATTAAGGCATTAAGGCATGATGATGTGACAATTTGAGATTGTGGCATGTTATCACTAAGGGTGGGTTGGAATGGACGGTGGATTGTGGCATGTTATCAATTCGTTCTTTAATTGATTAAAATTTCATAGTGATTAACTTTTACGATTTTTATAATTTAGTCCTTTTTTTCTTAATTAGCTATCAAATCACAAAAATTACCAAACTAAACTTTAATCTACTTATATAATTGCTTTGTAAATATTCAAAAATAATATTTATGAGCTTGGTTTATGAAAACAAGGTCCTGATACCTCATTTTCCATAACCATTGACTTTCAGTACACACCACTTGTACATTGACTAACTAATCAATTATAAAAATCTATCAGATAAAAAATTAATAAAGCACTAAAATAGACTCGTAAATATTATTGAATAATATTTATGGTCTCACTCATTGAAAATGTGGTCTCGAAACCACTATTTCTGACACAACTAAAAAACGGGTTATTACATGCACCACACGTATGAATGGTGGAAAACCAAGTGGGGAATTAAACTTGCAATATCTGACACAGCACATAACATCCACAAGAATTGCACAATTAATAACATAGTCATAGTTATATGGGTAAATTTACATGACATGAATATAATTTTGTTTTGAAAAACAAATTACTTCTTCCCCAACGTTTGCCTCAATCATTTGTCTATACACAACAAGGATTTTGGACTTCCTGATCCCTAAACAAGTACACAATCTAAAAAGAAAGAAAACTTGTAGGCAACATTTTCATAAAAAAAAATTCTTAATCGATGTTTGCAAGTTGTTTTTACCTATTTACAAGTGAGAAAACATATTGTTGGTGAACCTTGCTTATATATTGTGTATCGTGCTTTTTCGCCTGACAAATCTCATGGTACAAAGTTGTTAATACTATTGAACCCCACCTGTATGAACAAGCAACATGAAAAGTCAACCAACAGAGGCAAGAACATCAGGTGGATTTTATTATCACATGCATTCAGCATAAGTACCCATTTATCAACTCCAATATATATGCTTGAGCAACGTACATCTTCTCCCACTAAAAGACACTACTCGGTAAAGTTTTAAAATTTGGCTTTAACCATGTAACAGCCCAATTTTCAGTGGTGTCGAAAACGGTGAATTGAGATCACAAAATTTGACAAGTAAGATTGAATAAGATAGTAATTTAATATTTATGAGTCAAGTAAGAAATGAGAAGAATTTGTGAATTGGTGAATTTGGTGAATTAAAATAATTAATTAGGTAAATCGGGTTAAAAACGAGGTATCGAGACCTTAAATTTGAAAATCGAGCCATAAATATTTTTAGAAATATTTATTGAGTGTCATTAAGTTAGTATTAAAGTTTGGTTGAGAAATTTTAACGTTTGGATAGCCAATTAAATAAAAAGGACTAAATTGTAACGAATACAAAATTTGTTAGAATGATTAAATAGCTCAAGTGTTAAATAAAGAGGATTTAAAGGGCAATTAAACCTAAAAGTGAATAGGTTGGACGACAAGGGCAAGAAAATCAGTAGAAAAATAAGGGAAATAAGGGCAAAATTGGAAATTTTACAATTTTAACATATAAAATAAAGACAAAATTGAAAAATCTAGAGATCTCTTCATATTTTCTCAGCCAAAACGCCATAGGAGGTCTGGAGAAAGCTGGCTTTTCATATTTTTACATCATGTAAGTTTAATTCTTGCTTTTTCTTGATAATTTTTATGTTTTTATGACTTTTACAATTAGGTCCACTTATAGAATTCATTAGTTTTTGATTTGGTGGGTGAAAAGGAAATATTGAATGAATTGATTGTAAATTATGAGATTTTGCGACTTCTGCCCCTTGTGAGTAAGATGGAACTGGCTTTAAAGAAGAATTATTATGAAATTATTATGAAATTGAAGTTCTAATTTTATATTAAGGTGGTTTTATTAAGTAATTTTGATAGAAAATGGTATCTAGGACCTAATTGTGAAAAAGTTGTATATTAGAGGTTGGTGTTGAAATTCAGAATATCAAAAGTTGTGAAATAGTTTATAATGATAAAATAAAGTGTTAATTGGAAAAAATTAGTTCAATTGATGGGTGAATTGAGTAAGGAATAAATTGTGAAAACTGTAAAAATTTAGGGTAAAAGTGTAATTTCAAAAATTAAAGGGCATAAATTGTGAAATGAATTAGATCTGAAATGAATGCTAATGAATGGAAAATTCTATATTATAGATCGAGAATCCGAAGAAAACGTGGAATAGAGGAAATTTCCTATTAGTCCCTAAATTTTCATAACTTCTACAAATTGGCCCAGGTAAGTTCATATGATTTTTAATAATGCAATGTGTATTTTAATGTTATTGCTTTGATAGTATATGAGATGTAAGTCTATATACAAATAACTGTATTTGAAATGGTTTATTTATGCTTATTTGCCATTGAACCATGATGAATGGTGAATGTGTATGTATAATTGAATTGTAAATTGATTTAAATGTGAGATTGTAATTCAAAAGTGATCTTGGAATGGAAATGAAAGTGAATTGAGAGTTGAAATACCCTATTAACTAGTCGGGCTGAGTCGGATATAATTGGCATGCCATAGGATCTGGAAGTGTACGGGATTTGCCGGCTTTACCGATCAGGCACTTTATGTGTCGTATTTCAAGCACCTCATGTGTCGTTTTAGGCACTTTATGTGTCGTATACTGATCAGGTACTATGTACCCTTTTAGGCACAATGTGCCGTACTGGTGTGTTTGGGTTGGATCCATGTATCCTCCAAAGTTCGAGTTATGTTAATAGGGGAAATATATGTGAAGAGAAAAATTAAATGAAATTGATAAATTGAATTTTTGAATGAAATGAGAAAGTGATATTGTAAAATAAAATGAGAAATGCAATTTGTGCTATGAGATTGTTGGCATCGATGTTTGATTACATGTAAGACCACGTCTGGGACGTTGGCATTGTATATGCTTTTTGACCTATCCACGCATCCTTATGGTTCCAAACGGTTCAAACGGGCATTTCGAAAAAGTAAATGATTTTTTGAAATTGGATTCGATTCAGGTACGTTTGCATGTTTAAGTGCAAGAAAACAAAAGAGTTTTGTATCATGAGATGTTTGAGTTCTTGTGAGACAGAGTCGGAGTGATTCCAGACTCCCCTGTCTTATCTTTAGAAATTCACTAAAAATTGTACAAAAATAATTGTGAGTTATAGTTTATATGATTAAAATCTTTATTGAGTCTATTTTTTATAAAGATAGACAGGAGTATCATTCGAGTTCCGTATTATGAGATAAATAATTTTTAGTGAAGAGAGGTCAAAACTATTGGACAACAAAACAGGGGCAAATTTAATGAATAAACTGTACTAATTGGATAAAGCAAAAATTCTAAAAATTTTATGGTAAGAATATATGTGAGTCTAGTTTCTGGAAAAATTAACGGGTCTTAATTTGCAATTCTGTAGCTCGAGTTATAAATAAATTACCGACTAGGACTCGAGTAGACAGCTAGACTAGAACATGAATAAATGTGTAATTATAGTTGTTTTACCTAAGGAAACATATTGGTAAATTGCTTATTAATTTCATATGGACTTACTAAGCGTAAGGCTTACCCTCCTCTCCATTTCTTTTAGTATTGGCATGTCGGCTCGGGGTTGGAGATCGTCGGAGGCAGCATCACACTATCAGAACCTTGACGTGAAGCATCGATAAACTTCAAGTGCTTTCAAGTGAGTGGCATGTATGGAGATTTAGTCTGTATGATAGTTGTTAGTATGATTTGGCCAAACGTATTGGCTTATTATGGTTAAATTGTATATAGCCATGTGATATGGTTTATATTCGATTATTGGGTTGAAAGTCTAATTGATTATGCATTCTTGATCCATTGCTTTATGATATGTGTGTGGTGATGTCTTTATACGGTCGAATGTATGATATGTCATGCTTATGAGGTGGATAGATTATGCTCAATAGATGTGATCATATTCTTATTGTAAAGGTGTAAGGTAAGAATAAGTAATACCGTTGCTAAACATGAAATTGTTGTGGAACATCTTAGTCAAGCACGTTGTACTATGTATGTGAATTGGTGGTTTGTCTAGGCTTGGTATAAAATGAGAACAAGATCTGGTATGTCAAGTTCTCGATTAGTCTCGAAGCCTTTTTAAAGTATGTTTTGTAGGCCCAAATAAGGGACGATATGCATGTGAATGAATGTTTCAAAAAAAAATTATAGCCCATATTTTAGTTGGATGTTTCTACGTTTGTCCGGTAATGCCTCGTATCCTATCCTGATCTCAGATACGGGTAAGGGGTATTACATTTAGTGGTATCAAAGCTGTGGTTTAGTCGATTCTCGGACTAACCTAGCATGTGTAAAAGTTTAGATATACATGCCACGAATCCGTGATAGTGTGATGTCTCCCGACGCATATGAGAACCGTCTTATTTAAGCAAAGTACTCTCCAACTGAGCTACACCGACCATGTTTAATGCGATGCGAAGGTATTTGAGTAAAATTTCGATCATGACGAGTCCCGATTCAAAAAAGTATGAAGAAAGAAAATTTGAATGAATGTGTGTTTAGGTACACTTGTTTGAATATGTATGATCAGTAAGTGAATATGACTAAATTTAGTGAATTGTTATGAAGATTTCATGAATGCTATGGTATGCTATTGTATATGAATGTTATTAAACTGAGATAATTATGAAAGTATGAATGTTTGAATAAAGGTTCTAATTTAGTGGAACATCGGATTGAGTATTTTCGTTCAGTGACCAATATGCATTGACGGAAAAGACCATGGTTGGACCATGGCAATATGTGTTATGTGATTTCCGTGTAAGACCATAGCTGGGCTATGGCTTCAGTATGTGATATGTGGTTGTGTGTAAGACCATAGTTACACCATGGCATTGTGAAAGCGAAGTACTCAATTCCGTAACTGTTCCCTAATTTGATTAAAAAAGGTAAATGATAAATGGATCTAAGAGATTGAAATTGACTAATTGTTAATATTAAGCTAAACTAAGTGAATTCATCATTTGAAATTGTAGATGGCAGAAAATATTGGTAAACTATATAGGTATATTAATTTGCTTGAAGTGAATTCTGTGATTATGATGATGCTATGTTAATGATGAATGCCAAGTCATATGTGTGTAGTTATGAGAGTCAAGTTAGAGGCTTTACGACCTCACCCCCTTGCCAGTATAGTGTTCTATAATAAATTTCATGAAAATTATATCGAATAAGCTCACAAGTGGGAAACAAAAGAGTTCAAGAAGTGGAATAATTGATAATGTGGTCAGAGATGAGAATGGTTTAGCAAGTAAAAACAGTTTTGGAAGAGATGACAGATTGTTCTGAAAATCATTCGAATTAAACAATGTCACAGTTAAAGAAGATGATAATCGACTCATTCAGGTATGATATTTAAAGAATGTGTTATTCAGAATTTCTTTTGAATTGATTTTCGTTAGTGAACAGAATAAAGTGGAAGTAAAGATTGCAGTAATAATCAGTGGAATGAAGTTTGAGTTGTAAAGATATCTGGGTATAACAGTTATGGTTGAATAATTTATGGCTATCTCTTTTGGGTATTTTATGTGTTCATACATTATCAGAGGAATATGTGGCTGTTCGTTTTCTGATGAAATTCTTATTGTATGAGAATGCTAGTTAACTAAAATGTTTGATGAGAGCATCGTTGATCTGATTAAATTATGATTGGCATTTCTCTATCTTTCTTTGGTATACTATTCTGTTACGTTTGAGATAAAAGTTAATAGTGGGATTCACATGAGGCTAATATTTTGTTTCTACGGGTTGTCACTCTGCATTATATACATATCTGAAATTATATTCTCTCGGTCATAATTGATTTTAGAGTACAGTGTTTTCTTATGGTTTTCTCCAGAGAATTTTCAAAATCTTTATCACTCCATATGAGATTCTATTCTATTATGTTTGGAAAAAAAGTTGATGGTGAAACTTACATGAGACCATTCGTTTATCTCTTCTGGTTGTTATTCTGTTTTATATATATGGAAAAGTATATAATCTTTGTTACAGTTGATTTCAGAATGTAGAAGCAGTGGTTTTTCTTCTGGTTTTCTTTGAGAAATCATTCGGATAGATATTATTATTTTCTTATGAGTTATGTTCTCAGATTTTTGGTATGGTATTGCATCTTGGATTTCTTTATCTCGGTTTTTCTATCATTCTTATTTTGTAAATTATCGATCATGGTTTATCCTTAAAGTATGTTCTATAGTCTGTGATGACTACGTCTATTATGATTGTAACTCTGAAATTTGGTAATAGGAATGTGGTGATTCTGGTATCTGGATTTCTTTGATTTTCGTGTAAAGGATTGTTCGATTAGATATCTAAAGACGACCACTTTTATATCTGAGTTGAATTCGATGAGATTGTGTGTTCAATAGAAAATGTCATTTGCTTCCTGATCTTAATGGTTTAAAGTATCTAATGTTACAGAAAAAGATCTGGAGTTTAAGACAGTATCAATGATTTGAGATATTGGAAAATTCCGAGTAGTTACCAAATGATTTTTGAAAAATCAGTTATGGTTACAGATGATTGAATGGAAAATCTTGATTATTTTGTGAATGTTGGCTACATGATTGATCTTATTTGATGATGATCTGATTTCAACCAAGTTAAATGCTAAAGCAAGGTTTTCTTTGCAAAACTGAGAAGCTCAGAAATGTGATAATGGGTGGTAATCTAAATGAGTTCAAAGCGAGTTCACTTCTGATGTTAAATTTCGGGGCGGATATGATTCTTGTTATTATTGTTATTTCGAGATAGAATTTATGTACAAATGAATCCGGAGTTATGCAGAAGTTTTGCACGCGGCTCAGTAGTGGCTCTTCTGTTCATTCAAGAGAAATAAAATGTGCAGAAATGTGAGTTAGGTGTGCTAGTGATTATACGAGTGTTACATAATATTTTTAAGTTCATGTTCAGATGTCTATTTGTTAGCAAGTAAGCCGAACATCAAGAGCATTTAGGATTATTGTAATCAGTGATAATACTAGTGTGTTATGAGATAGAATAGCTATAGATTTCGAATCGGGATTGTCATTAACATCGGAAAGGAAAATGTTATTTAGTTTATGGTTGATCATTTTAGTTGGTATAGAGTTTTTATTTGACAGATCAGCTGAGTATATATGTTCCTAAGAGAGTAATTCAAAAATTTGACAGTATGTTCCAACATTGTGTTCTAGAGTTCAAAGGTGATTGGAAAAATATATTCGAGGTTAAATCGGATTGTGATTCTGAGAAGTTAGTAAAAATGTTTCATGAGTGTTGAAAGCAACTTCTTCTGATAAGATTTTCGGGACAAAAATTCCTAAAGGGGGGAGAGTTGTAACAGCCTAATTTTCAGTGGTGTCGAAAACGGTGAATTGAGATCAATTTGACAAGTAAGATTGAATAAGATAGTAATTTAATATTTATGAATCAAGTAAGAAATGAGAAGAATTGGTGAATTGGTGAATTTGGTGAATTAAAAGAATTAATTAGGTAAATCGGGTTGAAAACGAGGTATCGAGACCTCAAATTTAAAAATCGAGCCATAAATATTTTTAGAAATATTTATTGAGTGTCATTAAGTTAGTATTAAAGTTTGGTTGAGAAATTTTAACGTTTGGATAGCCAATTAAATAAAAAAGACTAAATTGTAACAAATACAAAAATTTGCTAGAATGATTAAATAGCTCAAGTGTTAAAGAAAGAGGATTTAAAGGGAAATTAAACCTAAAAGTGAATTGGTTGGACGACAAGGGCAAGAAAATCAGTAGAAAAATAAGGGAAATAAGGGCAAAATTGGAAATTTTACAATTTTAACATATAAAATAAAGACAAAATTGAAAAATCTAGAGATCTCTTCATATTTTCTCAGCCAAAACGCCATAGGAGGTCTGGAAAAAGCTGGTTTTTCATATTTTTACATCATGTGAGTTTAATTCTTGCTTTTTCTTGATAATTTTTATGTTTTTATGACTTTTACAATTAGGTCCACTTATAGAATTCATTAGTTTTTGATTTGGTGGGTGAAAAGGAAATATTGAATGAATTGATTGTAAATTATGAGATTTTGCGACTTCACCTTTGTGAGTAAGATGGAACGGCTTTAAAGAAGAATTATTATGAAATTATTATGAAATTGAAGTTCTAATTTTATATTAAGGTGGTTTTATTAAGTAATTTTGATAGAAAATGGTATCTAGGACCTAATTGTGAAAAAGTTGTATATTAGAGGTTGGTGTTGAAATTCAGAATATCAAAAGTTGTGAAATAGTTTATAATGATAAAATAAAGTGTTAATTGGAAAAAATTAGTTCAATTGATGGGTGAATTGAGTAAGGAATAAATTGTGAAAACTGTAAAAATTTAGGGTAAAAGTGTAATTTCAAAAATTGAAGGGCATAAATTGTGAAATGAATTAGATCTGAAATGAATGCTAATGAATGGAAAATTCTATATTATAGATCGAGAATCCGAAGAAAACGTGGAATAGAGGAAATTTCCTATTAGTCCCTAAATTTCCATAACTTCTACAAATTGGCCTAGGTAAGTTCATATGATTTTTAATAATGCAATGTGTATTTTAATGTTATTGTTTTGATAGTATATGAGATGTAAGTCTATATACAAATAAATGTATTTGAAATGGCTTATTTATGCTTATTTGCCATTGAACCATGATGAATGGTGAATGTGTATGTATAATTGAATTGTAAATTGATTTGAATGTGAGATTGTAATTGAAACGTGATCTTGGAATGGAAATGAAAGTGAATTGAGAGTTGAAATACCCTATTAACTAGTCGGGCTGAGTCGGATATAATTGGCATGCCATAAGATCTAGAAGTGTACAGGATTTGCTGGCTTTACCGATCAGACACTTTATGTGTCGTATTTCAGGCACCTCATGTGTCGTTTTAGGCACTTTATGTGTCGTATACTGATCAGGTACTATGTACCGTTTTAGGCACAATGTGTCGTACTGGTGTGTTTGGGTTGGATTTGTGTATCCTCCAAAGTCCGAGTTATGTTAATAGGGGAAATATATGTGAAGAGAAAAATTAAATGAAATTGATAAATAGAAAGCGATATTGTAAAATAAAAATGAGAAATGCAATTTGTGCTATGAGATTGTTGGCATCGATGTTTGATTACATGTAAGACCACGTCTGGGATGTCGGCATTGTATATGCTTTTCAAGCTATCCACGTATTCTTATGGTTTCAAACGATTCAAACGGGCATTTCGAAAAAGTAAATGATTTTGTGGAAATTGGATTCGATTCAGGTACGTTTGCATGTATAAGTACAAGAAAGCAAAAGAGTTTTGTATCATGAGATATTTGAGTTCTTGTAAGACAGAGTCGGAGTGATTCCAGACTCCCCTGTCTTATCTTTAGAAAATCACTAAAAATTGTACTATAATAATTGTGAGTTATAATTTATATGATTAAAATCCTTATTAAGATAAATAATTTTTAGTGAAGGGTCAGAACTGTTGGACAATGAAACAGGGGCAAGTTTAATGAATAAACTGTACTAATTGGCTAAACCAAAAATTCTAAAAATTTTATGGTAAGAATATATGTGAGTCTAGTTTCTGGGAAAATTAACGGATCTTAATTTGGAGTCCTGTAGCTCGAGTTATAAATAAATTATCTACTAGGACTCGAGTAGACAGCTTGACCAGAACATGAATAAAAGTGTAATTATAGTTGTTTTACCTAAGGAAACATATTGGTAAATTGCTTATTAATTTCATATGGACTTACTAAGCGTAAGGCTTACCCCCCTCTCCATTTCTTTTAGTATTGGCAGGTCAGCTCGGGGTTGGAGATCGTTGGAGGCAGCATCACACTATCAGTACGTTGACGTGAAGCGTCGATAAACTTCAAGTGCTTTCAAGTGAGTGGCATGTATGGAGATTTATTCTTTATGATAGTTGTTAGTATGATTTGGCCTAATGTATTGGCTTATTATGGTTAAATCGTATATAGCCATGTGATATGGTTTATATTCGATTATTGGGTTGTAAGTCTAATTGATTATGCATTCTTGATCCATTGTTTTATGATATGTGCGTAGTGATGTCTTGATACGGTCGAATGTATGATATGTCATGCTTATGAGTTGGATAGATTATGATCAATAGATGTAATCATATTCTTATTGTAAAGGTGTAAGGTAAGAATAAGTAATACCGTTGCTAAACATGAAATTGTTGTGGAACATCTTAGTCAAGCACGTTGTACTATGTATGTGAATTGGTGGTTTGTCTAGGCTTGGTGTAAAATGAGAACAAGATCTGGTATGTCAAGTTCTTGATTAGTCCCGAAGCCTTTTTAAAGTATGTTTTGGGCTTTGTAGGCCCAAATAAGGGACGATATGCATGTGAATGAATGTTTTGAAAAAAAAATTTTATAGCCCGTATTTTAGTTGGATGTTTGTATGTTTGTCCTGTAATGCCTCGTATCCTATCCCGGTCTCGGGTACGGGTAAGGGGTGTTACAAAAAATTTCAAACTAGTAAACTTAGTAGCACCATCACCCGACGATCGTCTAAGCAGTTGATAGCAAAGTGATGCAGGTTCGATCACTTTACTTGAACCAATGATTACAACTTTGTCAATTGGGAGCCTAAGTTGCAATGCAAGATCTTCTAAGGTGATGGTGCACTCCTAACACGGTAAATAAAATGTGTGAGTCTTCGAGCGTCACCTCTCAACGAAGACAGATATCAAGTCGACCCTAAGCTCAAATATCCTAATCAATGCTGCCATCCCAAATCATGCGACATCCAAATAGGGGGAAATACTTTTATCTGGCTAGTAGCTCAGACCATGGACATGCTCTCTCAAGATGCGATACTCACCCTGTCCATAACAAATTACCATATTAGTTAAATATGCTAATTAAAAAATTAATGATGTGCAAATTTATAAAACACCCGTGGATAGCAAGTAGCAAAATTTTTTTATCGGCACATTAATCATCATGGTAGTGAGATCAGTTGCTCTAATCAATGAACCCATTTCGGTATATGCACAAAAATTGAAGAAAACATAAACACTTCTACATAATAATATTTACCACAACTCATTTTCGTAAATACTTTTATTTTTATTTAATTTAAATAAAATATCCACATAATAACATTAATTACCAACTAAACAAAAAATTATTAAAATAAATTACCTTAACCCCGTATGTTTACAACTGAAATTTAAGTATCTTTCTTAAATATAGTTTATGTTTTGTATTTACAAAATATTGATATTTTTTAGTGTTGCCTGATCACTTGGCGACAACAATTAGAAAATTGTTTACGTTGATAAACTAAAGATTTTGCGTAAGGTAGAACTTGACTCCATAAACAAAAGAGGATTTCTCACTTCTTTCTCTCATTCAAAACTATGCATGAGACTTTCATCTCGCACGACTCCTAAGTGATAAAAGTAAAGAAGAACTTATTTTCTTTATTTTTTTTATTACCTTCATTGCGTATGTATAAGATCAAACCCATTCGATTTCTAAAACGGATTACTAATCCTTAACTTTTCAAGGAATCCTTTATCAATGGTTATGCCCGGAATTTTGTTATTTCAGCTATGTTAAATGATCTTTCAAATTGGTCAAGACTCTCGAGTTTATGGTTGCTTCTTTATGGTATCAGTTGTTGTTTTACTGAATTTGCTTTATTAATAAGCTCATGATTCGACTTTGGTTGTTATGTGCTGGTACCAAGATCGAGTCCTAGATAGGCAGACCTAATTTTAACAGTTGGAACAGTAACAATGAAAATGATGCCCTCTTTAGTGAGATTATATGAACAAATGCCCGAACCTAAATATGTTATTGCTCTTGGCGCGTGTACAATTACAGGAGGGATGTTCAGTATTGATTCTTATAGTACTATTCAGGGGGTTGATAAGCTAAATCTTGTGGATGCTTATTTGCCGGGCTGCCACCCTAAACCTGAGGCAGTTATAGACGCTATAACAAAATTTTGTAAGAAAATATCCCGCGAAATCTGTGAAGATTAGATTAGATCTCAACAGGGGGATCAGTGTTTTAATGACAAATAAGTCATTTACGAGTGGAAATGCTACCGTAAGTTATGGAGTAGGTCCTACAATATTCAAGCTTTTGAATTTGTTATTATTTTGCATGTTTTACCATGTGAATTTTTTAGAATATCTATATAATTAAAAAGTAAAATTTCCACTAAATACAATATTGAATATATCGAATATTAGGGGTGTTTAAATTTCGGTTAGAGTCGAATTAATTGACTGAACCGATTTAATTCAGTTAATCAGTTGGTTAACCAATCTAATTCAGCCAAAGGTCAATGAATGATTTTTTTAGAAGTTTGGTTATCGGTTAGTAATCGGGTAATTCAGTCGAAAGTTCAGTTAATTTTTTTGAAAATTTGATTTGATTAAGTATTAAATATTAAAAAATTCAATTAGTACTAATTTGGTTTGATTGTATATTGAACATGTGGAATATATTTGCCGTATATATAAAAAAGATCATTTCTTTAGATTTTATTTTGACTATTAAAAACGAGAGGTTTTTTACTTAAAAAAAAAGAAGCTATATAATTTAAAGAAAAAATAATCCCGATTTTCTCGAACGGCTCTCTGACTCGGAGCATTGGTCAATCTCTTATTCTCTCAGTCCCCGTTCTGGCCATTCGATCCAATCTTCGTTAAAGGTATTGTCATTTCTTTTACTTATCAATTTTAGGTTTTCTTTCTTGATTTTCGTTTCATTATGAGTTTTCGACATCGTTCGATTAGCGAAATGTGCTACTTTCTGGTTTTAGGGTTTCTTGCTTTATAAAAGATTTCTTGCTTGGTTGAATTTCCGCATTGGGGGAGTTTCATTGCTGGGTTTCGAATTGGGGGACTTTACGATATCCGAAGAATTATTGTTTGAAAGGAACGGATTTAAGGTGGTTTTGAAAAGTCTCAAGTTCTTGGATGGTGATATGCATTTGGATTAAAAACGTTTTGGTCAATTGAGTTTCCATCATGAAGTAAAGATGGATTAAAAGTTTCAACCTCTTTCTTGTTTTGTGCGGTTTACTCTGGATCTAAATGTTTAATTTCGTTGATTTTAGAATTAGTAATAGAGAATTTCTAATTAATTTAATTTAATTTAATTTCAAATCATCTGGTTTGGATTTTGGAGAAATGATCGGAAGGTCAACTCCCCAAAAGTTTTGAATTATCATATTATTTATTTATTTCCATCGTCTTAGGTTTATTATTTTCTTCAATTGATTGAATATTTTCACATATGAAATGCGATTGAGACAGACTTCAGCTTAATGAAGCAACCTGAATGCAAAATGGGGGAAGGGGAAGATAAGGAACTCAAAGGTATTTCTTGAATTCTGTAGTCATCTTCTTTTCTTATCTTTTTTTTCTTCTAGGCTTTTTCATGTATTTGTTGGATTTTTAGAGGGTCATATCTACATATACATATATGCATTGAATGTGGATGTAAGGGATACTTTAAGAAATATGAAGAGTTAGAACAACATAACCTTTTACCCCTGGCCATGTTTCTAATAAATTTAATTTCAAGTCATCTAGTTTGGATTTTGGAGGACTGGTCGGAATGTAAACTCCCCAAAATAGAAGTTTTGAATTATCATTTTATTTATTTACGAATTTATCTCCATCGCCTTAGGTTTTTTATTTTCTTCAATTGATTGAATATTTTCACATATGAAATGCAATTGAAACAGACTCCAGCTTGATGAAGCAACCTGAATGCAACAAGGGAGAAGGGGAAGGGGAAGGGGAAGGGAAAGATAAGGAACTCAAAGGTATTTCTTAAATTCTGTAGTCTATCTTCTTCTTCTGCTTCTTCTTCTTCTGTTTTTTTTTTTTTTTTTTTTTTCCTATTTACTAAGGAAAGATGAGATGGTCCAAAAAGAAAAAGGGGAACGCATTTGGATTCAGTGTTTAGCTTTTTCTTTTGGTTTGGCTTGAATTTTATTTGGCTTTAGCCTTTACCCTTATTTTGACTCAGGTGTGAGTGTCTGAGATGGATCGACATGGGTATTTTCAATTTTCTTCTCGGCATTTTCATGTATTCGTTGGATTTTTAGAGGGTCATATCTACATATCCATATATGCATTGGATGTGGATGTAAGGGGCACTATAAGAAATATGGAGAGTTAGAACAACATAACCTTTTACCCCTGACCATGTTTCTAATAAATTTAACTTCAAATCACCTGGTTTGGATTGTGGAGGACTGATCGGAATTTAAATTTACCAAAATAGAAGCTTTGAATTATCATTTTATTTATTTATGTATTTATTTCCATTGCGTTAGGTTTTTATTTTCTTCAATTGATTGAATATTTTCACATATGAAATGCAATTGAAACAGACTCCAGCTTGATGAAGCAACCTGAATGCAACAAGGGAGAAGGGGAAGGAGAAGATACGGAACTCAAAGGTAAATCTTGAATTCTGTAGTCTGTCTTCTTCTTCTTCTTTTTATTTTTTTTTATTTTTTTCTATTTTCTAAGGAATGATACGATGGTCCAAAAAGAAAAAGGGGAACGCATTTGGATTCAGTGTTTAGCTTTTTCTTTTGGTTTGGCACGAATTTTATTTGGCTTTTGCCTTTACCTTTACTTTGACTCAGATGTGAGTGTTTGAGATGAATCGACATGGGTATTTTCAGTTTTCTTCTAGGCTTTTTAATGTATTTGTTGGATGTTTAGATGGTCATATCTACATATCCATATATGCATTGGATGTGAATGTAAGGGGCACTTTAAGAAATATGAAGAGTTAGAACAACATAACCTTTTTCCTCTGATCATGTTAAGTATCTCGGAACTTAATATCTGTGTTAATTTTCATTTTTTTTTTTCTACATGCTTTAATAGAGGATGATATCAGCCAAGATTCCAATTGTTTCTCTGGTTTGTCCAATTATGGAAAGGCAAAAAAGGTGTGTGTCACATGATTCTTTGTGCTGCTTTCAGTTTTCAAATGGAACTGGGTTTTTTTTACACTTTATGATCTGGTTTTTAATATTTTATTGCACCGCATGCAACTACAGTGGCGTTATGTATGCTTGCGGAAGACATGTCAGCGTAATGAGCAGGTAGCTTTGTTGTTAAAGGTGTTTAAATGGTAAGCGAAGCCTCTTTTATTTTGCTCAACGCTTTTTATGGGTATTAATTGAATTATTTGGTATCAGATTGAATGATACAATTTTATGTTCTCTTCAACAGTGATAAGTTTGAAATCCCATCTATATATGAATTCCGTAACGTCTATCATTTTCACGCTTACTTGACGTTGGATGAGGCTGAGAACTTAAGTGGTTAGTTCTTTCAGTCTGCTCCATCTCTTTTCAGTTTTCCTTATGCAGATATACATTTCTTTTGAGCTGACCCTTTTTCTCCCAATTCCTTTTATTGTTAAAGAATTAGGAGAGGTCGAGGATATTGATTGGCTTTCAATGTCAGAGGTCGCTAGTAAAGCAAAACGAACCAGGTCTTGAACTTCCAATGGTCTACTAAAACCAAAGAAACAAAAGACTAGTATGGGTATGCTTTTCTTTTTCTTGACTTTTTGACGTTTGATTTATCTTGTATGAATGTATCATGTATGTTGTTTTTGGAAGACATAAGCTCTATATTATGTTGGCAGGCAGCATTCTCTCGCACCAGAGACAAAACAAAGAGAAATGGAGGTATAATGAAGGTATGCCTCACCTAAATTTTAATTATTTGGATGTGTTATGTATCTCGCATTCTACCAGGAGTGTTATATGTTTCATTGCTCATGTTTTGGAATCCTTGCAAATCTTCGGTCATTTCTGTATGTCACGACCGGAAGAGAGGTGGTTGGGTTAGTGAGCGATATGCTTTGACAGCAAGAGATGAGAAAAAAGAAATGTTGTCGAGTTGGATTTTAAGTAAACAATGACAATTGACTTGGAGACTGCTTTGGAAAGAAAGTTAAAGTGCTGGTTGTTTGGTATCTTGGTAGTGAATATCATTGTCATGTAATATTTACTGTGTTTGTGCTGTTTCAGCTGGCATATTCGTATGATGTGTAAATTCATGTCACTCAGTATTTTTATTAGTCTTTGATATGCTGTAATACTCAATTAATCTTAACCCAATTGTGCTGTCAAGGGTGCACTCTATAACCCATATGTGCATGTTTTGGTATCTCTCTCTATCATACACACACATGCACACAATTAGTATTATACAATTATGATAATAGAATCTAAAAAGTGATCCCCTTTGTTGATCAATATGCATATTTCTGTTGTTGTGAAATTCTCAAATGTTGAGGAGGAGAGTTTGATAATTTCTTTCCTTTCTAACTAGTATGGTATATGTAATGAAAAAAAAATGAGGAGAACCTCTATTAAGCGAGTTTGTGTGTGTGTGTGTGTTCATCAGATTCGCATTACCCAACAAAGCTGTGGGTTTCTGTTGTCCAGACTAGCTTTGAATGCTCCTGACCAAATGTGCCTCGCCTGATCAATCTAATTTGTCTTAGTAGATGGATTTGATTTCTGGCTTCAACCCGTGATTTTTAAAGAGGCCAACTTCCCCCTTTCTCAAATGAACCAATTTTTAACATTTTCTTTTCTAGAATTGGTGAATGCCGTCTTGTTAAGGACTACTTTTTACAATAACTATTTGAGTGCTCAGATCTTTCATGATTTCCCGCTCTTCTCTCACTTTAAACAGATTTTGAGCCAGAGCCAGAGTCTGACATTAAGGATTTAGAGGAGGAAGACTTGCCAGGTATGAGGTCCAACTTTTCTTATAAAATTATGAATTTTTTTCTTCTGCCTCTCTGCTTTATGTATTCGTGGATTTTGTTAGTTTTGGACCCTTACTATTTTGGAACTTACATTTTTTGTTGTTTTGGCTTTGGTTGATGATGGCATTGGTTGATGATTCTCTCTTTTTTTCATTTTGTAATAAACACTTAAACAGAGGATGATTCGATCGATGATTATGATGACCCCTGCAGAGACTCCTGCAGATACGAGGGTTATTCTTGCAGAGAGGGTTATTATGGGTTTGATGCATCTGGGAAAAGGGTTTGTTGCTTGATTTTATTGCTTTTAATTTCTGAGGGGTAAATAGTTATGCATGGTTATCTGATTATGCTTGTATACTCATCTTGCATTGGAAAATTGGCTTTTACTATCTTTTCCCTCTTATGTGTTCTATATAATGAAGCTCTAAGCTAGAAATTCCCATGGATTGGACCTCGTTGGGAAACTATTTTTCAAATTCTTTGCCCTAGCCTGAATCAGGCCAATTTGATAGCCCATTTCACTACTAAAAAAATATTTTTTTATTAATAATTTATTATTAAAATTGAATAAAATCATATTTCTATTATTAATTGGAAATTCAAGCCAAGCCGGCTTGAATTAAAATAAAACTTTTCCAAGGTCCTTAGACAGGTTCTAAACCGAATATATGTGAGCTTCATCTTACTATTTTTTATAGGTTGTTGTAGGCCTTACATCTATTGATTTAGGTGTAGTTTCTCGAGTATGGACCATTTGTCCAGTATGAGGTTTGTGACATCATTCACTTTCATTTCTCATGTTTCCGAAGAGTTTATTGCTAGAACCTAGAGGCTAGCTCAGTTAGTTCATGCAACCATTTTTTAAGGGGGTCAACAGATCTGGAGTTGGAATCGCATATCTGCAATATTTTACCCTATTCCTAGATTAAGGTCTCCTTGACATATTGATAAACAATAGCCTCTTTTTTGTTTATTCTGGAATGGCAGTGGTATGAAGTAAGCTTGGTAGATGAGAAAAACCAGGATTATCATAAAGCTTTGCTGGTAGATGTGCTTAAATGGTATTTAAACATCTTTCTTTGGTGGACGTAAATGAAGATAGTATTAGCTTGCTATACACTGAAAAGTGCTTCCCTTGACAGGGATTCATGTAAAAGCATCTATAGTTACAAGGCTAATCATCTGTTTGAAGCCCGCATGAGTGAGGAAGAGGCTGATAAAGTTGCTGGTTGGTTCTCTACACTTGCTTCTATTTTCTCTTTTTGCTTAGAATATGCCTACATTGATTTGAGTTTGTCATTTTGTGAGAAGAAAAAATTCAATTCATGTTAGACATGTCTGATAGCATTCATCTGTATGTTGAAAGTATGGCCAATATCTTCATCTATCTGTTTCTTGACATTTAATCTTTTGTTTACTGTATTCACTTTTTTTTTTTTTTAAAGGGTTGGAAGAAGTTGAGTACATGGAGCCACGTCGGTACATCAAGATCAGGGACCTCAATTAGTTGATCGTTTCACTTGAAAAATTAATGAACTTATTCTCTGTTTCTTCGATCAAATTTTAAAATTTGAAAAGTGCAATGATTCAAACTAACTTGAGGGTTAAACTCACCTATAGTTGCAGAGATAACAATACAGTGACTTAAATAAAAATTTTTGAATAATTTAATAACGAATTTATAATTTTTTAGTTAAGCAACCAAAATAAAAACTTATCTATAATTTAATGACTAGTGGTGTAATTTACCAAAAAGATATGGGTGAAACGAGATGGAAGGTTTAAAAGGTTGGCTAATTATTTCTTTTTAAAAATGAAAATCTTAATCTTTACCAAGGCTTCATTAACTTTTTTTTATTAATAGGATAAACAAAAAATAGTTTTTATTTTAATTTTAATTTTTTAAATTAGCCATAATTTCTTGCACTGTTTTAAGAAATAAAATTTGTTATTTAAAATTTAAAATTATTTTTTTAAAAAAAGTTATGTATTAAATTAGGAAAAAAAAAAGACTACAAATAAACTAGGGGTTCCAAGGTTAAAACTTAGCTAAGGTATACTCCTGGTCTCTCTTAAAATAGAAAAGTTTTTATTTAGGTATTTATGTAACTTATAAAATTTTAAATTAGTAATGATTAAATTACACTTTGGTCCCTTCAAAAATAATAAAAAAATAATCTAATCATTTAAAAATTATAAAGATATAAACTATTAAAATGATAAAATTATATTTTTATTATCGTAAAAATATATAATTTAATTTCGATCCAAAAAAATTTTCAACTTCACCACCGTCTTCGAGCTTTTAAACTAAAATAAATCTAAAATGCTAACTTGAAAGGACAATAATTAATATATTTTGGTTTTTATTTTTATTTTTATTTTTTTCATGATTGAAATTGGGTTTTCCAATTATAGAATGCCATGTCATGACAACACTATTCCACAAAATGCCGTGTGCTTAATTAATGTGATTTGTCCCTCGCGTATTCATTTTACATTTTCCACACTTAGGTATATTTTTTAAAGCACTCAATTGTGAATCATTTCTTCATTTTTAAGTATTTAAATGATGCTTTGTTTGTATCAACAATGTTGGGGTTTTGGGATTTTGATGGCACGAATTTGAGTTTTATCATGTTTAAGTATTATGTGTAACTTTTCTTTTGAATTATTTCAAATTTAAATTTTATGTGTAGATTGTGTTTAGATTTATCTTAGTTTAAGTTCGGATACATTTCGATTTCAATCGGTTATACTTTATATTTAATAGGTTTTAATTTTTTTTTTTTTTTTTGAATTACAAGAGGAGGATAAATTCCTAATAGCAACATGACTAGCGCGACCTAAATTTAAGCCACACTTAAGATGGTAAACACTCTAGCTATTAGGCTAACACACGGGTTCAATAGATTTTAATTTTAGTTTATCGGAGATGAATTATTTATAGTTTTACTTATAAGCTCCTTTATCAAATCAAATATATTTTTAATAAAGTTGGGTGATTTAAAGTCTTAAAAAGATAACTCTTTTTAGTGAAGCCATAACTTTTATTTGTTCTTTTTAATATTTTAAGTTTAGCCTCTCTTTTTTTTTTTTTTTTCGGTGAATTAGAATAGGAGGGCAACACATGCAACTAGCGTGACTCAAATTCAAGCCATACGTGTGGTGGTGAATATATTGACTATTAGGTCAACACACAGAGTAAAATTATATGACATGGATAATTATATATTTTTTAAAAATTACTTGTCCCCGACATATGCCTCAATTATTTGTCTGTATACAACGAGGGTTTTGGACTTCAATCCTAAACAAGTACACCATCTAAAAAGAAAGAAAACTTGTAGACAACATTTTCATAAAAAATAATTTTAAATCAATGTTTTAAATTTGTTTTTACTTATTTACAAGTGATAAAACATATTGTTGGTGAACCCCACCTATATATTGTGTATCTTGCTTTGTTGTCCAGCAAAGTTCATGGTACAATGTTTCTAATACTGTTGAATCTCACCTGTATGAAGAACCAACTTGAAAATCAATAAATTGAGGCAAGCACATCAGGTGGATTTTATTATCACATGCATTCCGCATGAGTACCCCTTTATTAGCTCTAATATATATAAACCTGAGCAGCATACATCTTCTCCCACTAAAAGACACTACTCGTTAAAGTTTCAAAATGTTGTTTTAATCAGTAAAATTTCAAACTAGTTGATAATACTCTAGAATGTCATATTTTTATGTGCTAATTGCATGTTTATTTTGAGTATATCCTATTAATTTGGGTTATTTTATGGTTCTTTGTCTTGTAGGGACTTAATTGAAGATAAAAGGAAATTTGGGGGCAAAAAACGTGAAATTAAAGATGAACTGGGCCAGCATGCGAAGTAGGAGAGAAGTGGTGTCGAAAATGCAAAGTATGGAAGACTTTTGGGGCAAAAATACAAAAGAAGAGATTTTATAACACAAGACTCTATTTTAATTTCAATTATATTAGGATAATTATTAAGGATTTTTATTTAAATTGAATATTAGGATTTATTTTTATTTATCTTTAATTATCTTTATTTATTTGTATTTATCTTTTAGAATTTAATTAGGAATAGGCTAGGTTTTCTAGTACTATAAGAAGGGAATGGAGTAGCACATATTGGAGATCTCTTTTTCTGTAAACACTCCCTCTCCCATAAAATTTAGTTTTTGTTCTCTTCATGTTTTCTTCAATAAAAATCTCATTTCTATTATATTTATTTCTTTCTTAAAAATCACGAGTCACTAAACCCATTTAGCCGAAGGTTGTTGAATTTCCCCAAAAAGGTTCATGAGGCTTAGAATCCGCGCTTAGCCTTCTCAACAGGGTATTTATCGCTTCTCCGCATTACGGGGCTGACGCTTCCATCCACGTCCCTTAATAGGTGATCTTTTCAATTTGTGCAAGAAATGACCGTTTTGTACGTTTTGGGAAGGTTGCACAGTTGGTTCGTTGGCTTTCTGCGTCAGAGGTTGATGAATCCAAGAGACAAAACAGCGTGGTATTCAACGTTGGGAAGTGATGATCTAGCAGAAGATAGTCCCAAAAAAGCGATTATTGGCTAGAGTCAGGTTCCGCCAAATCTTAAGTCTAAATTCTTGGAGCTGGTGGTTGTAGGCGTCTTCTTCCACTATAACTGGCTTATTCTGCTCGAGATAGGTTACTTAAAAGCCAATGATTGAACCCAAGATGAATAAAGACAACTGGAGGCTGGAAAATCACCATAAAAAATCTTTTCTTCAACTTTGCTTTTATTTTTAATTTTCGAAATTTCCATTCAACTCTCCATTCTGTTTTTATTTTATTTTATATCCAGATTTAAACTTTAATTTCTGTTTTTTTTTTATTTTTTTTCAAGAACGCAGGTTTTTTTGGGCACATTCTGCCCAAGATTTCGAGAAACGAGCATTCGTGCAATCTAGTCCTTGAGGATTTGACCTTACTTCCTATTTACTGTTCTTTTTACTATTTTATAAGGAATATGATATTTTTGAGTCTAGAGTTAACGAAAACCCTACTCGGACATTTGAGAGAAAAAAAGTAGAAGTCGACTCCCCAAAGGAAGTGCTTAACACTAGGGTTAACGAAAACCCTAATTTAGCCCCTCAACCTATGGCTCAAACAATTCGGCAACTAGCCAAAGCTCCGGCAAAATAATCTCCACTATGCATGTAATACCCCGAAAATCTTTACAGTAATATATTATCCTTGATATAATAAAATAAGGAAATAAAGTGATAAAAAGGGAAGTTTTGAGTTATGGCAACATTGGGAAGTAAATTATGATATCTTGATTCAGGAAAGGACTAAATTGTAAAACTCAGAAAAGTTTTGTTGCCAAAGAGTAAATACTCAAGACTTAAAGGGTTAAAGTGTAAATATGAAAAAGTTGAAGGACCAATAGTGTAAATATTTTAAGGGTAGAATGATCTAGAAACTAAGAAAAATGGATGAATTAGAACCAAATTGAATAAGTGAAGAACTATGAGGGACTAAATTGTAATTTTTCAAAATTAAATGATGGCTCAAGGATGGAATTCTAAAAGATCATGAAGGGCAAAATGGTCAATTAGTAAGAGAGAGAATTCTAGAATGTAATGATTATGTTGATGATATTTTAAATTAATTAATTAGATAAATATTATTTTATTAATATTTTATGAGATATTTAATATTATTTTATTATTTATTTAGTATATAAGGAAAGAAAGATGAAGAATTTTCATCATCTTTCCTTTCCATGCAAACTAACGTGAGAGAAAGAGAGGAAGAAAGAAAGTTTTACTTTCTTTACAATTTGGTCCTTTTACCAAAAATTCACCATTTTCACCCAAAAATCAAATGAATTTCCATAGCTACCAAGAGAGAAAAATGTTAAGGAGAGCATCGGGAGTTAGAATATCAAGTTGGATTCAAGAAATAGAAGCTGGAGGAGAGAGAAAATCAAGTTAAAGATTGGTATCAAGAGAATAAGGTAAGTACATCAAGATTTCAATATGTTTTTAAGTTTGTTATTGTTGATAAAGCATGGAAATAATGTTATAGTAGAGTTTTCTTACATAAGGTCTTATGTTCTTGATATGTTAGTGAAGAGAAAATAAGAGAAAGTGATGAGAAATGGTGTAGAAAAAGAAAATAAGGGTGTTATAGCATGGTAATTAATATCTTGCACTAAAACAGTTATGGACAGCAGCAGTAGTCTAACTTTGAAAAATCACCATAAATTTTAGAAATTGAATTAGAAGATGAAAAAAATATGTAATTAAATCTTATTGAGTCTAGTTTCTCATAGAAGAAACAGTGTAAGCAATGGATTTGTAAATTTTGAGATATAATGAATTTTGTGAGACAAGGTCAGAATGAATTCGGGTTCCCCTGTTCAGACTTTGAAAAATCATAAAAAAATTAAGAAAAATAATTAGAGGCTTAAATTTATATGTATAGAATCCTGAATGAGTCTAGTTTTAATAGAAACAAACTAGCACATCATTTGAATTCTGTACAAGGAGATAATAAATTTTCAGTGAAGAAGGGTCAGAACTGTCAGACAGCAAAACAGGGGTGATTTTAATGAATAAACTGTACTAATTGGCTAAACCAAAAATTCTCAAAATTTTATGGTAAGAAGACATGTGAGTCTAGTTTCAGGAAAATTAACGGATCTTAATTTCAAGTTCTGTAGCTTAATATATAAATAATTTAGTGACTATGACGCAAATGGACAGTTTTGAATGTACATATAAGTAAATAGTGAAATTATTGATAATGTTACTTGTTGCATGTTATATAAATTAAGGATGTGGAATGGAGAGGAGGAGGAGGAAAATATGTATGAATATTCATCTAGCATGGCTAATTTGCATGTTTTAGGCTCAGGGACTAAATTGAATAAAAGTAAAACTTTATAGGCAATTTTGTAAAAATGTCAGAAATGACTAAATTGCATGAAATAGATTATTTTATTATTTAAATTACAAAATTTAACGAAATTATCAATTTAGTTCAAGATCAAAGGAAAACATGTTTTAGGGATTAAATTGAAAAGTGTTAAAATTATGGAAAATTTTGATATTTTATAGAATTCATGGACTGTTATCAATATATATGAGAATAATAGTTGGAAATAAGGATTAAATTGTAATAATTTTATTTTCTTGACCCTAAGGATGAAATCGTCATTAATTAAAAGTTTAGGGGCAAAATGGTAATTTTGCTTAGAGCATTAATTAAATGCATTAGAATATGAAATGAATGAAAATGATGATCAAATTTATTTATAAAGATCCGGACGACATAAATACGAGACTTGACCATGGAAAAGAAAATATATCAGAATAATGAAATCATAAACACGAACAATCAATGAGGTAAGTTCATGTAACTTGAATTATATTCTTAAATACTTGAAATGTATGTTATTGATGTGAATATGATTTGAATGTTCATTATATGAAAATTGATGAAACATTGACATATTTGATAAAAAGGGAAAGAAATCTCGGTTGAATGAAAGGAAAATTCGATGGATCTCTGAAAAGGAATTAACGGTAAAAAGGATCTAGCCCGACGGGTGATCCTATCCGATATATAGCCCTCCCGAAGAATATGTGGAAAATAGATTTAGCCCTAAAGGTAATAATCAAATTAGGTGCAATTTAGCTTTGACTGTAATTCGGATCCAAGCTCATTAGAGTAATTGTCGTTGCAGGGGATTTAGCCTGGACTGGTAATCCCAACAATATTCTATGAGTTTATATTACAGGGGATTTAGCCTGGACTGGTAATCCCACTATAAGGATGAGGTTCGCAGGAGTGTGCTCCCTGATATGAAACGTGTAAGACCATGGTTGAGAGATACCATGGCAACCTGATATGAAACGTGTAAGACCATGGTTGAAAGATACCATGGAAAACTGATATGAAACGTGTAAGACCATGGTTGAAAGATACCATGGCAACCTGATATGAAATGTGTAAGACCATGGCTGAAAGATACCATGCCAACCTGACATGAAATGTGTAAGACCATGGTTGAAAGATACCATGGCAACGTGACGGGGAAATGAATAAGACCATGGTTGAATGATACCATGGCAACATGACAGAAAATGAGTAAGACCATAGTTGAAAGACACTATGGCATCATGTCGAAGATAAATAAGATCGTGGAAGAGAAACGCCAAGATATCTGTTGAACAACTAATATTCAGGTAATATAACAAATGGTTAAATGAAATGGTTATACAAAATGGTAATGTGAAATGTTTACAGGAATTGGTCATATGGAAATAAATGTACAAAATAGTTGTATGAAATAATTTATAAGATAGATAAATGAAATAAGTATAGGTATATAGAATTTAAATTATGTTAAGTTTAATACGAACTATTACCGAAATAAATATACCTAAGATATAAGGAAATGATGGTGCATGAAATGTTGATATAATGAAATGAATGATATATGTTATTAAAGAAACGGTAAGAGAATGATATGTATCATGACATGTACATATGGGATTATCTTTTATATGTTAACATAAGGAAAATATATAAGTTAAGACGAGTATTAAATTCAAATATGACATATTGAGAAAATAAGAATTTATATGAAATATGTGTAAATACACTAACAAGTGTTATTGTTGATGCTTAGGCAAGTGCCAAGCCATTGATTGAATGGTAATATATTTATTGATGCATTGAAATGATAAGTATTTAAGTGAATTTTTTTTAGTGATCTGCAAATGGTAGTAATGCTCCGAAACCCTATCTGGCAGCGGATACGGGTTAGGGGCGTTACAATCCATCGCGTATCTTACTATGGATACTGATTTCGAACTAAAGTCAGGGTTAATTTAGTTACTGCCAACTTTCCGTGGGTTATAAAACGAAAATCCCCACAAGCATCTGAAAGAGTTTCATATGGTTTGTCTTATTATGAAACCTCAAGGGGTAACTGAGAATCAAATCAAATTGCGTGCTTTCCCTTTTTCCCTAGCAAATTCTTCTAGGGAATGGTTATTTTATTTACTCCCTGGATCTATTACAACTTGGGTTGATCTTTCTCGTTTGTTTCTCAACAGGTTTTTCCCAGCATCACGAGCAGCTGAGTTAAGAAGGGAGATCGTTGGAATAAAGTAAAAAGAAGCAGAATCTCTGTACGACTATTGGGAGCGGTTTAAGAAATTGTGTGCGAGTTGCCCACAACATGGTATAATAGAGCAATCTCTCCTCCAATACTTTTACGAAGGCCTGAAACCTATGGAGATGAATATGGTAGACGCCGCTAGTGGAGGAGCGTTGGTCAACATGACTCCTCAACAAGCAAGAGACTTGATCTCCACGATGGCTGCAAATTCTTAGCAATTTCGAGCCAATCCTGAACCTCCTAGAAGGGTTCACTAGCTAATTAATTCTACCTTTGAGGATAGATTTGATAAACTTCTTAATATTGTGAATTCTCTTGTTGCAGAAAAAGTAAAACCAGCCCGAGTATGCGAAATATGTGCTACACCTGGGCATACAACTGATGCATGTCCTAGTTTGTATGATGAACTATGGCTCATTTGGATCTATAGGAAACTTCCCTGGGCCACCACAAAGGCGATATGACCCCTACACTAATACCTACAACCCAAGATGGAGGGACCATCTTAACTTGAGTTATGGGGCCAATCCACGATATAATCAGTCATACCAAAATCAGGTTCCACAACAGCCACAAGATTCAGGTAATTCTCTAGAAACTTTGGTCAATAAATTAGCAGTTAATATCCTTTATTTCCAACAGAAAACTCTTAATTTCCAAAAAGAAAAGAAGTCATCTATAAGAGAATTGACCATATCAATTGAGAAATTTAACTCTCAAGGGAAGCTACTGTTACAAACAGAACTTAATCCAAAACAACACGCAAATGCAGTGGCGTTGCAAAGTGGAAAGGTACTGGAACCAATTCCTGACAATAATCTTGGCCAAGAAATCGCCCAGGAAAAGCCTAAAAATAACGAATAGGTCCGAGTGAAACCTCTATTGTCGAAAATTCAACCTCTATTTTCGGGACAATTAAATCAGTGTCGAAAAGGTAAAGAAGACAAGGAGATCCTCGAAACATTCAGAAATGTCAAGATTAACATACCACTGTTTGATGTCATCAGACAAATTCTGCGGTATGCTAAGTTCCTTAAAGAGCTCTGCACTAACAAATGAAAATTAACTGGTAATGAAAGGGTAAGTGTTGATGAGAATGTATCCGCAGTGCTGCAATGGAAAATGCCAGCGAAATGCAAAGATAGGGGCATGTTTGCCATTTAGGAATAAAAAAAGCTATGTGTGATTTAGAGGCCTCCATAAATGTCATGCCTTTTTTCTGTTTATGAATCACTTAACGCGGGTTTTTAGCAAAAACATGTGTTATCATTCAGTTGGCAGACAGGTCTATTGTGCATCCCGAAGGAGTCCTTGAGGACGTATTAGTGAAAGTCAACGAACTTATCTTTTCTGCAGATTTCTATGTGATAAAAATAGTGAAGGATAACGCTCTTGGGTCTTCAGATATATTGTTGGGGCGACCTTTCCTTAGTACTGCAAATACTAAGATTGACGTACAAAGTGGGACCCTCACGATGGAGTTTGACGGGGAGATCGTAAAGTTTAATGTCTATGGCACTATTAGTCACTCAAGTGAAGTCTTGGACGTAAACCATGTCGACATAATTGACCCATCAGTAGAAAAAACTTTTAAGTCATCTTATGGAGATAAATCTAAAATGAAGTTTGATGATTTTGAATCTGTTAATAAATTATTGGCTCCTATGGATACTAAACTTCTACCCTCTGTTGTGTAGGCACAGATCTGAAATTAAAGCTACTTCCCAAGCATCTCAAATACACATTTTTGGAGAATGATGAAACCATTGCTGACTTAAAAGGGATCAACCCCTTGGAGGAAAATACGAAACCAAAGAAAGAAGTGCAAGGACGATTACACCCAAATATGGTGGACGTGATAAAAAAGGAGAATTTCCAAGCTCATATGAACGAAAGAATCCAACTGGAACAGCCCCAATACTAGTTGGGTCGTCAAGTTAGTGACGTTAAACAAGCGCTTGTCGGGACGCAACCCAACTTTTATTTTCTTTATTTTTATTATTTATTTATTACTTTATTTTATTTTATTATTTATTATTTATTATTTGGATATTAATAAATTTCTCTTCTTCTGTCTAGATAAACTGGCAAGGCAAAAAAAAAACTTAGGAATTAGCCAACAAACGTCTTCCCCTACTTCCTCTCCTCCACGTGATGCCAAACCTTCTCCTCCTTACAGTTATGCATGAACGACAATAACTATATGGGGAGTTTTTCTGAACTTTTCTTCTTCCACCTATTTTCTTCCACATCGGGGACAATGTCTTTTAAGTAAGGGGAGGTATTCCTCGTTATTACTGTCATTTTATCTGCAATTACATGGTTGTTGCTGCTGAATTCTGCCCATATTTATTTTTTTTAGCATATTATGCTTTTTTTTTATGCCCAAGAATTTGACCATGACTTGGTTACTGTTTAACCTCCATGCATGATTCTTATCTATTGAGTTAATTATGATTTTACTTGATAGATTTTATCTTTACTATTTTATTTCTTTTAGTTAAAATAATTATAATTAATAGAGTTAACCCTATTTTGATTTTAGTAAATTTGATTAAGTCTAAATACAATAAGAAACTTAATACAATTGCATGCTTAAAATATGTTCATGACTATTAAGGTGGTTACTGAAACTTATTTTTGACACTTGATTGTTTTTCATAAGTCCTCCAAAATTAAGATTTTGTTTAATAATAATAATAATATTTCTGTGGTTATGAGTACAGCTTAAGACGTGACTGGCTGGTAACCGGGGTAGGGTGCTTGGGTTGTCATTCTATTTCGCGTCAAAAGGTTGTATGACGTGTTAGGTAAAACTCTGCTAAACAGAATTAATTTCTAAGAATGTGTTGGGCTGAGTAACCGGGGTGAGGTGCTTGGCTGTCATCTCTCTTCGCGTCAAAAGATTCAATATGTTCTTAGGAATAATAAAAAATTAGGAATGTGCTGCGCTGAGTAACCGGGGTGTTGTGCTTGGTCTCTCTTCGCGTCAAAAGGTTCAGTATATTCCTAAGTGAAAGTAAATAAATAAAATTGAAATTAAAGTAAAAGAAAAAAGAAAAAAAATTCATTAATAAAATTTGGGGACTAAAGGTAAAAACAAATAGGGTGTCTTGATAGGTTTGGTAAATTACCTAATTTTAATGAAATAATCCAAATCGATCTTAATTTTTGTGTGTGTTAATTGGAACATTTTTTCAATTTTACTTAAATCAAGCTAAGGGTTCTCTTTATTTTTCGAATCCATTGTGACTAATTTTTATAAAACTTTGGAGTAGAATTTCTTTCATGGCAGGATCTAATTTTCACAGTGGATAAGAACCATACTTGAGGGCAAGCATGGGCTAAATAGGGGGAATTTGATAATACTCTAGAACGTCATATATTTTATGTGCTAATTGCATGTTTATTTTGAGTATGTCCTACTAATTTGGGCTATTTTATGGTTCTTTGTCTTGTAGAGACTTAATTGAAGATAAAAGGAAATTTAGGGGCAAAAGCGTAAAATTAAAGATGAATTGGGCCAGCATGCGAAGTAGGAGAGAAGTGGTGCCGAAAATGCAAAGTATGGAAGACTTTTGGAGCAAAAATACAAAAGAAGAGATTTTATAGCACAAGACTCAATTATATTAGGATAACTATTAAGGATTTTTATTTAGATTTAATTTTAGGATTTATTTTCATTTATCTTTATTTATCTTTAATTATCTTTATTTATTTGTATTTATCGTTTAGAATTTAATTAAGAATAGGCTAGGTTTTCTAATACTATAAATAGGGAATAGAGTGGCACATATTGGAGATCTCTTTTTCTGTAAACGCTCCATCTTCTATAAAACTTAGTTTTTGTTCTCTTCATATTTTCTTCAATAAAAATCTCATTTCTATTATATTTATTTCTTTCCCAAAAATCATGAGCCACTAAACCCATCTAGCCGAAGGTTGTCAAATTTCCCCAAAAAAGTTCATGAGGCTTAGAATCTGCGCTTAGCCTTCTCAATAGGGTATTCATCGCTTCTCCGCATTACGGGGCTAACGCTTCCGTCCATGCCCTTAATAGGTGATCTTTTCAACTTGTGCAAAAACCGGGCGTTTTGTACATTTTGAGAAGGTTGCACATCGGTTCGTTGGCTTTCTGCGTTAGAGGTTGGCGAATCCAAGAGACAAAATGGTGTGGTATTCGCCGTTGGGAAGTGATGATCTAGCAGAAGATAGTCCCGTAAAAGCGACTATTGGCTAAAGTCAAGTTCCGCAAAATCTTAAGTCTAAATTCTTAGAGCTGGTGGTTGTAGGCGTCCTCTTCCATTATAACTGGCTTATTCTGCTCGATATGGGTTACTTAAAAGCCAAAGATTGAACCCAAGGTGAATAGAGACAACCGGAGGGTGGAAAATCACCATAAGAAATCTATTCCTCAACTTTGTTTTTATTTTTAATTTTCGAAATTTTCATTCAACTCTCCATCCTGTTTTTATTTTATTTTATTTCCAGATCTACACTTTAATTTCTGTTTTTTTATTTTTTTCAGGAACGCAGGATTTCGAGAAATGAGTATTCGTGCAATCCGGTCCCTGAGGATTCGACCCTACTTCCCATTTACTATTCTTTTTACTATGTTATAGGGAATAATATATTTTTTGTGCTCTCAACGACGCATTACTAGTAAACTCAGCAACACCATCACCCAACAATTGTCCAAGCAACTGATAGCAAAACGATGCAGGTTCGATCACTTTACTTGAACCCATGACTACAACACCGTCAACTGAGAGCCCGTGTTGCAATGCAACATCTTTTAAGGTGATGGTACGCTCCTAAACTGTAACACCCCCAACCCACATCCATCGCCGAAACAGGGTTACAAGATGTTACTGGAGTTTATGGAATAATTTCACATAAATTCCATTATTTACTTATACTTATA
Source organism: Gossypium anomalum (assembly GCA_025698475.1). Lineage (NCBI taxonomy): Eukaryota > Viridiplantae > Streptophyta > Magnoliopsida > Malvales > Malvaceae > Gossypium > Gossypium anomalum. Next base: position 93,147,555 of record CM046968.1, read on the forward strand.
TCAAAGCTGTCCACTCGAGTCATAGTCACTAAATTATTTATATATTAAGCTACAAAATTCTAAATTAAGATCTGTAAAAAGTATTTGAAACTAGACTTATATATCTTTATACCATAAAATTTTCAAAATTTATGGATCAGCCAATAAGTGCAGTTTATTCTTTAAAGTCACCCCTAATCTGCTATATGATAGCTTCGACCTTTCTTTACTAAAAATTGATTATCTCATAGCACGGGATTCAGATAATGTTCACGTCTGTTTCTCTTAAAAATAGACTCATTAGGAATTTTAAGCATATAATTATTTTTGTACAATTTTTAATGATTTTCCCAAATCAGAAAAGGGGATTCCAAAATCACTCCGACCCTGTCTCACGAAAATTCAAATATCTCATAATCTGAAATTTTTTTGTTTCATGGTTTCTTCTATGTGAAAATAGACTCAATAAGCTTTAATTTCATATCTTATTCAACCTCTAACTCAATTCCCACAATTTTTGGTGAATTTTCAAAGTTAAACTACTGCTACTGTCCAAAAACTGTTTTAGTACAAAACATTGTTAACTAGTTTATAACATCTTCACTTCATTTAATTTAAACCCTATACATGCCATATAAATCTTTAAACATAAAACAAAAGCTACCGGAATTGTTCTGGATAGTGAGCTTTGTTGTGATGATCTGATCTACCACCTTCACTCCAATTCAATCTATATAAAAACATCAAATACACACAAGTAAGCTTATTGAAGCTTAGTAAGTTCATAGGTTCAAAAGTAAAGCTTACCAACATAACAATTCCAAACAATAACAAAACATTTATTAAATTTCCCTGCCATCCACAACTATTGTTATTATACTTCACATAGTTGAGCTCAACATTAGCTTCTAATCAATCTCTTTCACTTTAATTCACGTCTCATGTATGAATTATTATCAAATTAGGAAACGTCTTATGAAATTGAGCATGTCGTTTACTCTGTGCCGCAATTCATAACTCAGTATGGTTTTCTTCCTTGAAATTCATACCTACATTTCACAATTCAATATGGGAATATCATACCTACGTTCCATCACTCGGTATGGAAAATGCCATACCTACATTCACATTTTTGCCATGATTTAATCATGGACTTACATACACCTCACTGTGCCATAACTCAGTATGGATTTCCATTGAAATTCCATACCTACATTTCACATTTTATCATGGATTAACCATGCATATTTCTGTCAATTCATCACCAAATATTGATTTAACGTACTCAATTTCTGCGTTTTCATAATTTGAATTTCCACTTTCACTTTTCATTTTATCAAAATTTTCATAATCCAATAGCAAATTCACATATAAATACAAATTATCTCATTCATGCATTCACAAATAAACATGAAAGTTCAACCATATGAACTTACCTAGCTAATTTGTAGAAGATATTGAAATTTGAGGACTATTCTGTAACTTTTTCTTTTCCTCGTTCGTCTTTGGATTCTTGATCTATAATATAAAATATTTCCCATAATTAGCATTTATTTCATTTATATTCACTTCACAATTTATATTCTTCAATTTTCAAAATTTCACTTTTACCCCAAAATTTATAATTTTTACAATTTAGTCCCTGCACAATTAACCCATCAATTGAGCTAATTTTTTTTCTCAATTAACACTTTATTCTATCATTATAAACTATTTCATAACCTTTTATATTCAGAATTCCAACACCAACCTCTAATTTACAACTTTTTCACAATTAGGTCCTAAATACCACTTCCTATCAAAATCACGTAATAAAACCGTCTTAATATGAAATTAAAACTTAAATTTCTTGATAAATCATCATAAAATTCCCTTACCCAACCATAAAAACTTCCAATTTCACCCACCAAATAAAAAACTAATGAATTTTATAAGTGGACCTAATTGTAAAAGTCATAAAAATATAAAAATTATAAAGAAAAAGCAAGAATTAAACTCACATGGTGTAAAAACATGAGAAAATGGCATTTTAGCTGACGAAAAATGATGATATCTCTAGATTTTTCACTTTGGTCTTTAATTTATCAGTTAATTTTGCAAAATTTCTAATTTTGCCCTAATTTCCCTTATTTTTCTGCTGATTTTTCTACCCTTACCGTCCAGCCATCTCACTTTTAGGCTTAATTTCCTTTTAAATTCTCCCTCCTTTAACACTTAAGCTATTGAATCCTTTTAGCAAATTTTGTATTTGTTACAACTTAATCCTTTTTATTTAATTGACTACTCAAACGTCAAAATTTATTAACCAAACTTTAATACTAACTCAATAACACTCAATAAATATTTCTAAAAATATTTATGGCTCGGTTTTCAAATTCGAGGTCTCAATACCTCATTTTTGACCCGTTTGACCTAAAAATTCTTTTAATTCACCAATTCACAAATTCTTCTAAATTCTTACTTGACTCATAAATATTAAATTACTATCTTATTCAATCTTACTTTTCAGATTTAGTGATCTCAAATCACCGGTTCTGACACCACTGAAAAGTAGGCCGTTACACAAACAGTAAATGAAATGTGTGAGTATTTGGGCGTCACGTCTCAACGAAAATGGATATCAAGTCGACCCTAAGCTCAAACATCCTAATCAATGCTGCTATCCCAGATCCTGTGGCATCCAAATAGGGGAAAATACTTTTGTCTGGCAAGTAGCTCAGACCATGGACATTGTCTCTCAAGACGCGGTACACACTCTGTCCATAACAAATTGCCATATTAGTTAAATATGTTAATTAAAAAATTATGATGTGCAAATTTATAAAACACTCGTGGATAGCAAGTAGCAAATTTTTTGTACCGGGAAGTTAATCATCATGGCAGTGAGATCAGTTGCTCTAATCAATGAATCCATTTTGGTATATGCACAAACAAAATTGAATAAACATATCGTTTTAAAACATAAACAATTCCACATAATAATATTAATCACCAACTAAACAAAAAAATTATTAAAACAAATTTCCTTAACCCCATATGTTTGGAAGTGAAATTTATGTATCATTATTAAATAAATAAATAAATAAATATATATATATAACATAACTAGTCTAGTAAATATAAATTACATGATGCGAGCGTGCCCAGCGAACCCCGTCAGTCAAGTCTCCTTAGTCGAGCCTTGCATAGCTGGCAAGCTGTTCCCAATTCGTTTCCAGCTCCACGAGCTCCGACCAGTTCAAATTCAGTTCATTTGAGCTCGAATCAGCTCAATACTTTAGTCTTTAATTATGTCTTGTTTAATTAAATGCATCTTTAGTTAATATCATGCATTATTGATCTACATATTTTAATTATGACATGCATTATGTGTTTTGCATTTAAAAAAGCCATGCATTATGTAACTCCCATTTTAGTATAAGTCTGCGTCATTAAGTTAACTCTTGCATTAAGTATTCATTTGTTCATTTAGTTTGCATTTCAAACCATGTATTTAAGCATTTTAGTTTAATAAATGAGTTGCTGGTTATTAATTCAACTCATTTTAGTTTAACTTATTGAGTTTTTATGAACTTGATTTAATAGTTGCTTCTTTAAATAATCTAGTTACTAGGATTATTTATTGATGCATAAGTTAAAGTTCATTTAATAATGATTCTCTTAATTAAACTAGTTGCTGGAACAAATGATGCATAAGTGTTAGTTCATTTATTTAAGTTAGTGTTAATTTGTTTTAAGCTTAATAATTGAATAAATGTGTCGGTTACATGTATTAATTGCAGGTGACTTTTCAGCTCACATTTATTACATTTAAAGGCTGTTATGCATTCAATAAGGTGACTTTTCAAGAGATTTCGGTTACAAAAGAAGGGCTGTTACAAAGAGGCTTTATATATCATTAAGAAGTTGTTTTATCAATTAAAGGAGAGCATTATTCTTCTTTAAATTGGGCAGCAACTTTGTTTCATCTTCCATAACCATTTCTTTCATGAGTAATCACTACATGCATTCAATTCTTCATCAAAGAAGCTGGTGCCTTTTCGGTTGCTCATGGAGACTTCAAAAGACTTTGAAAGCAACTTAATTGAAGAAGTAAATCACATTGCAGGTTGGAGTTACTTGAATTAGAATTTCAATAGTTGTGACTTTTCATTAGACCTCATTATTAGCTTTATTAAAAGTGACCATTCAGCTAGTCTTTTCTGACACTATAAATATATGTAATCAGCTTATTGAATGGAAGAACTTTTGGACATTTTGTTAATGTTATGCTGCCAAATTTGTGAGGCAAACTTTTCTCTATTTTCGTTCAAGGATTCGTTGGCTACCTAGTGATCTAGTTGTGTCATCCATTTTCTTTGTCAAAAACCGAACTTATCACTACTCGTAGTGTGGCGTTCAAACATACCAAGGTTCCTATCTTGCTAGATAGTGGGTCGAGGTCACCTTAACCACTCTTAAACCGAACTACAGGGCTTATAAGCAACGGGTCGATACCAAATCGGTATTGGTTCTTGTTTGCACTTTTGTTCAATCCATTTTTCTTTCTTAACCATTTCGTTCCAAAACTAATTCTTTTTTTTTTCACATCTTACCATTTCGTTCCAAAACCAATTCTTTCTTTTTCACATATTACCATTTCGTTCCAAAACCAATTCTTTCTTTTCACATATTATCATTTCAAACCATAAACTTCCTTAACCTAATCATTTCTTCTTAAACTTCTTCTTTACCAATTTCACTAAACTAAATTATCATTGCTTCTCGTAGACAATCGGGCAAACTCGCATACGACTCGACTCACCCCGAAGCGGATCGTATCATTACAAACATAAAAATAATAATAAACAAAAAACACTAACACAAACCAACTTTTTTTTCCCCAAAACTCTGAACACAAACAAAACTTTTTATAAACAATAATATAATATTAAACATTCAGTCTAAAATATAAATGTATAATGTAAAAATTATTATTACAAACCAAGTAAGACTTTTTTTACCACTTCTGTTTCTAGCTCATTTTTTTCTATTAGGCCATTTTTTTAATAAAATAACACTAATGCCTCCAATGTGTCATTCGGAATCACTATAAAAAATATTTTTGTCAAACATTTTTTTTGTCAAATTTCTTTTAATAGTTCTTATATAGATTTAGTTTTTATATTTTAATTTGATCAATTTTAGTCTCTCTAACATTTTAAATAATCAATTTTAACTTTATACTTTCCAAGTTTTAAGTTTATTTTCTATTGATCAAAATTTTTCATAAATGATTACTAATAGAGATAGTAACTCACTGCCCCTTCGAGTTTAAGTATTTTTAATTTTAAATAGATATAGTATTGATAAAAGTACCATAGAGATATTGTACTAAGAGTCAATTAGCATTATGCTTCATTTACTTAAAAATTTGACAAATTAGTCATTGTGTGTTAGATCAAACAATAAATTGGTATTTTTTGTTAAAAATTCCGCCTATTTGTATTGCTAAAAACTAACATGGATGATGAGATACCCAAACAATTATATATCTTATGTTGATGTACATGGATTAATTTTTAACAGTAAATATTGATGGATTTTTAATCAAAAGGACCCATTTTCTCTTTGATCTAACGTGTATAGCTTAATTTGTCCATTTTATTAGCAGAGGGAGCAAAATGTAATCCAACTTTTAAAGTACTAAATTTCACTGAAGGGAAGAGGAAGAAGTGGCACAAGATGATAAGTTGAAATTGAACAAAATCTAACAACGTTAATTAGATACCTAAATAAAGTACAAACTTAACTAATGATTTTCAAGTTTAAGTATCAACTAAGTCCCAAGTACTGAGTAAGTACATGTTGTTAAGTGGAGGAGCTAAAATATAAATTAACCCAAAAAATAATTTCCTTCAAATTTGGGCTTCTAAGCAATTAAAAGATCAAAACCCAAACACATAGTAAAACAAGCTTTTAAAATGGAGGCAGCCCACCAGCCTACCCAATTTCATTTGTTTATACGGCGCCTTCGAGACCCATCGTCACCAGCCGCCTTATCCTCCACCGCTTTTAAACCCACCATTTCTCCGATCATTTCATCAAATTCCTCGTGACTCACGACCCAACCCAAACTCACTCAATCTTCATTGCTTCTTCTTTATCAATGAAAAAGCTTGAATGAGGTAATTCAAGGAAAAGCGACCCCAAAAGCAAAAAATAAAAATAAAAAAATGAAGTCGATTCAAGCTAATAATACATTCTTCTTACCTCGTACCAATGGCTCCAACCCAAGAAAACCGGAGCTCTTATTCCCTTCCTATCCTTATTTTGTCTGCTTCAACGCTAATGTTCCGGTTACCAAGAAATTGATTGCGAGTTCATCACTATGTTCACAACAGTTTGCTCCTTTATTGAAGCACAAGAGATGTATATCGGTTTCGAAATGCCGGCAAGGGACTACTGTTTGCAAATTTGGAGGCCAAGATAAGCCTGCTGGTGACAATGAGGTAAGCGTTTCGTGCTTCAAATATGTTTGTTTTTGTATGTAAGCTGTAATTTTGTGTTTTCTTGTTCTGTTTTCTTTTTGAGGTTTAAATGTGTTGCTTGTTGAGCATTAATTTGAGTGCGTTTAGGTTTTTAAGAACTTAGATTGAATTGTTACTTGAGTTTTCATTTGAACTTTGAGAATGATTCCTTTTGTGTTTTTGAGTTATTGCCAAGTTGAGCTATAGGTTTTGTTTAGGGTTTTTAAACGAATCCTCCAATACATTCGGTATTGGTTTTAGTACGAAAGCTCGAGTTACTAAAGAGATTGTACGGGTTCACAAAGTGGAGCGACTCACCCGCACCATGGGGCATGGGTTCAAATCAATGTGGTAGTTCCTGAGAAGCTCCAGGTTTGTGAACCCGCCATTGTTATTCGGGTTCTGAATGAAGTAGAGGGATAAAACCCTATCAGGGACAATCCGAATGTATTAAGGGGCCGATTGTTGGTTTCAGGTGGATAGTACTTTGCGGGGAGAGTATCATGGAGGCTCTTATACCAAGAGTCAGATTGCATTTTACCACTTTGTTCCTGTAAGTTAGATCAAAGAGTGGTCTTTTCTGTCAAAAATTAACACTACTTAGTTCCTCGTGTCACTAAAGGTGAGTTAGCAGATGGAGCAAAACTGGCGTGATTGATAAAATAATTATAAAGTTACACGAGGCATATCATGTGTATTTGTACCTCATTTTAATGTACAGGGATCAGTTTTTAATTGAAGAAATAGATCTAATTTTCAATGGAAGAGTCATTTTGCCCTTTGATTTAATGTACAAAGATTAATTTGCCTATTTTTTGAGTAGAAAGGGCAAAATGTAATCCAACTTTTAGTAAAAGGGCCACTATGATACTTTTACCAGTACTTTGCATACTTTTCTCTAAAGAGTCGACAATCCCTTTACAGGTTTATTTGCTTACACTCCTTGGATTGTACTAAATAACCTTATACATGTGCTCCACACACCTTATATTGTAGCTTCCTTTCTCTTTTAAAGCTTTAGGTTTTCTTTTGGTTTAGTGATTGATGATATCTTGGTAAGTACTTTTTATCCTGCTATTACGGCTTTCTGAAGCTGCCTTTTACGATGCACTCGTAGTTTCTTCCCTTTGATTTCACGGTGTCTTTGCAATTCGTTCGTCAACTCGAAGAACAGATCTTTAGTACTGGTGATAATATGATGGGTGCATGTAGTTCTAGAATTTTTGTTTAAAAGTAGAGGGAAATGGTTGATAGAAAACTAGATTGTTGCAAATTTTGAGTTGTGTAATGCGGTTTTAGTACTTTGATATGGAAACCTAAAAGAATATGATCGAATATTGTATTATTGAATATGATCGAATATTGTATTATTGTTTACAGGGTTCACCATGGAAATCTATCGAGAAAGCTATTGGAAACTTTGGGAAGAAACAATCAATCGAAGATGTGTTAAGGCAGCAGATTGAGAAGCAAGATTACTATGATGAAGGCAGTGGGCAAAATCCGCCGCGTGGTGGAGGTGGCGGCGGCAGCGGTGGTGGCGGCGATGGATTTGGAGAATCAGAGGATGAAGGCCTCTCTGGGATCTTAGACGAGACCGTGCAAGTGATTTTAGCAACCCTTGGCTTCATATTCCTGGTAAAAAGTTCTTCGCTTCTGTGCATGCTTTAATAAGTTTTGAAATAATCGATTTACTATCCTGCAACTGTGATGTTCTGAACTCAAGACGTGATAAAATTTTCAGTTCTTGTTTTCAACTGATCCTTTATCTTTCTAAAGCTTGTGACATGACGATACTTGCTACAGTATGTTTATATCATTACCGGTGAGGAACTTGCTCGGTTGGCAAAGGACTACATCAAATATCTCTTCGGAGGAAGCAAAAGTGTTCGATTGAAGCGCACCATGTACAAATGGAGCAAGTTCTTTGAGAAGCTGACAGAGAAGAAGGAATATGATAAGTTTTGGTTAGAAAAAGCAATCATCACTACCCCGACATGGTACGATAGCCCCGACAAGTACCGAAGGGTTCTCAATTCTTATATAGAATATGATGATGAAGATGAATCAGATGACGATGACTAATTCTGAGTCCTATAAGTGCCTGAAAGAACTTAATGAGAAGTTCTTTCATGAGAATGTCATTCACTAGTCTATGTTCATGTTTTGGCATTATGGAAGAATTTGTGTATAACAATTGACATCATTGAGCATTGTTTAGTCCTTGACTAGCCCTTCACATTTATAATATTTTCCATGGATTTAGTCCCTATACGTTTATTTGATCAGTTTAGTCCTTCTATTTTTTAAAATTTGAAATTTCAGTTTCGACCCAAACAATTAAATCCGATTGGCTAATTCAATTATATGTGAAAATGACAAGCTGAAGCTGTCATGATAGTACACATGATAATATGTTTGTTGCATTAGATTTTAGAAATAACAGAATTTAGTTTAATAAATTTAATAATTATCATTTGACAAGGATTAAAATTTTAAAATTTGAAAAATATAGAAATTAAAAATGATCAAACTAAATTTTACATTTTCATAAAATAGAAGGATTAGTAACAAAATTTAACTTACTTTCTATCGTTTTCATTTCATGCGTGTAATACATAAAATGATTTAATATTTGAATATATATATATATATATATATATATATATATATATTCAAATAAGATACAAAATAAAATGAGTCAATATTTAAATTTTCTACCAATAATAAATTTAATATTTGAATCTATAAATAAAGAGATAATATTTATTCATAAATAATGAGACTTGGTTTAATTAGAAATCAATTCTATTGAGAAAAAATAAAAAATTTTAACACCAACTTATTTTATTTTATTTTAAAAGTGTTCATGTCTTTAAATATTTTAATTTAAAAAAAAAAACTAAACAATTTTTTTAAAATTAAAATATATGAGTGACTAGTCAAGAACTCTAAGCATCGAAAATAAATATTTTTACATAAAGCAACAGTTAACTCCTAAATTTGATATTTTTTCTCAATTTAGTCATTCAACTTATTTTTGGTCCATAAGAGTTATTGAATTTGACAAAAAAGTTTTTAATTTTGATCCATATGATAACGCGACACTCTGATATTGTTGTATTTCATTACCTAACAAAATTCAGATGATGTTGGGGCTCAATCTCAAAGTGTCGCATCATCACATGAATCAAAATTGAAAAAAATTACCAAATTTAAGGATCAAGTTAAGAAAAGTTATCAACTCTAGGGACTAATTGTTGCATTATCCCGTATTTTTATAACCATAAATATAAATTTTGAAACCCAAATCCATAATGAACTAAGAGTACCCAAATTGAGAAGAAAAAGAAGCCCATATCCAATTAAACTACATTACAATTACTACACAAAATCGTGGTTCCCTCCCTCGCCCGCCTTTCGCCTTCACTGAGTTGAAGTATCGAGAATCTATTACTGTAAACCCTTGCTTTGCTTTTGCATACATTTTCTTCTTCTTTCTACTACTTTTTTCTTGTTTCTTCAGTGCTTCGATGTACCTTCTTCTCTCTCTATTTTTCTTTTCACCTGCGTTGATTTGTTTAATTTTTTTGTCACTTAACTCTTTGTAATTAGTGCAACTTTTTCCCTTTCATTTTTGTCATTCGCGACTTGTCTCTGCTAAAAAAAGATTGATTTTGCGTTTCTTTCTTGCCTTTCTTATAAGAAAAAAAAACTGAAACTTTGTTAATTAAATTCAGAAAATGGAATAACATAATTATGAGCTTACGAGATCTTTAGCTGGATAAAAATTTTGGGTTTGGATCATATGAGCATTTTATGTAGATATGTTGAATATAGGCTTCAATATTGGGCGTCACAGTTATTGAATTTGGCCAATAAGCTTAAGAATCTGTGCATTTCATATATGTTAATAGATTTTGATGTTGAAGCATGCGAACAGCTTAGACTATAAGTTCCTTTTGGGTCCGTTTGTATCCAAATCTTAGTAGACTAAAGATTGGTATTGGGTTTAAATTGTTAAATGATTTAATTGATATGTTTGGGTGCAGACTTTGGATTTTAAGCAATGGATGATAACTTGTATGATGAATTTGGTAACTATATTGGACCTGATATCGAGTCAGACCAAGGGAGTGAAGGTGAGGAAGAAGAAGATGAAGACCTTCCTGACAGGCATGTCCAAGAGGAGGGAGAGCAATCTGATGGGGAGGCTCCAGATAGGGTGTCTAATGGATGGATTACAGCTGCTAATGATGTTGATATGGATAATCAGATTGTTCTTGCTGAGGACAAGAAGTATTACCCAACTGCGGAAGAGGTTTATGGTGAGGATGTTGAGACCTTGGTTATGGATGAAGATGAGCAGCCTCTTGAGCAACCTATTATCAAGCCTGTTAAGAATATCAAGTTTGAGGTCGGAGTTAAGGATTCTTCGACTTATGTGTCGACCCAGTTTCTTATTGGTTTGATGTCAAACCCGGGTTTGATCCGCAATGTTGCCCTCGTTGGACACTTGCAGCATGGGAAGACGGTGTTTATGGACATGTTGGTTGAGCAAACCCACCATATGAGCACGTTTGATCAAAATAGTGAGAAGCACATGAGATACACTGATACAAGAATTGATGAGCAAGAAAGAAGGATATCTATTAAGGCAATCCCGATGTCACTTGTTCTTGAGGACAGTAACGGGAAATCCTATCTCTGTAATATCATGGACACTCCTGGTCATGTGAATTTTTCTGATGAAATGACTGCTGCTCTTAGGCTTGCTGATGGTGCCGTGTTGATTGTTGATGCAGCTGAAGGAGTGATGGTAAGCATATCCTTTTATGCATACTGCAGTAGCTTATACATTAATGCTCCCTTTATTTTAGCCTTCTGGTTATGCCTATGCTTGAGAGCAGCCTGAATTATAGTTGGAAGTAGAAACGTTTTATCAAACTTTACGGGTAAGCCTAATAGTAAAATATGAACTCCTAAGAAAATAAGTAATCTGATATCTGTTGCAGTTAAATTTAGTTGTGCTAGTCAAATCTTCTCCAAATTCACTGCTTTACCGATCTTTGAATTTGAGTTTCGTGATTGCTGCTCTTTGTAGAATTTATGAACTATGTAAGGTTGTTGAGAATGATGCTTATGCTTTCATGTTGTAAACAGGTAAATACTGAGAGGGCTATACGCCATGCAATACAGGAACGCATACCTATTGTAGTTGTTATAAACAAGGTAAACACTTTTCATCAAGTTATATTGTATATTGTAAGCCTTTGATGAAAATGATGTTCCATACTTCCGCATCTTGCTTGTGCTCATATGTTATTCATTTTTGTAGGTTGACCGGCTGATAACAGAACTTAAGTTGCCCCCCAAGGATGCTTATCATAAACTAAGGCATACCCTGGAAGTAATTAATAACCATATATCTGCAGCCTCTACAACCGCTGGTAATGTTCCAGTTATTGATCCTGCTGCTGGAAATGTTTGTTTTGCTAGTGCAAGTGCAGGATGGTCCTTCACTTTGCAGTCATTTGCAAAATTATATGTCAAGCTACATGGAATTCCATTTGATGCTGAGAAGTTTGCGTCTCGTCTTTGGGGTGATATTTATTATCATCCTGATACCAGGGATTTTAAAAGGAAACCCCCTGCTGGCGGAGGAGAACGATCATTTGTTGAATTTGTGCTTGAACCCCTTTATAAGATATATAGCCAGGTGATTGGTGAACATAGGAAGAGTGTAGAGTCGACTCTCGCAGAGTTGGGTGTCACTCTTAGCAATGCTGCTTACAAGTTAAATATTAGGCCTTTGCTAAGGCTGGCTTGCAGCACAGTTTTTGGTTCAGCCTCAGGCTTCACTGATTTGCTGGTTCAACACATACCATCTCCAAAGGATGCTGCAGCTAAGAAGGTTGATCACACTTACACGGGACCTAAACATTCTATGATTTACAAGGCCATGGTAGAATGTGATCCATCTGGTCCCCTTATGGTCAATGTGACCAAACTATATCCCAAGTCCGATTGTAGTGTTTTCGATGCTTTTGGTAGGGTTTACAGTGGTAGAATTCAAACTGGGCAGTCTTTGAGAGTACTGGGAGAAGGCTATTCACCAGATGACGAGGAGGACATGACAATAAAAGAAGTAACCAAATTATGGATCTACCAAGCTCGATACAGAATACCTATAAGCAGTGCTCCTCCTGGTTCTTGGGTTCTTATTGAAGGTGTTGATGCTTCAATTATGAAAACTGCCACCCTCTGTAATATGGATCTTGATGAAGATGTATACATTTTCCGGCCGTTACAGTTTAATACTCTTCCTGTTGTAAAAACAGCTACTGAGCCTTTAAATCCTAGTGAGTTGCCCAAAATGGTGGAGGGGCTTCGGAAGATCAGCAAAAGCTATCCTCTAGCAATTACTAAAGTTGAGGAATCTGGTGAGCACACTATATTAGGTACTGGAGAGTTGTACTTGGACTCAATTATGAAGGACCTTAGGGAGCTTTATTCAGAGGTGGAAGTTAAGGTATCTAGTTTGTGATACTCTTTGTTCTGTCCTAGTTTTATTCCTTTCCGAAACTCATTTTTCTTTTATATTTGCTTTGCTCGACTTAGTTTTTGTGTGTTTTCGCTTATGCGTCTCCTAAATATAGGTGGCAGATCCTGTTGTTTCATTCTGTGAAACAGTGGTGGAGTCTTCATCCATGAAATGCTTTGCTGAAACACCCAACAAGAAGAATAAAATAACCATGGTAAAGACAACCATCATTTTTTCCAACCTAGATGCGTTTAGGAATAAATACAAGTATACTTGCTCTCAGGATGTATCATATACCTTTCTATGATTTTAAAGATTGCAGAGCCATTGGAGAGAGGTCTTGCAGAGGACATTGAGAATGGTGTTGTAAGTGTTGACTGGAGTCGGAAGCAACTTGGTGACTTCTTCAAGACAAAATATGACTGGGATTTGCTTGCTGCACGTTCCATCTGGGCATTTGGCCCTGATAAGCAGGTACCAAAGTGTAATTTTGTTTAAATACCTGTTGATAATATCTGGCTCCTTGCTTCTCTGGTCTGCTGATTCAAATATTGTTTTGCAGGGACCTAACATTTTATTAGATGATACACTCCCTACTGAGGTTGACAAGGGATTGTTGGGATCTGTCAGGGATTCTATTGTCCAAGGGTAAGATTATATCTTCTTTACTCGTCTTCTAAGCAGTTAATCTACTGCCTGTGATTAAGGATTTCATATTTTGTTGGCCAGATTTCAGTGGGGTGCTCGAGAAGGACCTCTCTGTGATGAACCTATTAGAAATGTGAAGTTCAAAATAGTTGATGCAAGGATTGCATCTGAACCATTGCATCGAGGATCTGGACAGATCATCCCCACAGCTCGACGTGTGGCCTATTCAGCTTTCCTTATGGGGACCCCACGGCTTATGGAACCTGTATATTATGTGGAGGTATGTTCCTTCAATCATATTCCCTCGCGTAATTTTTTTTTTGTTTTAAGAGAATAGAAGAGGAAAAAAGGGGGGGGGGGGTTGGTTATCTTCCAGAACTAGGGATCAATCCCTCACTTCAGCGATTACATAGGGGCTTGTCCCCATTAAACATGCAAGAGAGAACAATAGTAATAATGTTGCAAAACAAGGTAGACTGGATGCAGTGGTTCTTCTAATGACAAAAGAATAAAAACCATAATTTAATTTGCCTTGGCATGTGACAGACTGAAAATAATTCTAAAATTTTAAGTAAAATCTTGCTCTAGTTGCTATGGTCTTCAGCAAATGGTGTCCTCTCCCTGCTAGGATGAGGAAAAGGCTATGCAGAGGTTCCAATACTACCTGGAAGCAAGCTTAATTTGGCCCAATAAAGGGAAACTGGAAAGTTAAAGAAAGTTTCATTATTCTGGCATCTTTTTAATCATATGCAACTGCCTCAGTTGACAAACTTGTTTCTCTTGACATGATGTTCAGATACAAACACCAATCGACTGTGTCTCTGCTATCTACACGGTGTTGTCTCGTAGGCGTGGTCATGTTACAGCTGATGTGCCACAGCCAGGAACCCCGGCTTATATTGTGAAGGTTTGGAAGCTAAGCTTGAAATCCTTTTGAAATATTTGCATGACTGAGGGATCAGAGTTAGTGGCAAAACATGAATTATACATGCTTTACTTTCGTAATTTGATTGACTAGTAAGGCGGTGTTTTCTGGCAAGTTCTATCATTCATGAAGTTGCCTAATAGCTTACTACTGATCCCATTTATATGCTTACAAGTTCAACTTATTGCTTTTTCTATATAGGCATTTTTACCTGTGATAGAGTCATTCGGATTTGAGACAGACCTGAGGTACCACACACAAGGTCAAGCCTTTTGTCTCTCAGTATTCGACCACTGGGCCATAGTTCCTGGAGACCCTTTGGACAAGAGCATTGTTTTGCGACCTCTTGAACCCGCACCAATACAGCACCTCGCTCGGGAGTTCATGGTGAAGACAAGGCGTAGAAAGGTATTGTTACTTCTCTCTACCTATGCACGCTTCATATGCATACACACTGCCATGCAGGCATTCCATCTGTGTAATGGACAAAGATCCTTCAAAAAATAAATAAAATTAATGAGTGTTAATTTTCTGTCAACTTTTAGGGAATGAGTGAAGATGTGAGCATCAACAAGTTCTTCGACGAGGCTATGGTAGCGGAGCTAGCTCAGCAGGCTGCTGATCTTCATCAGCAGATGATATAAACCGAAACACGGTATATACCAGTTTGCCATGTTTCGAGGACTTCAAAGTACTTCCTGATATACTTGGTTTGTAGTTTTTAGGAGAGTTCAATGTTTTACTGCCATCCTTCCTCACATCTTTCATTGGGCTGAAACTTGGACAAGGTAACAGTGTTGATGTTAATTTCCAGTGACCACAGAGTTAAGAATTTGGTTTAGGATTGTATTTGTTCCATTTTTGTTCATGTCATAGGTGGTGTTGTAAGTTGTGAAGAGACTGAGCTGAGTTATTAATTTATTTGAAGTTAAATCAAAATAATCGTTCAAATGATTATTAATTGTTTAATTAAATCAGCGTGTGATATATTCTCTAAATTCTGGATCAAACCTAACCATAGAGAATGTGGAAGAAAAAGGGTAAATATACATTTTGGTATCTGAACTTGGGTTCAAGGTTCAAATTACTACTTAAAGGGCTGCTTTGTGGTCTAATTAGGCACTTAAACTTGGTCTCAAGGTTCAATTTGGTATATGAACTTGGGTTTTTTGTTCAAATTGGTTCAAATAACTAGTACTAATTTAGATAAAAAAAATTAAATTCAGGTACCAATTTAAACCAAGACGTCAAGTTAGAAACCTCGTTGGATTGAAATAATCTTTAACCTTAAAGCCATAAAAAATATTAATCCAAAACCGAAACCATTGGTCTCATGTAAATTGTGGTTCGTTTAAAACACTAGAATTTATTGTATCTTGTTTGAATAAAAAAAAAATTGTGGTAACTGTTTTGTGGGGGCAAAGAAATTGAAGTTTTACATAAGTAAACACTTAATTATAAAAAATTACAAAATATCATTCAACTTTTTTATTTTATGACAATTTTTAAAATTGATATTTTAATATTTATATATTTTACCAATTTAATATTAATTTAAAAAAAAATCTAATTTGAGATGAAGTTTTACTCTTGGGTTCATTTAATTATTTCACTGATACACTTTCTTTTTTCTTACAAATGCAAATATGTTGGTGTGATCTATTCAATTTAATTAAATAGATCAATTAAAAAATTTCATGAAAAAAAAAAAATCTACTTCAACAAACGATTCTCAAATTAACTGATGCAATGTCCATTTTCGAACCAATCAGTCAAATCAGCAAGGTACATTAAAACTACTGATAAAATGGCATTCATAAACAGAACATTACAAACAAACACTAGTCAAACTTATTGCCCATGAGGGCCCCTACAATACCCTCAACTTCCCAGACCCTAAACTCGGACAAAAAAAGAAGTTTCAGACAACTCCCCAGACCCTAATTTCAGATTTTTTGGATCCCCAAAATACTAAAAACAATATTTTTCATTTTGATGGAGAGTAAAGATCAAGTTCTTTGTGAGTGTGTATCTCACAATCTGAGGTTGGCTTTGAAACACAAGTCAACATATACCCATCCTTAATTTGATCGTCCTCGAGGTAGATGGCTTCTGGTTGATGTACCGTACCCGAAACGACCTTTGCGGTACATATAGAGCAAGCTCCAGCTCTGCAACAATAAGGCAGCTCTACTCCTGCTGCCTCAGCTGCCTCTAAGATGTACTGGTCATCGGGGACTTCGAACTCATTCACTTCACCCTTTGGTCCTACGAGCTTAATCTTGTACATTGCCATCGATGTTCGGTGATTTGAGGAACATTTCAAGCCGAAAGATCTAGAGATGGTTTTAACAGATCCAAGAGATGTTGGGGCCTTGGCGATGGGACTTGTAAATCGGTTTGGGGTTGCAGCTTTAACAATAGATGGGGAAGTGAGGCTCCTGACGGTTGTCATCTTTGTTTTCTTCCTTCGTTGTGGTTTGACTCCTAGATAAAGAATGGAAAATGATATAAGGGCTTCGCAGTTTGCACCATACAAGCATTTAACGAAAAAAGTAAATTCGGAAACGAATGACAAAAGATGAAAGGCGGCAACTAAACCGAGACAAATCAAGCAAGTAACCCTAAACCATATAGGATAAGAAAAAACGAATTCCTGAACTCAGCTTAATATTTTTCCTTGTGTTCGAAAGAGGGGTACGGGTGGGGCTAGACATTAAGTAGATTGAATCCTGAAGATGGCATTATCAAGAGCAGGAGTAAAGCCAGGAAATTGTTTTAGGAGGGCCAAAACTAAATAAACCTTTTTAGGAAGAGCCAAAATGCAATTTTACCATTATACTAACTTGTGATTTTCTAAAAACTAAAGGGACTATATAAACAATTTTTCTTTGCCCCCCTCCGCCCTAATCAAGAGGGACAGCTACCAAAAGAATTAGTCTTCATGGATCGTAAAACAGACATAGACAACTTGATTATACCAAAAACGACATAGAAACAAGCATGCATGGTATGTTCTTACAAGTTTATAGACCTTATTTATTGCCGAATTCATTTATCCCATTTTGTGCAGGACCAGAAGCAAATATCAAAGAACCACATTCTAACACTTGGCAGAAAAGGCACAAAGAATCAACATGCATGACAAAATACACATGTGGAAGGTTCCCAAGATGCATAAATGACTAAACTACAAGAAAAGACTTGTATTTGAACTCATCTCTTGTTCCTATCAACAAATGGCCATGAAGTTGCTGTAATGCAAAAGTTCAAACACCATCTTTCATATTTTTTCCATCGTGAAATTGCTAAAACGTTTGGCCATTCACATATAAACCATCCACATGCAACAGATGATCTTATTTATAAACGTAAATCAAATTGCCATAAATGAGGCATTGCCTCAAACAAGTTAACTATTTCTTGATATAATCAAAAGTATCTTGCAACGTGGTATTCAAGTAAAACTCTTCCAACAATGATGACTCCACGATTGGTCCAAATAAAAAAAAAATCTAAACTTTGGGGGACAAGTTTACCGTTCATAATCCAAAGAACAAAAAGCTAAAGCTATTCCTTTTTTTTTTTGTTCGTTTAATTTTCTCTTGGTTTCCAAATAAGAAACCTGAAAAATCACAGCTCAACCATACCAAAAAAACAAGCAAAACATAGAATTCAACCAAAAATCACTTTGAAAAAGGCCAAAACAAGCAAATAAGACAAAAACCCACCACCGAAAACAAGGAACAAAAGCTGAAAACAACAGATCATAAACACAAAATCCACAAGATTATACATAAATGTAACGCAAAACCAAAGCTAAAAAAGAAATGATGAACAAGAAAAAGAAAAAACCCAAACTAGAGCTAGAGGAAAAGAGAGAGAACTTACAGAAGGAATTTGGGAAACGGAGAAAACAAGAGATCTAAGCTTTAAAAGCCTTTAAACCCTAAATAAACACTAAACAGTGACACAGTGACAGTGATGATGACGATGATCACAATTCTTTTTTTTCCTCCCTATTTATATCCTTAAAATAGCGGTATCAAAATCTGATTTTTAAATTTTAAGAATCCAATAAAATAATTTACAAATTGTCATCCACAAATCCACAACACGGCAAACACAATCACAAACAAGTATATATAATATTAAAATTCTCTAATTTCAATGAAAATATAATAATATGGTGGTAGGTGGGGGTTTGAGAATTTAAAATATGTGTAAAATTTCGTAGACTTCTTCCATTTCGAGGTTCTGAGATTCCACACTGCTTGCATTATTGCAATGCAATTAATGCACTTTCTCTTTCAATTTAGAATTTTAGATCAACCCCAAAATTTTTTTCTCTTTTAGACTGATATATTTAAAAGAAATTACATTTTTTTACTAAATATTATTTTTTTAATTATAATAATTCACATTAATGTAAAAATTATAAAAATATTCATACAAATTTAAAAAATTAGCATGATGTACACGGGCTGCTATACTAATTATTATATTTAAAAATTTTAAGTTTTAATACGTATTTTGTTTAAAAAAATTCTTTCACATTTTTTTTAAAGATTAATGTCAAATTTAGCAAAAAAAATAATCGTAAACCTTAAACGTTAAATTCAACTTTATGCTTTTTTTTAATTAAAGTCTAATAAATTACGTGAATTTCAAATGCAATTAAATGGTAATTTTATTTTTGTTTGAGATTATCATTATAGTATTAATGATATATAATAATTCAGTGACTATAATGTAACAAATCAATAAAATTAACGATCATATAATATTTTTTTTAAGTTTGATGGTTTTGAAATATGTATAAGCTTCAAAGCGTGTAATTTTCTCTAATTATAATTATAACTCTTAACTTTTTTAAAAGATAATATTTTATCACAAGCGTTGCATAAATTTTTTTTAAATTATCACTTTAATTTTAAATTAATTTTTAAATTAATTTTAATTGATATTAAGTCTATAGCTATTAATTTAAATATTGAATGTTAATTGTAAAAATACGTCACGCGATCAAATACTTCATTTAAAATGTTTTGAAATTTAAAAAGTTATTTTATATTTATTTAAACTATATTTAAAAAAATAAATATTGGGAATTAATTATTAAATTGTATCACGTGATGGCAAATCGCAAGGTGCTATGATGAGTTTGTAAAGATTTGACATTTTGGCATTTAGTTAAATAAAAATTAAGTATTAAATAAAGAAGTATTCTTCCAAATCAGCCGTACGATACGCCCATGGTTTTCTTCAAAAAAATTTAAATGCAATTATGCAATGAATTAAATATTTTATTGCACTACAATAAAATTTAAATATATATTCAGATAATTACTCTAAAATTATTTCATTCTTGATTTCGTCACTCTAATTTTTCTCTTGTAAATATAGTATTATTGTTACTAAGTATTTCTGTTTTGATCATTGTTCTGTTAAAGTCCAAACAGAAAGACAACTTCGACAATTGACTGTTTTGCTACTTACGCGTGTAACTAAGTAATTCAAAAATTAATTATAAACTCTTATTATTATTTCTAACTTTGAAATCAAACACTAAACTCTAAAATAATTTAACCTCAAAATCAACTCTTAAACCCTAAAATCTTTGAACTCTAAACCTCTTGTTACTATCTTTGAGCTCGATAACCTTACGCCTCAAAATCATTGAATCCTAAACTCTTTTTATCATCGCATTTCATCCATACCCAAATAAATAGTTGAGTTGTTGAAGAAAATCAAAGAAATGAGGAGTGAAAGGAAGAAAGAAAGGATAATGTGGGGTATTAATATGATTGTTGCTGCATTTTTCGATTGTGCCTTGATGAAATGTGATGATGGAGGGAGTTTAAGGTTTAATGATTTTGGAGTTTAAGGTTTGATTTCGAGGTTTGTGATGATAAAGTGGGTTTAAAGTTTAATGGCTAAGATTATTTTGATTCACATTTTAAAAATTTGATTTTTCCCTAAATAATTTAAATTGAAATATGTTGTGACATATAATCAAACCCAGAAACTTTCTCAGGAAAAAAATTATAATTTTTTTTATATTCATAATTTCTAATTTTTGTTAGAAAGACATTAGTTTAAGTGCGTTGAATCGCATTTATCTCCTATTTAAGTGTTGAAGAAGAACTATAAGTAGTTCTAAGTGGTGTATTAAAAAAATATCATAATTCCCTATACTATTTTCTAAAGTTAGAATTTAACCTTAATACTTCTAACTTTAAGAATTTAGTTCATCTAACTTTCAGATTTCAAAATTCATATCTAATTATTAACATTGTTAAAATTATTTTGTTAAATTCAAATTCATTACAACATCATTTTTTTAGTTACATAACTACCTAATAAGTATTTTTTTTTAATTTCAAAATATCACTAATAAATTTAATAGTATTAATAATTGAACATAAAGCTTAAAATCTAAAAAATAGACTACACTCGTGAAAATAAAAGTATAATAATTAAAATTTGAATTTGTGAAAGTACACAAATTTATGGTATATTTTGACTTTATATTAACTTATCATTTCATTAAACCTAAAAAGTTTAAAGGTAAATTTTACTATTTTAGGAGAACCAAAGCTACTATCTACCCATGTCTATATACGAGAATAGATACGAAAGATATAATTCTTTATATATATATATATATGAAAAAACTTAAAAAAAATAAAAAATTCAACCACCTAACCATATCCAACACATAAACTAAATAACATAGTCTTCACCAACCTTAATTTAGAATTGATAGACACATGATATTACAAATGTAATGCCTTACAATCTCACACCACAAAAGTTATTAATAATACAAACTCAAAAAGTTCCTTAATTCTTAATGTATTTGCTAACCAAGAACAAGAATCATTCTATTAAAATGGTTAAAACTTAAAACTATGTTAACATTCACAGTTCCAAGAAGAAAAAAATGGCAGATATTTTTTTATCAAAATAATATGAAAAACAAATTAAATGCAAAAATAGTATAAGGTGTGACACCCTAAATTTCACACTCAACTTTCAATCATTACCGAATATTCTCCCTAAATGCAAAATAAATATCGTACGAGAAGAAATTTAATGTGGTGTTAAGGTGATACCGTTAATGTGTCAAGAGATACTGGTTTAAATTTAAAAGAAGATGTTATAAAAAACAAAAAAAAATCTTAACATAATAATTAAAAAGAGTTTATGATGCAATTATTTCCTTAAAAACATATATCTAACCTAACCATCAGCTATTTCGATTCATTTCCATATGAGTTTCGGAAAAAAAAGGGTTTTCTGACTTCCAAGGACTAACACACAGATTTAATATGATTTAATATTATTTCAAACCATAAAAAGAAAAAGAAAAAAACAGTAACATGATTTAATATGAGAAGACAAGACTTTTTTTTTTTTATATAACAGCTTCAACTTCTTTTTTTAATTTATTTCCTGTCAGACTTTTTTAAAATTTTTTTATCAAAACAGTCTGTCAAATGAAATAAAAAAATAGTTTTTGTTACTTATATATAATTTGTATTGTATTTAGAAAGAAATATAGATATTTTTAAAAAATATATGCTGGTATCGCCTTTAGAAAATTAAAAACCACCCTATTTTTGTAATTAATTACAAATTATTTTTTTATATTATTTTAATTAAAAAACACTCAGAAGTGCCAATATCAATATACTAGGATATTGAAAGCGACAAAATAGTGTATAGCCGCACACAGTAATGGCTGAAGTGAGATTATCTATGTCCGTGACTAGGGTGACTAGGGTTCGATCAACAGATTCACTTGTATAGTCGTGTAGTGTGGAGGTGTGTGAGTTTGAACTTATATTGTATAGAAAAATATGTTAGTATGATAAACTTAACACAAAAACTACAATATATGTGTAAAACATACCTTCCAATGAACTTGCACTCACATTCAGACAGACTCCATAGGCAAATTTCCAGACAACACCTTGAGATCTGTTTAAAGTGGTCAAAGTACAAAATTTCTAGCACCTTGAACAAGCTCCTACTTTAATGGATATCATTTAAGGGGATAATTTTGCTAGCAAAATCCAGACAATGGACGCTTCAAGATGTTCTGTAGCGATGGGCTAAACGTCATGTTGGTAACAGAAACGTACCGATTCCTCTGCCTTGCCGAAACAACAGCAAATGATTTACAGATCAATAGTACACTGCAGATACGAGCATCTCTTGATTAGACATCTAAATCTTTTATCCATTGTTGAAAAAAAATGTCATTCAACCGGATTGTAATAGGAACAAGTTCATGAATCAAGATCATTAATCTGAAACTACAGTTGAAATTTCAACACAACTCGAAACAACGCATCGTGGCAATGCCTTAGGCATAAGTATTCAAAATGCATGGTCCAGAAACAACTCTAATTGTAATAAAATTAGAGAGAATAATAACTTACGGTGCACAAACCGGTTAACCAAACTAAGCGATTACCTAGAGCGCGTAAATGATTTTAATATGGAAATAAACTAAGCAATTACACGTGGATAGAAGAATTCATAGTGTCGACGTGTTAACACGATCCACAAATGAAATTGTCCATAAGAGTTACAACCGGCTCTATACAAATAAGATCTTTGGCTGATGTTAATTGCCGAAAACCATCTTACAATGGTTCGAATTCTTACTTTCTTCTCGACCAAACAGCCTTTACTTCAATCTTTCTAAGAGCGCCTACAGGATCTAGTGCAGGCAAATGGGAAAATAGTACAATAATTGTGCTGCATAATCCCATCTTTAAGCAGATCAGCTCAACTCATAACATTTTACACTGAATCCAACAAGGAAACTTATTTTTCTATGAAGCACTACCTCAACAGTATATAAGAGGTACTAAATTGGTTCTGAAAATGGCAAGCATTCTCTTTTATATCTTTGCTTTTCTTGTTTAAGAAGAAAAATAAACAAAGAAAGCAAAGGAGCAGAAAAGAAAATCTAATCATGTCACTAATATAGAACTTGAATACTTATTCTATGTGTTTATTCAATCTCTCTACCAGTTTCCTAGCACTGGTCAACTAGAGTGTCAAATGATTATGTATACAACTAATACTTTGAAACCATAAAACGATGGAAACTAAACTTATGCCATTTCTATTTGATTTCTTGAAAGAAATAAACTATTACTAAAAGGAAAAGTTCTTGTCAAATTGGGGTAAAGTGTCTTTGTCCTTGGATGTAAGTATCAGGATCTCAAACCCTACAGATAATTTTTCAGGGTGTTCATTTAAGTCCAAAACCAAAGAGAAGTAACTTATTTTCAGGGTGTCCATTTCAAAACGAAAACTCCTAATGTATCAAATATTCATAATTTCTATGAATTCCAACATCAAAGAGCATATATTTTGAAACATTCTAAGTAAAAAAAAGGGATTCAGTATTAATCTCCACAACTACTTTCCCTCTATGCATAACAAAAAGATCCTGTTTGAAGGGCCGTGGTACTCTTCAAGCAAAGGCACCTTACCTACGATCAACCCATTCAATGCACAACTTATTGTTCTTGTTTAGCGTCTTCAGTGCTTCAACATCCATTTAATCCAAACCAATATTCTCAGCTTGCAATATAAATTGAACCGCATAAAAGGAAAAACTCAAAAGTTACAAGTACATAGTTTTTATGTTACTCAGATTCTTCATTCTTCTTGAAGTAACCATGCACATTTAAAATGCATACCCATATCTGTTTTATGCTCAGGTCAAAAGATAAAATGTTCTTCTTAGCAATGTAGGCAAACCAAGTTCACCTCAGAAAGACACAAATTTACCTCTTCAACAAGTTGATCATCTCCAAGCATGCAGATCTTTGTTTTGGAGCAATGACTGTGTGGCAGCTTCACAAACACTGAAACACTTGTCTTTTAAGGGATCATTGATTTTCCTCCTTGGAGTTAGCCATATTGGTTGAAGTAGCTTCTCTAAGGGAATCACTCTAAAGCTTAGTGCAGATAAAAAAAGCCAAATTCCTTCAGGGTAGAAAACTATAAATGAGTAGATAAGAAGCAACCACATAATTCATAAACTAGTATAATGAAGTATTAATCCAGGCAACTTAAACAATTCATACTCATCACAACATGAGCGCTAAAAAACAATTCATAGTTTGACTCACTACATCCGAAAAGATATATAATAAAAGAACTAATATATAAAGTTGTGAATTTAAACATTATATCAAAATTTTTGAAGTTTGAATTTTGAGAATTATATTTTCTTCAATAGTAACTTATCTAATAAATGTAAAATATAGACTGAAACATGCTTATATACATATGCACCAATATAAATACCGGAAGAAAGACTGTTTTATATCGATTTTAATATATTCATTTATCCGTGCTCTGTTCAATTTTTTACTATTTTGTATTATGTTTTAACTATTTTTTCAAGTCATGTTCATGTTATTTTAGTACTCAGTATTGTTGAATCTAGATTTGACATATACAATTAATGAGAAGCTCTTACAACACACACTTACTCATCATGGTCCATATTTTTCAATAGCTACTCTGGGTAGCTATGGTTGCCCTTGGAGATAATTGCTAACATGGTAGATTGAGTGTAATTCTTCCAAATTACTCAAAGCACTTCAATCAACCTAGACAAATATACTCCATCTACACCCTATTTTGTTTTTGGACTTTTTAGTTTTCCCTTTTCCTTAAATGTATATATATTCAAAATCTATATCTGACATATAACCAAACATGGATATGAAAGGTATAATTCTTCAAATCAAGAAAAAGAATTTAGAAAAAAAATTAGAATATTTATATTGATTGGTACACGTATTTGAAACACATTAATGGTCTAAATAATAGTCTTTGCCAACCCTAAACAAATTAGAATTGATTGTCACATGATATTGCAAAAGTTCTACCTTGCAATCTCACAATATAAGTTATTAATGACAGTCATTCTTACTTCTTTCTAAAACATTAAAAAAATAACTCAAAATTTCAATCTTAATGCTATTGCTAACTGTTGAAATAAATACAAGAATTAATGGTTGGATAAAGTGTCACGAAGAACATGGCAGATGTCAAAGTGCCATTGTTAATATCTGGATAATGAAAGCGTGTGACATGCAGTAATTCCAGAATGCTAAACTCAATACAAAAACTAGAGGGCATATATATGTATATGTATACCAATATTTAGAAAGCTGCACACCATGTTGAAGTTAACTACAAGAAGATGAACTTG
Source organism: Gossypium anomalum (assembly GCA_025698475.1). Classification (NCBI taxonomy): domain Eukaryota; kingdom Viridiplantae; phylum Streptophyta; class Magnoliopsida; order Malvales; family Malvaceae; genus Gossypium; species Gossypium anomalum. Next base: position 93,173,417 of record CM046968.1, read on the forward strand.
TGCAACTAGACTTGGGAATGCTCAGGGTTGGACTGAGGTTAATAAGTATAGAACGGGTTGAGATCCAGTCAATTATTTTTTTAATCTAAAACTTTCAAATACACTAATCATCACCATTCAAATGTGGAAGATCCATCAATGAATTGTGGAAGTGATATTTGTAAATGGTGATTAACCTTATATTGGATAGTAATAGACACAAAAGTAAGTAATGTAGGGGAGCCAAACATCTATAAGACATGAAAAGAAATTAAATAAATAAGGTATTATTATGTGTAAAAAGTTCAGTCAATCAGTAACACATATGTAGTCTCAATTATGATAAATTGGACCTCTTTAGACATAGTATTACAGCATAAAAAATTGTATAACAAATGTTTTCAATATCGGCTTCAAACGAAGTAAGGTTAAAATCTCTTGCATTCCAATAACTCATAGTCCAACATTTGATCCAACAATATAGTCCACTTAAAACTATTACAGGATGGAAAACATGGCATAGCAATTTCTATTTGATGTAACTAATAAAATAGAAATGCGAAATAACCTAAGCAAATAGTTGGCCGAACATGGCAACTTAATGGTTACTTTGTCATGACAACGCATCATGGCAGTGCCTATGCAGTATGCACAGGTAATATACAAGGCCCAAGTAACACCTATATCTATAAATATAGTAATAAAAGTGTAACTAACGAGAGTAATAACTTATGGTGCAAAAAGAACGGCTACCCAAATTATTCCACCAATAACCTAGACCATATAAATCATTTCAATATGTAAACTAAGCAATTACACGTGGATAGATGATTTCGTAGTGTCGACGTGTTAACACAATCCACAGATGCAACTTTCTATAAAAGTTATGACCGACTCTATAAATAAGAATTTTGGCAGGTGTTATTTGCCAGCTCGAGTTCTTACTTTCTTCTCAAGAAATTTTGCACTTGTGCACCTATGGGTTCTAGCGCAAGCAAATGGGAAAATACCACAAAGATTGGGCTGCATTATCCCGAATTTAAGCAGATCAGCTCTGCTCATAATGTTACTGAATCCAACAAGGTCAGTAAAGGTAACTTATTTTTCTATCAAGTTCCACCTAGTTTACTAAAGTATATCAACAATATATAAGAGGTACTAAACTGGATCTTCCTTTCATGAAAATGACCCTTCAAAAGCATTTTCGTTCGCAGCTCCAAGTCTCTTTTTGTTTTTCTTATTTGAGAATAAAAATAAACACAAGAACATAGAAAGCGAGACAACATAAGAAAAAATGTATTCATGCCTATGCTTAACTTGATTGGTAAGTGGTAACAACACATAAAAATCTGGTCATGTCTTTTATAGAGAATTAGAATACATATTCTTCTTGTTTATTCAATCTCTAAGTACATTATGGTCGGAACTCTGCCTCTACTCTCTACTAGTTTCCTTGTATTGGTTGTCTTCGCACACTCTGCTTGAATTGATTCATGGAATTCCCTAGAAAACAATTCTCAGTCAACCAGATTGTCAAATGATGTTAGAGTTATTATCAATTAGATTATGTATTTGACTAATTCTTTGATACTACAAAACAATGGAAACTAGACTTATGCCATTTCTAATAGTTTGCTTCAATTTGGTTAAAAATACAAATGGGAAAAGTTCTTCCCGAATTTGGATGAAGTGTCATTGTCTTTGATGTTAGTATTAGGATTTCAAACTTTACGCATAAGTTTTCAGGGTGTCCATTTAACTTCAAAACCAAAGAGAAGTAATTGGTAAAAAGACCTCTTTGGTCCCTATTAATTTCAATATCGAGTAATTTGGTCCCTCTAAAAAATCAGACCAATTTAATCGTTGTGAATTTAAAAAATGAGCAATTAAGGACAATTAATCACAATGTTAATGTTTTTCATCAATTGTACATATTTTTTATTGGCATAATAGAAAATTTAGCCGTCAAAGTTTACGCATTTTGTCAATTTGGTCTTAATAAATTTAGCCTGCAACATTTACATATTCTAACATTTATGTGGAATAACAAACATCGAGGGCTAAATTTATTATTAAACCAATAAAAATTATGAACTATTGACCAAAAAAAACATTAATATCATTATTAATTGTCCTTAGTTGCTCACTTTCGGAATTGATAGGGGTTAAATTGCTCCAATTTTATTGAGAGCAACCGGTTTGCTTAATATTTAATTGAGAGGGACCATACAAGTGTTTTTACCAAACTAATTTGTTTCCAATTTGTTTGCCCTCCCTACGGATCCTGCTTTCTAGACTGGTAGTAAAACAAATAGAAATACAATTTATATTATGTAGGAAAAGTAATTATGCAAGGATAAAAAATGCAGTATTTTTGGTATTAATGCATTTTCTATGTATGAAAACTTTGTTGTAATTCTAAATGTCTTTTATGGTAACTTCTTAGTATAGTAGGTATGCTTATATGAACTTTTATGCAAAGATACAAGTATTGAATACTCAAATATAGAAAGTATATTTAATTCATGCACCTTCACATAAAAATCCACATATGAAAGTCAATTGACTGGAACTGTGATACAAGGAAAGTAGCACAATCTTGTATTTGTAGAGCTGTTTGAGACCAATTACATGCTTCCATAAAAATTTGGAAGGTATTTTCAAATATAGAAGGTATAATCAAATATGGACATATTTGAATATTTGATTGTTTAATACTTTCCATATTTGAATATTTAATACCTTCCATAAAAATACACCTTCTATATCTGAATAAGCTTTCTATATTTGTATACATTTAGTACAAATTTGGAAGGTATTTTCAAATATAGAATGTATAATCAAATAATTATACCTTCTATATTTGAAAATACCTTCTATATTTGAAAATACCTTCCAAATTTGTATTAAATATTAAGAATAGTTGGTCTCAAACGGCCCTATAAATAAGAGATTATGCAACTCTCCTTGTACCAGAGTTACACCCAGTAGGCATTACAATCGCCAATCTCCTTCTGCCAAACAGATACAATTTTCTCAAGTTAGTAGAAATGGTTTGGGTACGATTTATGGAGACTAAGATACTACCTTGCTTCTAGCAAGGAAATTGATATCGAATCAGTGACTTACCAGATGAACCTACCACTCCAGGCACTTTTAACTTGAAGAAATGGAAGAAGCTGATGGAGTAAGAGTTGGCCTCATCATGAAAATTAGACCATTGTTAGTATTTCCAATGGTCTCAGGATTGCGTGAGAGGGTCAAACAAGGGTAGGTCAAAGAGGAGGATATAGAAGAGGCAGGAGGTTTCATATGCAATCATAGCATTTTATGCCACCTTTTATCTTCATGAATGAATGATGGATTGATTGTAGACTTGCTAGTAAAATAGCTCTTCTAAGAGCTTACCCCTTTGTCTTTACCATTCTCTAAACCACTCCCTAGTAGCCTCATATGTCATAGATGAACTAAGAATAAGATACCATGTATTCCATCATCCAAATTTAATTGTATTATTAACAAGCATTTATCTATATACATTTATCTGTATATCTTAAGCCATTCCCTTGTAGCCTCATATGACATTGATGAACTAAGAATAAGATACCACATACTCCGTCAGCTAATTTGGTTGTACCATTAACAAGCATTTATCTGTATATCCTAAGGGACTTTACATGTACTTGCAAAGAAATTCATCAAATATCCAAGCATTCAGTATTCTGCTTCACCAAATCACAAATACACAAATATAAACCATCTATCAAAATAATAATCAAATTCCTTTTTCTCTTAAATGATGGACTAAAATTATGAAAAGCGTAACAATAAAAAGGGAAGGAAAGGAGCATGAATTCGTATTTCTGGTGTTCCTTAAATTGTTTTTTCATTTTACACAACAAAGTCTAATTATCCTGTCATGCTATGGGTTTTAATCAAGTGAAGCTAATTTCTCTTATCAATGGACCTATTATTTCTTCCAATGAAACCCACAAAGGTCCTTACACTAATAAAACATCATAAATTTTCAACTGCTAAAAAGGTAAGCCAAAAGCAGATAACAGCATTAATCAAATCAAAGAGTTCAACAATATATTCTTCCATAAACGAAGACCAATCAATAGATGACCATAGCTTTTAAGTTTTCGAAACATAAAAAAAATTCATATAATTTCAGACAGGATAAGAAAATAACTTGCTTCAGCAAGATCAGAAGAACAAAATTGGCCGTCCATGGTTTTAGCAGACCAATAGCAATGTAGATATACTTGGCAATGACTTCAGCAGAAACTTCCCCAACAATGGCGATTCATTTTCGTTGAATTGAAACACCCAACATTCAAACAAATTAAATGGGCTTCTATCATTTTCTCTCTTTTGTAAAACCCATTTCTGAAATTTGAAATCCGTAGCTGTCCTCAACGACGTTCTCAATTCTTTGCCAGCTTTGGGCTGCTGTTATGCCCGGTTTGCTTTTTTTTTTTTTTTTTTGTTCTTTGCCGCCATTCTGGCCAAGGATAATAGCGGGTGGGAAATTTGTAAATTTTATAATTTGGAATTAAAAAATGGGTAAAAATAGCTTCTCTCAAATTTGATATCTTTAAAAAAATTAGAGTAATTTAATCTTACCAATTTAAAAAATGAGTATATAAAAACAATCAATCACAACATTAATTTTTTCGTCAAGTTTACATAATTTTGATTAGAAAAATAACAAATTTATCCATTAAAATTTACACATTTTGTCTATTTATATATATATTTGAAACTAATTTTTTTAATTATACTTTTTGAGGTTTTATACATTTTTCAATTATTTTCTAAAATAAGGATCAAATTAACAAAATATGTAAACATTGAAGATTTAATTTGTTATCATGTCAATCAAAATTATGTATAATTGACAAAAAAAACATTAACAGTCGTAATGAATTGTCTTTAATTGCTTACTTTTGAAATTAAAAAGATTAAATTACTCGTTTTTAGAAGGACTAAATTGCTCAATGTCTAAATTGAGAGGGACTAAAAAGATGGCTTTACACAATTTTGATTCAAAATCCTAATCTGTTTTTTATGTATTATTTTCTAATTATAAATCCGAATCAATTAAATTCTGTCTAATATCCAAAACTGTTAAATATCCATATTTATTATATAAAAAATAAAAAGTGAAAATCCAAGTATATTATGATATCCATTATACGAATATCAATATCTAAATCCACTAATAAAAATATGTTTCATATCACTTTACTCTTAAATCCTTTAATCATTGTTCATTCAACCGGATTGCACATGAACAAGTTCACGAATCAAGAAGATTAATCCGAAACTGCAGTTGAAATTTCGGCTTGTCACAAGACTCAAAACAATGCATCATGGCAATGCCTTAGGCATAAGTATGCATTGTCCAAGAGACAATGCTAATTGTAATAAACTAGTGCACAAACCAGTTAACCAAACTAAGCAATTATCGAGAGCGCTTAAATTGTTTTAATATGGAAATAAACTAAACAATTACACGTGGATAGAAGAACTCGTAATGCCGACGTGTTAACACAATCCACAGAAGCAATAGTCCATTAGCGTTACGACCAGCTCCATATAAATGAGATCTTTGGCAGGTGCTAATTCCCCGAAAACCATCTTATAATCGTTCGAGTTCTTACTTTCTTCTCAACCAAACAACCTTTACTTCAATCTTTATGATCCTAGATAAGTCATCTAGTATTCAAGAAATTCTGCACTAGTGCACCTGCAGGATCTAGTGCAAACAAATGGGAAAAATAGTCCCAAATTTAAGCAGATCAGCTCAAACTCATAACATTTTACACTGAATCCAACAAGGTCAGTCAAGCTAACTTATTTTTCTATGAAGCTCCACTTAGTTTAATAAAGTATATGGACAATATGTAAGAGGTACTAATTGGTTCATAAAAATGGTAAGCATTCTCTTTCACAGCTCCGAGCCCTTTCTTTGTTTTTCTTGTTTAAGAAGAAAAATAAACAAAGAAAGCAAAAGAGCAGAAAATCTAACCTAATCATGTCACTAATATAGAATTTGAATACATATTCTTTGTGTTTATTCAATCTCTAAATATATTATGGTCGAATCTCTGCCTTAACTCTCTACCTGTTTCCTAGCACTGGTTGTCTTTCCACACTCTTCATGAGTTTATTCATAGAATTCCATAGACAACAATTCTCAGTCAACTAGAGTGTCAAATGATGATGTATATAAATAATTCTTTGAAACCATAAAACAATGGAAACTAAACTTATGCCATTTCTATTTGATTTCTTGAAAGAAATAAACTATTACAAATAGGAAAAGTTATTGTCAAATTGGGGGTAAAATGTCTTTGTTCTTGGATGTTAGTACCAGGATTTAAACCTTACAGATAAATTTTCAGTGTCCATTTCAAACCGAAGTGCAGCATAAATTAAGTTTTTGAGACTCAGATAGGGAACTGAATAATGTTCCCACCTGCTCAGACCAGATAAATTGAAATTAGCACACAGGATTGTTCAAACCAGACTGGAGTTGGTCTATGCCAGCTAATATCTAATTTATGACTTACCATTTTATGTTTATACCATCATAAGTATGGTATGCAATACACATATGGTTTTGGTGTTATATGACTATATGGCAGGTAATATGAATCATTACAGACATACCATACTCGGCATAAAAGAAATAGACATACACCACAAGTTGCCTTAAAAGACAGACCATGCATACTACACATGCTTTTCTTACCTTTTGGGTCACAAATGCAGTGTTTTTGGCATATTCCTGTCAGAATTTAAATATTAGGATACAGTGAATGCACTATCTGTCAGAAAAGGTAGTTAATTTGGAGCAAATATATTTTCCATATATGAATTTTTATTTAAAGATGCAGCTATTAACTATCCAAATATTTTGATGCCAATTGAATGGAAATTCGATACAAGGAGAGCAACACAATCTCTTATTTATAAGGCTGTTTGAGATCAACTATTTCTTCGCTACATCCATCTTGGGGAAATAGTATCTGTATGGCAGGAAGAAATTGGCCATTGTGATGCCATCTGTTAAGAACTTAGATACAAGGAGAGCAGCACAATCTCTTATTTATAGGGCTTTTTGAGACCAACTATTTCATGATTGCATCGATTTTCAACTAGAAATGAACTGTTAATTCAACATAAATAAATCTTCCATAAATGGATTCTTGTGTGATATTTGAATATTTAATACTTGCATCTTTACTTAAGAATCCATGTATGGAAAATTTATTTATGCTAAATTAACAGTTCATTTCTGACTGAAAATTGATACAATCAAGAAATAGTTGGTTTCAGACGGCCTTATTTATAAGTAAGACATTGTTCTGCTCTTCTTGTATCAAAGTTCTAGTCGATTGGCATCACAATAGCCAGTTTCTTCCTGTCATACAGATATTATTTCCTCAAGATAGTAGAAATGATTCAGGGTAAAATTTATGGAGTCCAAGATACTGCATCACTTCTTGAAATGACATCAATATAAGATCAATGATTTACCAGATAAACCTACCACTCCAAGCATTTCTAACGGAGAACAATGAGTGTAGTTAGTGAAGGCATGTTAGCTTCATCACGAAAACAAGACCATTGCTACTGTTCCCAATAAACCCAGAATTACATGGTGAAGGCTACCATGTAAAGGTCAAAGAGGAAGACGTGGAAGAGGCTAGCTATAGCATATTTTTCTTCATCTTCTGCAGCTTCGGCCCTCTGCAGTCGAGATTGAAATGTCAATGAAGGTGACAATACGTTCACAGCTTCACCAAGTTGCTTCATGAAAGAATGATGGATCAGATACCATAAAACAGCTCCTCCAAGAGTTTAGCTTTTGTCTTTAACATTCTCTCAGCCATTCCCTAGTAGCCTTATATGTCATTGATGAAATAAGATGTCATATCGTCGACGAAGGGACTTTACAATTATTTGAATCATTGAAGAAAATATGTAACCAAATAAATTCAACAAATATCCAAGCATTGAGAATTCTGCTTTGCAAAATTGTGGAACCACAAATGTGAGAATATTTATAAAATAGAATCAAATCCTTTTTCTACTTGAATGACAGTCTAATAATATGGTAAGCAACAAAAAAAAAAAAAAAAAGGCAAGAAAAGGGGCATGAAATTTGTTAAAAAATCCAGTCCAAGATGATAATTTGAGTTGTCTGATAAAGTTACAAACAACTTTGTAGAAGCCATTGCACTCAATACAAACAATTCCAGACCATTTATGTTGTTTTTAGCAAAACCATATTATAGTGGACAAATCAGTTCTTTATGCAAAAACATTATGTACAAAAAGGAATTGACAACAAGTCTTCTTTGGGTTTCCTTGAACTCAAATTGCTTTCCCACTTTACATTCAATGTCTTATTATCAAGTCAAGTAAAGGGATAATAAATGAATCTAATTCTCTCTTATCAAGGTCAACGGAGCTATCATCTCTTCCAAAAAGAATCACAAAGGTATGCATAATAGCACATCAAAAATTTTAAACCAGAAAAAGGTAAACCAAAATAAAGATACAACAGTGTTAATCGACTCAAAAGAATTCAATATATTATGCCATAAACCAAGACCAACTCAGTAGATGATGATAACTTGTATGTTAAGATAGTTTTCCTCCAGCTTTTTAGTCAAGTTATTTGGTTTTCTAAACATAAAAATTTCACACAATTTCAAATAGGATAAGAAGATTACTTGATTTAGGAAGATCATATGATCAACACTGGCTGTCCATGGTTAGCCAACTGATGTCAATGTAGATACTTCGTAATGACACAACTGTCTAGCAAGGCTTCACTGGAAACTTCCCTGTGAATAAAGAATGGCCAACATCAAACAGGTTTTTTTTTTTTTTTGTAGAATTAAACCTAACATTCTTTTAGAAGAGTTTTAATAATCTTTTCATATTATGGGATTATCTTCAAGTTTTATTTCTTGGAGGGAAAGTTAGAGCCGTTTGAAGGGGGTTCTATATTCATATAGTTTCCAAAGCTCCTTAGGACTTCTACACGCCACTTTCAATCTATCTTGTTTCGTTTCTTTGTTATTCTGTTTTGATCTTATTTAATTATTTTTAATATTTAATTTGGATTCCTCATTCTTTTTCTATCTTTTATTACTTGTTTTAATTGCTGCCCTTTTTAATTCTTAAATCTGACTTGGATTTTTTTAGTATTTCAAGTTGTGTCAAACTTCAAGTTCTCCTTCATTTGTCTAGAGCCTTAGGCCAAATCCGTGACTTGGAAAAACTTAAGATCCTGTTCCGTGCACGTCCATATCAACATATGTAGGCTCAATTATGATAAATTGGACCTCTTTAGACATAGTATTAGAGCATGAAAATTGTGCAACAAATTTCTACAGTATTGGTTTCAAATAAAGTAAGGTTATAATGCCTTGGATTCCAATAACTCCATAGTCCAACATTTGATTCAACAATATATTCTATTTAAAGCTATTGCAGGAAGGAAAGCATGGCATAACAATTTCTATTTGAAATGACTAATTTAAATAGAAATGCAAAAAACATGAGCAAATAGTCGGTCAAACCTGACAACGCACAGATAACTTTGTCATGACACTTAACGCATCATGGCAGTGCCCATGTAGTATGCACAAGTAATATGCAAGGCCCAAGTAACACTTTTATCTATAAATATAATAATAAAAGTGTAATTAGTGAGACTAATAACTTATGGTGCAAAAAAGAGTGATTACCTAAATTATTCTACCACTTACCTAGACCATATAAATCATTTCAATATGTAAACTAAACAATTACACGTGGATAGAAGACTTCGTGGTGCCTACGTGTTAACACAATCCACAGATGCAGCTTTCCATAAATGTTATGACCGACTATAAATAAGAATTTTGGCAGGTGTTATTTGTCGGCAGGAGTTCTTACTTCTCAAGAAATTTTGCACTTGCGCACCTATGGGTTCTAGAGCAGGCAAATGAGAAAATACCACAAAGATTGGGCTGCATAATCCTGAATTTAAGCAGATCAGCTCTGCTCATAAAGTTACTGAATCCAACAAGGTCAGTAAAGCTAACTAATTTTTCTATCAAGCTCCACCTGGTTTACTAAAGTATATCAACAATATATAAGAGGTACTAAATTGGATCTTCCTTTCATGAAAATGGCCCTTCAAAAGCATTCGCGTCTGTAGCTCCGAGTCTCTTTTTGCTTTTCTTGTTTTAAAATAAAAATAACACAATAACATAGAAAGCGAGACAACATAAGAAAAAATGTATTCATGCCTAAGCTTAACTTGATTGGTTAGTGGTAACAACACATAAAAATCTGGTCATGTCATTTATAGAGAATTAGAATACATATTCTTTGTTTTTTTTCTATCTCTAAGTACATTCTGGTTGAATCTCTGCCTCTAACTCTCTACTAGTTCCTAGTATCGGTTCTCTTTGCACACACTGCTTGAATTGATTCATAGAATTCCCCAGAAAACAATTCTCAGTCAACCAGATTGTTAAATGATGATAGTGTTATTACCAATTAGATTATGCATTTAACTAATTCTTTGATACCTCGAAATAATGGAAACTAGACTTATGCCATTTCTAATAGATTTCTTGAAAGTAATAAACTACCATTGTCCTTCACTTGCTTCAATTTGGTGTAAAATATGAATGGAAAAAGTTCTTGTTGAATTGGGATAAAGTGTTGTCTTTGATGTTGGCATTAGGATCTCAAACTTTACACAGAAGTTTTCAGGGTGTCCATTTAACTCCAAAACCAAAGAGAAGTAATTGGTAAAAAGACCTCTTTGATCCCTCTCAATTTCCATATTGAGTAATTTGGTCCCTCTAAAAAATCAGAGCAATTTAATATCTGTCAATTTCAAAAATGAGCAATTAAGGATAATTAATCACAATGTTAATGTTTTTCGTCAATTGTATATATTTTTATTGACATAATAGCAAATTTAACCCTCAAAGTTTATGCATTCTGCTAATTTGATCTGAATTAATAAATTTAACCCACAACATTTATAGATTCTAACATTTATGCATAATAACAAACATTGGGGGCTAAATTTGTTATTATACATATAAAAGTTATGTATGATTGGCAAAAAAACATTAACATCATTATTAATTGTCCTTAGTTGCTCACTTTCGAAATTGATAGGGATTAAATTGCTCTAATTTTATTGAGAGGGATCATAAAGGTGTTTTTACCATAATAATTTGTCTCCCCTCCCTATGGGTCCTGTTCTCTAGACTGGTAGTAAAACAAACAGAAATATATTTATATTATGTAGGAAAAGTAATTATGCAAGGATTAAAAAATGCTGACGTGCTCGGATAGGGAACCGAACAACGCCCCCATCTATTTAGACCAGATAAATTGAAATTAGCACACAGGATAGTTCCAAGCAGACTAGAGTTCGTCTATGCCAGCTAATATCTAATTTATGACTTGCAATTTTATGTTTCAAGGTGTTATATGCATATATGGCATGCATACGAATCATTATAGACATACCATATTAGGCATAAAAGAAAATAGACATACAGAACAAGTTGCCTTAAAAGACAGACCAGGCATTTTATCCATGCTTTTCTATCTTTTGGGTACAAATGCAGTGTTTTAGGTATTAATACATCTTCTATGTATGGAAACTTTGCTGTATTCCTAAATGTCTTTTATATGATTTGTTTTTATGCTATGCTTATATGATTTTTATGTAAAGATACTAGTATTAAATATTCAAATATAGGAAGTATATTTATGTATATCCTGATATTTGAATATTTAATTCATGCATCTTCACATAAAAATCCATATATGAAAGTCAATTGACTAGAAATGTGATACAAGGAGAGTAGCACAATCTTGTATTTGTAAAGCTGTTTGAGACAAATTATTTGCTACAAATAGATCTACCACGCGTGGAAATATTCAAACATCAAGATATACATGAATATACCTTCTATATTTGAGTATTTAATACATTCTATATTTGAATAAGCTTTCTATATTTAATAGACTTTCCATATTTGTATAAATTTAATACAACTTTGGAATGTATTTTCAAATATAGAAAATATAATCCATACATAGAAAATATAATCAAATATGGAAGATATATATTATACATTTAATACAAATTTGGAAGGTATTTTCAAATATAAAAGATATAATCAAATATGGAAGGTATATATTATACATTTAATACCTTCCATATTAGAAATCTTCCATATTTGATAATACCTCCTATATTTGAAAATACCTTCCAAATTTGTATTAAATATTAAGAATAGTTGGTCTCAAACAGCGCTATAAATAAGAGATTATGCAACTCTCCTTGTACCAGAGTTTCAATAAATTGGCATCACAATGGCTAGTATCTTCCTGTCAAACAGATACAATTTCCTCAAGTTAGCAGAAATGGTTTGTGTACGATTTATGGAGTCCAAACTACCTTGCTTCTAGAAAGGACATAAATATCGAATCAGTGATTTACCAGATAAACCTTCCACTCCAAGCTCTTCTCATGGAGAGCAATGAGTGTAGTTGGTGAAAGCAACGTGGTCTTCATCATGAAAATTAGACCATTGTTAGCATTTCCAATGGTCTCAGGATTGCCTGAGAGGGACAAGCAAGTGCAGGCCAAAGAGGAAGATGTAGAAGAGGTTGGAGTTTTCATATGCAATTGTAGCATTTTATTCTCCTTCATCATCCTCCCACACTGACACTGGCAAAGATGGAAATGTCAATGAAGGTGAAAACACTTCATCATCAGCAATCTGCTTCATGAATGAATGATGGGTCAATTTCAGAATTGCTAGTAAAATAGCTCTTCTAAGAGTTTACCCCTTTGCTTTTACCATTCTCTAAGTCATTCCCTAGTAGCCTCATATGTCATAGATGAACTAAGAATAAGAAATTGTGTATTCAATTAGCCAAATTTAATTGTACTATTAACAAGCATTTACCTTCGTACATTTATCTATATATCTAAGCCATTCCCTAGTAGCCTCATATGTCATTGATTGACTAAGATAAGATACCATGTATTCCATCAGCCTACTATTAACAATCATTTATCTCTATATCCTAAGCCATTCCCTAGTAGTCACATGTCACTGATGAACTAAGAATAAGATACCATGTACTCCATCAGCCTACTATTAACAATCATTTATCTCTATATCCTAAGCCATTCCCTAGTAGTCACATGTCACTGATGAACTAAGAATAAGATACCATGTATTCGATCAGTGTGCTTGAACTCACACTTAATAGTACTATTAACAAGCATTTATCTGTATATCCTAGTGGACTTTACATGTACTTGAGTCAGAAAAGAAAAAAATATGTAAAAAAAAAGAAGATATCAAATATACAAGCATTCAGTGTTCTGCTTCACCAAATACAAATACACAACTATGAGATCATCTATCAAAATAAGAATCAAATTATTTTTTCACTAGAATGTCAGGCTTAAATTGTGGTAAGCATAAAAAAAAGGTGCACGAATTTGTTTCTCTGGGGTTCCTTAAATCGTTTTTCCATTTTACACAACAAAATCTAATTATCCAGTAATGTAAAGGGTTTTAATCAAGTGAAGCTAATTTCCCTCATCAATGGACCTATTGTCTCTTCCAAAGAAACCCACAAAGGTCCTTAAACTAATACCACATCACAAAGTTTGACATAATTTCAAACTGGGTAAGAAAATTACTTACTTCACCAATACCAGAAGAACAACATTGGCAGTCCATTGCTTCAGCAATGTAGATAGGTAATGGCTTAAGCAGAAACCTCCCAGTAAAGAAACAATGGCGTTCGTTTTCGTTGAATTGAAACCCCCAACATTCAAACAAATTAAGTGGACTTTTATCATTTTCTCTCTTTTGTAAAACCCATTCCTGTGCTTTGAAATCAGTAGCTATCTTCAACGACATTCTCATTCATTACCAGCTTTGGGCTGCTGTCAAGCCCGGTTCACCTTTTTTTGTTGCTGTTGTTCTTTGCCGCCATCCCGGTGCGGCTAAGGATAATAGCGGTAGGAAATTTGTAAATTTTTATAAAATTTGATTAAAAGATTGGCAAAAATTATTTCTTTAGTCCCTCTCAATTTTGATATTGAGCAAATTAGTCCTTCTTAAAAAAACTTAAAAGCAATCTAATTACCGACAATTTTAAAAGTGAGACAATTAATCATAACATTAATGTTTCTTTTCCTAATTTTAAATAATTTTAATTGGTATAATAATAAATTCAACTATTAGATTTTACAATTCTGACTATTTATATATATTTCAAACTAAAAAGTTTTTTTTTTAATTTTATAAAAATTTCAAATATATTTTCCAATTTGATAAAAAGATGTACACATTGGAGACTTAATTTGTTATTATATAAATCAAATTTATGTATAAATGACGAAAAAAATTATTTTTTGTGATTAATTATCCTTAGTTACTTACTTTCGAATTTAAAGAGGATTAAATTCCTTATTTCAGAGGAACTGAAGTGTTTTTACACAAATTTTTATTTAAAATCCTAATCCATTTTCATTTATATTAAATCTAAGTGTTACTATCTGATTTTAAATCCAATTTAATTAAATTTTCGTCTAATGACCAACTCCGCTATTTGAATATCAATATCTAAATTCGTTACAAATAGTAATAAAAATATAAAGATTAAAATATATTCTAAATCACTCTACCCTTCGTCTTTTAAAATTTAGTTTCCTACTTTTATTTTAAAGAACTTAGTCACTTTATTCTCTCGAATTTAAAAATGCAAGTCAAACTCATCTGTTAAATTCATATTTATTTCTACATAATTTGTTTTATTTCATTTTGTGGCTATCAATTGAATCTTTTTTTAAAATGACACGCCAATAAATTTAACGAGAGAATTTCAATTGTATTAACAATTAAATATCAAATTAAAAATAATATAATATTTTTCAAAATTTTAAAAATAATATAAACAGTACTAAAATGAACTTGAATTAACCATTTAAAGATATTAGCAGATTTGAGCAAAATGTTACGCCCAAATTTCAGATTTGAACAAGCATAAAATTTATTAATATTATATTAAATTATTTATACAACTATAATTTAACATAATATCTATGAAGTACTCGAGATTATTCATGAAGACTCGGAAGGGTATACAATGGCTAGAATGGAGCCGGTGTAAGTACTGAATTTTTCTTCTTATACCAAAAAATGTATAGTAATATTCATTGTATTATTTGTACATTTGTAATTTATCCTTAATATGTAATTTATCTTTTTATTTTTATGAATTTAAAATTATACTTTTTAGTTTTCAAATTTTGTATATTTATTAATACTAATAAAATTTGTCGTGAACTAGATTTGTTCAAGGGTTCAATAATCTGTTCGGTCTGACTTGAGCTATGTTTGGTATAAAAAAATAAAAAAAATTATGCCTTAACTCGGTCCAAACCGACCCAAACTCAATTTAAAAAATAAAAATATTTTAAAATTTAATTAATATAAAATATAAAGTAAGAAATTATTTTTAATATTTTTAAGCAAGATAACAATATTAACTACTAAATTCCATTCTTTAATCCGAAATTTTAAAGCCCCAAATTGAAACGGTCATACATGCCCGTAATGATTCTTAACCATTTTGTCAAAGCGAGTTGCTTTTCATCATTCTAGTTGAGGCCATAATTTAAAAGGAAAAAAAATGGAAATTTGACATTCATGGAAAGTTCAGTTGAAATGCAAAACAAAAACTTTTCAATGTCTCAAAAATTCATGATTTCCAACATCAAATAACATAATTTTTGAAACATTCTCAATTAAAAAAATGATTTCACTCCATGCATAACTCAAAAGATCCTGTTTGAAGGTCCCATGGTACTCTTCAAGTAAAGGCACCTCACCTGCAAATCAACACATTTAATCCCAGTGAAAATGATCCCAAAAATCCCTCATATAACATACCATCAATGAAATCGACAAAAGTAGAGGTAACTCACATTTTGCCAGTTTTTCTTCAACAATGAAACAAGGAAATTGACGCTCATTTGCACGTTTTGGAAGATCTGCTTCTCCTCCATTGCTACATTCCCAACGGCGACTCCCATGCAAAGAACTTTCTTCAATTGGAATTTCACCATTGCCTTTGTCTCATTCACTTTGGACTCCAAAGATTCCTGGTGAGTAACAAGGGTTGGGAATTTCCCTGCATTCGTGCAAAAATATTAGCTTTGTAATCAAAAATCACAATATTATGAACTGAACTTAAAAAACCAATCTCATAAACCTCAAAGCAAACTCAATCCAGTTTGACCATGAAAAGTTAACCCAAACTCATCGATCCTGAATGCAAACTGACACAAACCGAAAATGCCTAGACACAAAAAGACCTGAACCTAAAATGACCCAAACAAGTAACGTGAATTGATTCAAATCTGAAAATGACCAAAACTTGAAATGATCCATAACCATCATGACCAGACCTAAAAAATCAAGCCTCAAACCCGAATTTGAAAAGATTTAACATACAATGGCTCAAATCCAAAATTGAAACCGACCTAAAACCATCCCAACTGACAGGTCTATATATAAGTAGTACCCTTGCAAATGCCTAATAATGTACAACATAAAATTGTTGAAAATTGGTGCAATATATAAAACTTGCCTGCTTTGTTGAGACCAGGACCCAAGAGACGGGGGATCTGTTTGATGACAGATTCAGAGGCCAAAAATGCATGATATTTCTTAGCAAGCTTCTTGACCAACTTCTTGTTCTTGTTTAGCTTCTTCAATGCTTCAACATCCATATAATCCAAACCAATCTTCTCTGCCTGCAATACAAATCAAAAAAATTCAACAAAACACTCAAGCATTACAAGAACATGCTTCCTATGTTTCTGGGATTCTTTTTTTTTTTCAAGTACCCATGTTTGGCACTCATACCGACACATGGATAGGGGGATATGACCTCTAAAAATCCTCCACATACATTAAAAAAATTTAAAAATCTAATCCTACTGTGTCGGTATATACCTGTATCCAACACTCACACCCAAGTCTGTTTTAACATGAACCAAGAAACAAAATATTCTTCAAAGCAAAGCAAGCAAGCAAGTTTCATCTAAGGAAGGCTGCAAAAATTACCTCTTCAACATGTTGAGCATCTCCAAGCATGCAAATCTTCATCTTGGGACGAGGAATGTGTGGCAGCTTCACGGAACCACTGAAACGCTTGTCTTTTTGGGGATCATAGTTTTTCAGCCCAATCTGGAGTTCAATGGTCTCGGTGAACTTGCGATTTTTCTCCTTGGAATTAGCCACAATGGTTGAAATGGCTTCTCTAAGGGCATCACTCTGAAGCTTACTGCAAATAAAAAACCAAAATCCTTTTTAAGAAAACTATAAATGAGCAGATAAGAAACAATCACATGATTCATACACTACCATAATGAAATATCAATCCGTAATCATCACAACACAAGCACCAAAAGCCAAATCATAGTTGGACTCAGTGAGTCAAAGGGGTAAGACCATATCAACTCAGATACAGAACAAACAATTACCTGACACAAATGAAAATCCAAATTCACAACTTAAAGATTTACGCTCTTTAAGTTCAAATTTTACAAACATATAAGAAATCTAGTTTCACAAACCAGACCAATCAATGAACCCAAAAAACCCAAGTTTAAAAAAAGAATTAATTACATATAACCAAAAAAATAATCATTGCTTGCCTCCTAGGTGAGAGCACCCAACAGATTATCCTACAAAAACAACAAATGAACCAAAGGAACCAATCTCTTCTAGCTCAAGTGAAGCAAATCAATAGCATTAAAAACCTCATAACTAAATAGAACCCAATATATTAAGCTGGATAATCACATTAAAAAAAAAAAAACAAAAACAGAGAATTAAAATTACCTCATCTTCGAATCTCTGTTCTTAAAACGAACGAAACTACCAAGAATTTACCTGCAAAACAAAATTTTCAAGTCAATGATTGAATGTTAGATCTCAGAAGAAAACAAGAGTTTAAGTAACGGAGAGTTTAGCGGCAAAGGAGAAACCTGAAGAGAGAAACCCTAACGCAGCTGAGGAGGAAAATTTTGACAACAAATGGTATGGAACTAATAAAAGACCCTGGCCAGCTTTTCATTGGGCCAAGAATAGGTCTAGACCAAAATTGGTTTATGGTTTAGGCTGACCTAGCCCATATTATTACTAAACTGGTAAAACCCATATCAGCCCAATACTTCATTCATACAGAGATCAGTGTTGCTGGAACTGAACTAGACGAGAATTGGACAAAGGGATAAAATCAAACTCTTAAGAGAACTACTCGAAACCTATAAAAAAAAAAACTGAAAATTGAGATAAAAAGATCATTGGTTTAACTAATTAAATTAATTTTCTGAAAATTGAGATAAAAAGATCACTGGTTTAACTAATTAAATTAATTTTTTTAATTATTAATAGATCGATGATCAAATTGATTTTGATTAAACTAAAAATTGGTGCTCACCACCGGTAAAAAAAATGGCATCAATGTGAATATGTGATCTGGTAAAATACAAGAATTAAAAATTATTTTTATTATTGGAGAAGTTTAACATTATTACTTGCTCACATACACCCTTCAGCATACTAAAATTATAATTGATTTGGACATATTATTATTTAGATTTATACATATACATATGTATATAACATTAATTTATGATTTTCTATTAATATTCTTAGTTCACCATCCCAAGCTCACTGTCCTCCTCAATGTCATCATCTTATCAACCTTCTTTTTTGCACATGTCAATTCCTTCTTCCTCTTCAAAACCTGTTTAAAGGGCTCGTCATCAAAAGAAAATTAATGCCATAATGATCTAGCATATGTAACACATCATTTAGACTTAAATTTAGTTTCAATGTGTATGAAAATGTCTTGAACTCGAAATATTTAATTGAAATAAAAAATCTAGAAATTGAATTAAACCCATAGTAATTAAATTGAAAAAAAACCCTTAAAAATTAAATTAAATACCAAAATGTATATTAACCCATAACCCATTTGTAAATCTAAAAATACAACATAGGCAGTTAAATAAATAATGAATGTGGTTCGAGCCTCCAAGAGAGTAAATAATAGACATTTATTTAGACAGCTCCCTTTTAAAGTGAAAATTTACCCAAATCAAAATAACACAAAAATTTGAAAACAAATAGACCATATATATATTTACCTCTTCCTTTCGCCTTTTATCGTTTTCCTCCTGCTCAAAATTAAAATCGACAGAAAAAATGCTGTTATTTATTGACCATGGTTACTTTTATGTAAAAATTCAATTTTCACTTTTACAAGGAAAATATTTGTTTACCACAAGTTGCTTCAGCTTTGCATTTTCCTGTTTGAGTTGATTCAACTCTAATTCAAGCTCCACTGTGTATGCCTGTCTCCTTGCTCGAGATCTTGCGGCAGACTCTCGGTTCTTAATCATGCGGCGCTGCCTCCTTTCCACCACCACCTCCGGTGGACCGTCTACGATCCTCTTCTTGTTCTGAGGAGCCACAGCTGGCTGTAACAAACTGTTAGTCCGGTTTCCATTTTCGGTACCATTAGAAGATTCCCCCATAACAGTTTGTGCAAAAATCGAGTACCCTGCGGCATAGCCGTTGCTAACAATTTGATGTCCGGGGAATCCGAGACCTATCACATGTCCCATTCCGAAGTTTGCATCCATGCTTGCATTGTTATTTCGAATAGGTGCATCCATTATATAGTTTGCATCCAAGCTCGCGCCGTTGATCCTAATAGGGGATGCCTTGTTTTGTTGCGAAGATCCCGATGGTTCTTGAACGACTCCCGCTTTGATGAGAAAATCCTCCAAAGTAATCTCGCCTAGTGTTTGTTGACGTTGAGGAGGTTCATGATCAGCCACATGGTTAGCTTCTCGTGGTTGCGGTAACTCTTTTTGTATCTCGAACCACACCTCATCAACCGTTTTCTTGCAAAGTGGGGTAGGAACGGAGAACGAGCCTTGTCGTGCTAAACTCGGTTGGCATCCTATCCCTTTGTCACCATCAATAGGTTCGGGTTGCGACAGAACTTGCTGGTTTTCCTCGACGTTCCACAAATTCGCAAGGAATTCATCCATGTTCATGGACCCAAAAGTCTTCCCACTCTTGAGTTGAATTTCGTCGAGGGTAAGTGAGAAGATGGAATTCTGTTTGTTCGGGGAAGAATTCGACCGATCCGGCGTTGATTCTTCATGTGGCGATTCCGGTGCTTGCGCCGGTGATCCTGTTTTCTTGATGCCCCCATAGGCCACACTTTCCGATTCGGAAAGCGCCATTATATGCCCGGAGACGAGATTATTACAATCCCTGTAATTATCAGTTTTTAAATTCTCTTGCAGACTAATGAAAATTCTCACTGTTAGTGTTAATTTAAAAATTACTTTTATTCGTAGTTCTGTGTAATGTAACATTTTGCCTATTTCTTGTGATTAAATAACAAGAAATTAAACAAATTGTTCTTGATTTTTTTTTCAAAATATGACATTTTAATCTTGTACTTGAAAACAAAGTGAAGAATGTCAAATTTTTTAAGCATGCATTTCGATTTAAGTATACATATAAAAGAATAGATCAAATAGGAGCAGCTAGCAAATCACAGTTTAAGCTTCGAAGATCAAAAGGAATTCAATTAAGTAGGATTTATGGTGAAAGCAAAAGAAGAAGAATAGGAGCAGCTAGCAAAGCACAGTTTAAGCTTCGTAACAATGGAAAAGAAGAGCAAAACATCAACATGCAACTGTGTAGATCAAAAAACCGAACAAAGAAGATGAAGAAGAAGAAATTAACCATAAAAAAACTCGAAAAAAAAGGAAATAATAAGCAAAGCAAATGAGATCTGCAAGAAGAAAAATTACCTTAAAAAGATGCGATGAGAGGCGAGAAGAAGTAAATTTCACTTCATTTTATTCACTTTGATGAGTAATTTCGACTATATATATATATATATATATAAAGAAAGGATTGTTTAGTTGGCTTTGAATTTGAATAAGAAGAAGATGATGAAGATGAAGCAGTGAAGTGTAACTGCCATGGCCAAGCTTAAAAAACAATGCAAATAGGGGTGAGGGTGTGGTCCCCACTCTGTGTAATAGCTTTTGACACGTTTCTGCCACGTGTCTATTGGTTTTCTGAAAGGAAAAAAATAGCTTTTTTTTTGTGGAAAATGGAAGTCGAGTTTTATCAGGTACACCTTTTGACTTCGATGTCAAAATATTGCCAAAATTCTTGACGCTCTGGATGGCACGCGCCACCACTTTTGCGTGTCAAGGGATTCGGTTAAGTCGATTTTGGTTCTGTTCTACGCTCGTTGTTTGTATAGGTTTTTTATGGGGGCTCAGGTTTTTGAGTCGCCAACAGCTTTCGAGCCGCAGTTTTTATCTCCCTTTAACGTGCTTTTCTCAAGATTTCTGTATTGGATTATGCTTGTTATTCGGGTGACCTTTTAATGGGAACGATGCCCGAATATTTTTTGAGGAAGGGATGGAATTAAGCGGTATATTTTACTATATTAAAAATAAAATTTATTTTTTTAAATAATTATATTTTATAATTTTTAAATGATTAAATTAATTTTTTTAATTTTAGAGTGATCAAAGTACAATTTTATCATATATTAATTTAAAATTATAAAAACTAAAAGTGAAATTTTTCATTTTAGGGGCCCCTACCAACCTTTTACTCCATCTTGAATGAAAATATGATTGAATCGTTACAATAACTTATGTATAGAAATGGAAAAAAGTTAAATTTGATGGATTTCGACTTGATTCATTAAGGTTAATATTTTTCTTTGAAAACCAAGTTTGAGGCCAATTAGGTTTAGTGAAATTAGAAAAACAATCTGATCGAGTCAGGATTAGGTTAGAAGTAAATTCACTCTGCCCATCAAGGGCGAAGCTAAAAAATTTTTTAGAGATCGAAATGAATTTGCATATTTTACAATAGTAAAAATACAATGCCACCATTTTAATTATCATATCTTTATAATTTTTAAAGGACTAATTCAAATTCTTATCATTTTTTGGAGGCTAAAGTGTAATTTTATCATTACTAATTTAAAATTTTATAACTTATAAAGAAGCCTAAATTGATATTTTTTTTATTTTAAGAGGGATCGAGGGCCCTAACTTCACCAATCCCGCCTGTCTCGAAATATTTACAAAATACTCATGATATGTATATCTTAAGTTTTAAATCTAAACTAAAAGCAATTAAAATAAATTCAATCAGGTCGGATAAAATCCAACCAAAATCAAATCTCATATTAAATTTTGAGTTCAAATTCTAGATAAATTTTTTTCTTAATGATCAAACATTTAGGGGTCAAAAATTATATTTTTATAAAAAAAATATAGAAAAATATAAAATTTTAACCAAAACTATAATAATTTCTACTTCACTTCAATCAAAGGTATCATTAATTCTTGTATGATATGATTTATGTTTGAGGTTTGCCTCTCCCAATAATATTGTTCCGAAATTTAAATTGTTATATAATATGATATGTGTTCAAGATTTACCTCTAAAATTAAATTGTTAATCTTTTTTATATATAAAAATTTGCATCATTGTTAAAATATATAATGGTATAAAAAAATATTTCAATTTAAATCATCTATATTCATATAATATATTTCAAAAAATATATATCACATTATTGTGCTCTTTTGTTTTTACCTTTAATAGACCCATCAAACAAACATCAACAGCCGACCATAAAACCACCGTCTAAAGTCGCACACCCTACAATTTGAACGGCCGGGCGGCCGGCCAACTAACCGGCGAGACTCGACGGTCAATATAATTTCATCACTTTTTTTTTTCAAATGACACAATCACAAAACAAAACAAATCCTTTTTTTTCTTGTTTTTTTTTTCCGATCATTTCACTTCAAATTTCAGATTTTATGAAGCTTGGTAGCCTTAACAACGGGATTAGCTTGAGCAATCTGTTGTTTCCCCATTGCTTTGAAATCAAATTTACAACCATGTTCTTCAGGGTACCTATGGATCCCACAAAACACCATCCCACACCTGCACTTGAACCCCGTGAGCCCCACGCGCTTGTTACAACTCAAGCATCGTTTAGGTCTAACCTCAACCACCAAAAACTCCGCCGCCTTCGTCTCCGCCACCGATCCACCGTCCTTATCCACAGACGAGGACGACGAAACCGACGGAAAAGAAGACGGCAAAGGGATCGAGGTTTGATTAACGGCGTGTTTGGCGGAGGAAGATCGATGTTGCTTAAGCTGAAGATCACGGTGACATTTTGAACAAAGATTTTGCGTCGCGGGACTGCCGATTAATCCACAATTGTTCGCACACTGCTTCGGTGCTTGACATCTATGTTCTTCCGCCATTTTTTTGTCAATTTTTTCTTTCAAACCTGAAAAAAAAATCATTGAAGAAAACAAATTAAAATGATAATTTGCATGAAAAAAAATTCAAAAAATTAGAAGAAAATTTACCAGAGCCAAGAGTTTCAAAGAGGTGGGAAATGGGAATCGAAATGAGAAATCAGAAATGAAACCCCAAATCTAATTCCCTTTTTAAAATCAGAAATTAAAATTCAGTTTCTTCCTAAAAATACAAGAGGTTGAGGAGATTCGTGGTCATGACTGAAATTTCCATACACTTTCATCTTTATAAGCGGTTTGAATTGAATTTTACTAATATATATAAATTAAAGGCTAAATTTTGATATTAGTCCCTGTATTTTGCATAAGTTACAATTTTAATCATTGTATTTTCGATTTTTAAAATTTTTGTTCTGAATCAAACGATAGCAGTTAATTCATTAGGTCAAATTCTGCTATTAGTTTCATATTGTATATAAGTTGTAAGTTTAGTTCATGTTTTCTAACAAGGTTTTCAAAATCGAACCAATCATGCTATCGATTCGTTAGTTCAATCGATCCGACTAGTTCGATCAATCTATTAGATTTGATTAAATAAATCATTAAAAATTCTTTAAAAAAAATAAAACTAGATTGAATCGATTTTTCACTCTGTTCGTACTGGTTTCCAGATCAACTGGTTCAATGTCCTTCTATGAATCGGTAGCCCAGCCAATTCTCAGTTCAGTCCGATTCAAACAACCTTGTCTTTTAATTTGATAGTTATAGTTCTTGTATTTTTTCCTAATTTTGAAATCTTAATCTTGACTGAGCCAATATTTGGTAAATCCATTAGCTAAAGTAATGTCGTCTTTTGTGAGCATTATATGATAATGGTAAGTTGATATGTCATTACACACATGATAATAGTATTTGTTACATAAGATTTTTTTTTTTTTGAAATCTTAGAATTTAATAGCTATTGTTTGGGTCTGGATAGAAATTTCAAATTTTGAAAAATAAAAGATTAAAAGCAACCAAATTAGAATACATTCACTAAATCCGCAACTTACACATAATACATGATTAATAACAATATTTAACCTAAATACAATTTCAATAATTTTGAGATGACTTTGTCGTTTCATCAATTTTAGTCATTGTGTTTTCGAATTTTGAAATTTCGATACTGAATCAAAACGATGGTAGTTAAGTTGTTAGGTCAAATTTTATTATTAGTCTCGTACTATACATAAGTTGTAGGTTTAGTCAAAGTTATTGAATATATTTGAGAATATTTACTCAAACACCTTGTGTGTTTTGCTTTATTGTGTTTTTTTTTTTTGTTATCTCGTTGTTTATTCGCTTTGAGTTTGCTTTTGTTTTATTTCGGTGTTTTAGAGAATTTTTATTATGAATTCTCATTTTTGAGAGTTAAACTAACTTAGGCAGACTTGAAGCTAAATTTTTGCTTAAAATCACATAGTTCGCCAAACTAAAATTCTAGTCTCGTAACATATATATAATGTTAGCAAAAGAAAATTATATAAAATTGCTCTGTATCAAATAAAAATATTATATTATTTTTAAAAAATTAAAATAATAGGTGCAATTCTAAACTCACCAGTGGCAGATGGCACTAAGTTTAGGGGCTAACTAATTTTTTAAAAGTTTTAGTGAAAAAATTTTAAAAATTTGATAATTCTAATTGAAACATTCAAAATTTTTAGATGTTTTGTGAAAACTTACAAACAAATTTAAAGAGCCTGATTGAATTTTTAAAAAAGGTTAAAAGGTTTAATAATAAATTTAATAAATTTTGTGGACCTAGTTAAAATTTTTAAAAAATTAATGTATAACTAAAATTTTCAAAAACTTTAGAAGGAAAGCCTATAGGACCTAATGAGGACCCACCTTTGAAACTCACTTACAAGTATTTATAATTAAGACAGATTTAACTAAAATTTCATGCCTCTATATTCATTAAAATTAGGTTGAGGTAACTATTTATGATATTATTATCATACATGAATCGATCAATCAACAACTTTTATTATTAAATTTAAATTGTGGTTATCGATGCATTTACGATCATATTATAATATTGTGATTGTGAATGTATTAAATGATATTATATGTAACTATATTAAATGTAAACATGTTCAAGGGTCGAGCATCCACCACGTTTAAATTCCTGCTCGAAATTTGAGTGGATTTGGATAAAAATATTAAACTCGAGAAATAAATGTAGTAACAAAATTATGTTTATTTAAAATATGAATGGGACTCAAGCTCCAATATTTAAAGCCTGAGCCCAGCTCGGCCTAATCCTAAATAAATTCGGTGTAGTCATTTACAAATAGTAGTGGCTTTGAGTAAAATTTGATTCGTATTTTGTGCCATTAGGACTAGTTTACCATTTAGAACCATACATGGTTGTCTAAGGGTTAGTTTACCTTTGATGTTTAAAAGTGTTTTTGAAAAATATTATGAAAAAGAGTTTTTGAAAAGTTTGATAGTGTTTACTATTATTATTAGAAAGTGCTTTTGAAAATGATAAAGTGTTAATTTTAAACATGGTGTTGCACGGTGAAAGATTTACTTGGGGGTATAAAAAGGTAACTTCATTGAAAAATACTTTTTCAAAATTTTTGACTTGGTTAAAATCTTAGTTTAAAATCATATTCGGTTTAAAAAGCTGTTTGCTTACCAAATTTTTTGTTGTTTACTGCTTTCCAGCCTCAATAGTAAACAAAAAATTTGGTAAACAAATATTTCTTCAACCCAAACTATGATTTCAAATTGTGATTCTAACCCAAGCCAAAATTTTTAACCTTTGGCTTTTGGAAAAATGTTTTTCAGGGAAGTTACCTTTTTATCTCCCATTAAATCTTTCATGTGCTTTTGAAAAGTTTGATAATGTTTACCATTGCTGTCAAAAAATGCTTTTGAAAAAATAAAATGTCAATTTTAGACATGGTGTTATAAAGTGAAAAATTTAATGGGAGATAATAAAAAATAATAATTTCGTTGAAAAATACTTTTCCAAAATTTTTGGCTTGGTTAAAATCTTAGTTTAAAATCATGTTCGGTTTAAAAAGCTGCTTGCTTACCAAACTTTTGTTGTTTACTGCTTTCCAGCCCCAATAGTAAACAAAAAATTTGGTAAACAAAGAGCTCTTAAACCCAAACCATGATTTCAAATTGTGATTCTAACCCAAGCCAAAATTTTTAACCTTCGGCTTTTGGAAAAATGTTTTTCAAGGAAGTTATCTTTTTATCTTTCATTAAATCTTTCATATGCATTTGAAAAATTTGATAATGTTTACCATTGCTGTCAAGAAATACTTTTGAAAAGATAAAATGTCAACTTTAGACATGATATTATAAAGTGAAAGATTTAATGGGAGATAAAAAAAAGTAAATTCGTTGAAAAATACTTTTCCAAAATTTTTAGCTTGGTTAAAATCTTAGTTTAAAATCATGTTCGGTTTAAAAAGCTGCTTGCTTACCAAATTTTTGTTGTTTACTGCTTTCCAGCCTCAATAGTAAACAAAAAATTTGGTAAACAAAGAGCTCTTAAACCCAAACTATGATTTCAAATTGTGATTCTAACCCAAGCCAAAATTTTTAACCTTCGGCTTTTGGAAAAATATTTTTTAAGGAAGTTACCTTTTTCTCACTCATTAAATCTTTCATGTGCTTTTGAAAAGTTTGATAATGTTTACCATTGCTGTCAAGAAGTATTTTTGAAAAGATAAAATATCAATTTTAAATATAATATTATAAAGTGAAAGATTTAATGGGAGATAAAAAAAAGTAATTTCGTTGAAAAATATTTTTCCAAAATTTTTGGCTTGGTTAAAATCTTAGTTTAAAATCATGTTCGGTTTAAAAAGCTGCTTGCTTACCAAATTTTTGTTGTTTACTGCTTTCCAGCCTCAATAGTAAACAAAAAATTTGGTAAACAAAGAGCTCTTCAAACCAAACCATGATTTTAAATTGTGATTCTAACCCAAGCCAAAAAGCCGAAATTTTTAACCTTCAGCTTTTGGAAAAATATTTTTCAATGAAATTAATTTTCTATCTCCCATTAAATCTTTCACTTTATAACATAATGTCTAAAACTGACAGTAATAGTAAACACTATCAAACTTTTCAAAAGCACTTTTTAAAAGCTTTTTTTCACAACACTTTTCAAGCCAATGGTAAATTAGCCCTAGACAACTATGTATGGTATTAGTATCTCAGAACCATCAACACATCAAAATTAAATTTAAACATAGAAAGGTAAATGTACCATGGAGGACCTTATATTAAAAGTTAGATTGCATTTTGCACCATCTACTGAAAATGGAGCAAATTGATCCATTTTTTAAGTAGAAGAGACAAAATACAATTCAACTCTTAATATAAGTACCTTTATAATACTTTTACCAACAATAAAAAACGAAAATGATGAAAAAAAATCACAAAATAACCAAAGCAACAGCAAATCCTTATTATGGAGGTCTCTTTATAGTTTAAAGGAAAAGCTCAAATGGCAAACGACACACAAAGCAAGAAATAGAAAAGCAAAGTCTCACACACCAAAAGCATCAAAGCAGTCTTGAAAGTAAAATAGACGAGATTTATTTTCCATGTCTAAACAAAAGGAGTTTACAGAGGTCGACGACGACGACGTCTGGTCCCATTGCTGATGATGTTTCTCCGCATCTATCACACACAGACACACACAAAAAAAAACAATTTTAGGGTTAAATATATTAATATTCTATACGTAGTAATTGCATGAGACATGCATCATTAGTAACAATGATACTTTGTTGTTAAATAAAAAATTTAGTTCACAATTTAAATTTTAAAATATAATCGTTTTAACCATCAATCTAATTTTAAAAATATTATAAAAAATAAAATCCGAACTCAAACAGAAAACAATATTGACCCGTTGAGGGAATTCTCCCTGTATGTCTCTCTATATAAATGTGAGTGTGGATTACCTCGGATATGGATTCGAAGCATTGCTTCAAAGTATTGAACTCCTCCTTCACTCGCAGAAATAATCCATCGCACCTAACAACATATAAACAAATATTTAATAAATAAAAATAAAATATATAAAATAAAAAAATTAATTAACATCAGAAATTCGGACCTGTCTTTGTCGCCGTCGGCGGCGGCGACACGTAACTCGCAACAAGCTTGATACATCCGGTGACCGCCAATGCTGTTTTATTTTATATATAAAAAATAATATTAGAATTATGATAAATCAAATTAAAAATAAAATAAAAAATAAATCAAAATTTTAACTCAAAATATATAATAAATTGAATATTACCCAGAGGTGCTGCCTTTGAGCTGATGGAGTTTGCTTATGATGGTTGAAAAGTCCACCTCAGTTAAGCTCCTGTTCATATATATATTTTAACTAATCCAACATATAAAATGTAAAATTAAAAAATATTTTTTAAAAAAAATTAAAATATACAAAGCATTAGTGATTTCGGCAATGTAAGCTTCAGCATCGTTGGTGAACATAGAGATCAATTCATTAATAAATCGAGGATTTTGTTCACGTCGCAGCGCTAGCAGTTGATCAAAATTATCATCCAATATACCCTACATTTACAATTAAATAATTAAAAATATGTATCAAAATTGAAGAAAATCTCTTTATTACAAACATTTTATCATATCGGAAAGACTCGAAAAAATTATTTTCAATTTTAAATAAGCTAATAATTAATTTTTTATATATAATTAAGTTAATAATTAGTTTCTTTTATCACGCACACTTCAATTATTTAACAAACATCAACCTTTTTTTTCTCGGATAGTTAAGATTCAAATCTCAAATCCGTTAACCGTTAAGATTTGAATAAAAAATCCAGTGAAACACAAAAAATTAATTCGACAAAATATAAATAAACATGCATAATCAATCAATACCCACAAACTTTTTTTTTTAAATCACTTCAATTTTAAGTTAATAATTAGCGTCTTTTATTGTACACACTTCAACCGCTTTTTTGTCGGATCGTAAAGCTTCGAATCCCAAATCTGTTAACCATTAAGATTCAAATAAAAATCCAACGAAACACTAAAATCAGTAACACTATATATGTGTATATACACATTTTTTTATATATAAACATTGAAAATAACTTCATAAAAAGGAAAAAAAATACAAAACCTGATCATGCATGGTCCTAATGTAGTCATTGAGTTGTTGGGTAGGATCAGTACCACTCCCAGCCATTTTTTTTCTTGTTCTTGTAAAGAGATACAGAGATTATATGTATATGTGTATGTATATATAGAGAAAAAAAATAAAAATAGAAAATAAAAAGAAAAATAGAGGTGAGGATAAACGTTTCACTTCGAAAAGATTAACGTTAGGTTCAATTCTCCTTTTAACTTTTTGCTTTGCTTTCACACTATTTGTCAGAGAATTTGTGGAATCAAAACAGAAAATTATGTTTTTTTATGTATATATTTATGATATTAAGGGTAAAAATGGGATAATATTGTAATAAAAAAATATTTATTTTTTATTTTTTAGATAATAACAAAAATTCTTAAATTGGCAATGTAGTCCTTGTATGGCAATGAGGGCCACTCACACAACAGTTACATAATAAATATGACAGATAAGCCAAATCATTACTTAACCGCAGAGAAAGTTTAACGTAAGGACCAATTTGTAATTTTTTAATATAAAAGGAATAATATGTAATCCGATACTTAATATAGGGACTTAAATGATATTTTTACTTTTCTAATTTATCTTTGAGAAGAATAAAAAATCTAAAATTGGCAGTGTAGTCTTGGTATGGTAGGGCCACTCACACAACAGTTACAAAATAAATATGACAGATAAGACATTTACATATAAAAACAAACAATCACAACCTCCTACGTTCACATGGATAATGTGACTTGGTATTATGATATGGTTTTAATTTGGTGTTTTGTACACGTGTCATATCTGTTATTTTTTATTACATCACTAATTTTTAACTACTCATAATTTCTCTCAAACTCATAAATAAGAAGATGATGCGTTTCAGCGCATTCGAACCCATGTCCTCCTACATTGGCAACAATGTCCATGCCAATTGAGCTAAGACTCAATCGACTATTACATCACTAATTTTAAATATACATTTTGATATTTAAATTTGGCCTCAATGTCAGATTGATACTTATTAATTAATGTTATATTATAAATTTGTCCATTCTATAACCAACTCCTAAAAAAGTCGAGCTTTAATTTGAACATTAAGCCTTACATTTGATCATATGTATTATTTTCTTTCTGATAATTTACAATTATAAATACAATACAATCAAAAATTACATAATACATGTATGGATAATTATAAAAGTAAGATAAAACCGATACAAATCACAAGTAACTTAAAAATTAAGATATAATCGAACAAAACTCAAACATAATAATTTATGTATAATAAAACTCCCACATGAATATTTAAAAAACCTATTATTTCAGCTTTTGTATGTGTACTTCATAAACCATCTTGAAATGACAAATAATATATGAATTATAGCATTCCACTGCACAAAACAACATTTAGAATTTGATAATTCTTCTCAACTTAGTCCTTAAAATTTTTGTGATCTATGTTAGTTTCAGAATTTGTTTACTTTTTTTCAATTTAACTTTTAAACTTGGATTGTATTAAGATTAGAGAATATGATACTTTGAAATTATACCACATAATCACCTAAATTTATAAATATATATATTTTTATTTTTTGTATTTTTTAGTACATATATATTTTTATTTTTAAGGGATGATATGATACAGTATCAGAAAATCTAAGTTCAAGGATCAATTTAAAATTTTTTTTTACCAAAAACCTAATAAAAGAATTAGTAAATTCTAAGACTAATGTGAATAAAAAAAAAATTTGAAGTACAGTTAAAAGAAGTATGAAGACCAAATTTTAAAAATTCCAAGTTTTTGCACCAAATAAAAAAATTACTAAATTTTGAGACTAATGTGAATAAAAGAATTTAAGGATTAAAATTTAAAAAATTTCCAAGTTTTTGGACCAAAAAAAAAAGTACCAAATTATAAGAATAAAAGATTCAAGGACTACACAGAAAACAAAAGAAAACATAATAATGTTGAGAGTGGGCTTTGAACCCACGCCCTTTCGGACCAGAACCTTAATCTGGCGCCTTAGACCAACTCGGCCATCTCAACTTTGGCTTCGAAATTAACAATAATAATATGCATGATATTCACATTGTAACTACCAATTCCACAAAAATCAACAGTACAAAAATTAACTGGTTGCCCGTTAACAAGTACAAAAAAGAAAGTTCACAGACATGTACTCAAAAGAATAGTTTTTGAGTTTTGAAAATAATAATATAATTAAAAGTTTTAAAAAATAATATTTTTTTACTAATAAATAATTAGTTTGAGCCATATAAGTGCATCCAAACTTACATTGTTATACAATTTGAAGAAGTCATTATTATTATTTTAAGTGAAAAGCATTTTGAGTTCTTCAAGACGTGCTGTTCGAACTTCTTCATCGGTTAAGGCACCAGATATCATCTTCTGCTTGCGTGCTTGTACTGCTTCCATCCTTTCCTCTACTGTTCCCTGTTATTTCACATCATCCATATAATCAAAACTTCAATCCAACCCATATCAATACACTGCTCCAAACTTGTGGTTCAGATTAGATCGAATTTAATTGGCTTTATTAGTAAATTGACTCTTGGACTATATTTCTAATTTTCAGATTGGTCCTTAAATTTTTATTGTATAAAAAAGGGTATATAAACTATCAATTTAGTTTCATTTTACCCAAGAAAGACTGGCATTCAATAAAAACATGCAACATGATGTTTTTTTAAAGGTAAACTGGGACAAAATTGATAATTTAGATACCAATTCTGACAAAAAAAAACTTTAAGAACTAATCTAGAAATTGGGGTATAGTTCGGAGCCAATTTGATTTTGAAAACCCAAGCTTAATTCGAGATAAAAAAAAAATCAGCCCCCTAAAGCACAAATGGCGATTCTACTTCAGTTGAATTGAAGCCATGTTACTTAGACTCGGGTGTGAGTGACCGACACTGATACCTTACACCATTTCAAAACTTTTTCATGTTTTTGGAGTCTTTGAAAGATTTTACCTCCATAGATATTACAAACAAACAAATAAATAAATTGAAGCAATATAGCTTTTAAGGGAGAAACCTATACCTTGACAATGAACCGTTTGATTGCTACCCTTTTAGTTTGGCCGATACGATGAATGCGCATCACAGCTTGTTCTTCTACAGCCGGATTCCACCACGGGTCCTGCAGTGAAAATTCTAAAAAGAATAAGAATAAAGCATATTCATCTTCGAAAATATACCCATATTTAATGCTCATCTCGCATCCAAATAACAGAATTATTCCTAGGCTAAATTCCCTCGATGAATATGCAAAACTACAAGTACAGATGAACGCATAAACACATACTACTAATCACTGCACTTAATATTAGATAAAACTTGTCATTTCTGCATACCAAAACAAAGGCATTGGAAGCTGCAGTTAGATTTATTCCGACCCCACCAGCTTTGAGTGACATTAGCAACACCTGATATGAAAACATCGAGCAAACAATAAGACTCAAGCCATCTAGAATACTATTAAACCAAAATCTTTGTCCAGAAGAAAATTTTGCCACAAACCATGATTTTGCTATCTTCTGAAAACTGTTTTATTACTTTTTCACGTTGCTGTTGATTCAAAGTCCCATCGAGTCTAAGAAACGGAATGTTATTCCTGGACATTTATAAAGCATAAGCATATGCTACTACGAGCAATACTTTCAATGGCATAACAAGAGAAGTGGGATGTAGAGGAAGAGAAAAAAAAGCTCATAAAAGCATGCAGTGCCATTTTTAACTTGGATCAAAATTATTTGCACAAAATCAACTTGAACAAGATTCGAACTGTTTAAATCCTATTTGATGTGCCTTTACATCACATTTACATCACATTTGATCCGTAACAAAACTGTGTTGAATAGGATTTTGGCCTCAGTTTTGTCAATATGGTAAACGAGTTGTTTACAAGCCACTCCAGCAAGGTTTTCAAAACTGGACAGGACCAATGGTTGAACCAATCAAACCACTGGTTCCCAGTTCAACCAGTTCGGTTGAATAAAATATTTAAAAATGAAGAAATCCAGTTCGACCGCCAGTTCAACCTGTCCAACTAGCTGGTCTGACCGGTTCAACAGGTTCACGGGTCAATCAATCTGACCCCTTATTCCAGACCGATACCTTGGCCGGTTCTCGGTCCAACTGATTATCGAAACATTCCTAAGAGTGCTGTAGCTACCATGTGTAACACTGCATTCTTATGAAAGAAATACTAGCTCAAGACACTGATAGAGCTTCAACCGGATTTACAACTTACCGAGAAAGAGGAATCTGCAAGAGGTCCAAAAATGCAGTCCACTGGCTGAAGAGAATGCTCTTAGAGCCTGATGAGCGAAGATTTTCAAGTTCTTGTAATAGAACAACCACCTTGGTGGACTCCACCCAATTTTTCTCAACATCAACCTGAAACCGACTCTCAGTTGGGGCTGTAATAAGTTCTTGCTTCGCAACAGTTTTCCTGCAAGGTAAAACAATAACACTCTAAGACCAAGTTCCGTGAGTTCATCTTGAACTTTAACCTGAGGCTATAAAAGTCAAAAAAAGGAAAATTGATTTCAAGATACCTACAAACAGGGCATAAACCAGAATTTGGATTCCGCCAACTTGCCAAGAGACACTCGCGGCATAAGCGGTGAGCACATGGAGTCAGTACAGCGTCTTCAAATGCTTCAAGACATATCGGACACTCTCCTTGTTCTCCCTTCCGCAGCTCTTCAACCACTTCCTGGACATATGCCCTTGAAGGTAGATCCTTGGCTTCACCATCTAGGGTACTCTGCCCGCCTCTAAGGAACCGTTTAGCCAGCTTATTAAGATCTGTGTATTCTTGTGTATCTCCTCGGCTAGAACACAACAAATTACCCATCAACATTTACTCATAAGAATGGACAAATAGTTGCATTTTTAGTGCAAGAGGCCACCAATATCCCTCCAGCATAGCCCAAATAAAGACAATGCTAATAATAATGATGAGCACAAAACTGAATTAACACGGAAGCAAATCATGTAATAAGTTCAAGGCAAAGATCAGCAATTGACATGACTGTCAAACTCTTTACATATTCAATCCGGAGACATTGTTTCAAGTAAATTTATATAAAATGAATCCTGTCTCAACAATATACACTTTATTTGAATACCAGATATTTTTTGTAAGCTACTAGGAGTCAGAACTGACAGCTATCTGACCAGACTCTCTAAAACAATATCATCACCACACTACCACATAATCATCGACACACTGATAAAAAACCAGGTAGGAGGGGATAAAGGAAAGCAGCAAACCTCATCACAAGAAACGGATGATCACAACATTGACGTAGACGCAGAAGTAACTCCAAAATAGAAGCATAATTATGAAGAACGCGACCTTGTTCAACAAACTGATCAAACTTCACCTGAGCAGAGACCCAGCAATATGTAACAATTATAAAGTAAAAAAGCAACATCAAATGTAAATAAACCATGAGATCAATGAAGCAAGGTGATACAAACTAGATTATACCTTCGATCTTTTAAATAGGGCTTCATAGAAGTCCTTTTCAGCTTCACTGAGCTCGCAATATATCACCTGAACATCGGCTGGAGGTAGCACTAGAATCGGCCTATAACACAATTTTAGAAGCAAAATCTATAAAAAGCTCAAATGGGATAACTAAGGATTCCTATGCAGTATACTCACTTGCCATATCGGTCTGTGCTACATTTTGTTCTCCTTAACATGATTGGCTTTAAGATTGACTGAACCAACTTTAGCCCTCTCTGATCACCTTCCTCAAATGGTTTTTGGATGAGTTTGTTCCACCTATATCATAGCTAGTTAGCTAAAAATTATGAGAAACAAAAAAAATCAAGGAATATTTCTAGGTACAGAACATTCAAAGAAGCTGCTCTAACATAGCCTACAAAATGCATTTGTATTACTTTTCACACTATACATGTATCACAAATTTTACTGAATGTGACCTGGGATCTATAAATTTTTTAACATCATAAAATTTCAATCTGGTAAACTTGTAAATGAATCAATATAGTTAAACACCAGATGTATCATCGATTTACCAGAAAATTTCTAATCAATTTCCTTCAAGGTTAACTCATAAGAAAGGACCAAGATAATTTGATGTACATTGTTGAATTGGGTAAACCCCTCTAAATATCTTTTTTGAACAAGAGCTAAAGGAGCCCCTAACAATACGGTTATTATACCTATCAAAGATATTAGATTCATTATGTAAGGTATAACTATGAAAAGAGGAAGGTGGGCTATCCGCTGCTACCATAGTGGCAGCATGTATAAGAGACGAAATAGGAGTAGGCCCCTCCATATGGCATCAGATAACCATACATGAATAGATAGCAGAACTAAACTGAAGTTTTCTTCAGAATGCCCATTTGAACCAAAGCAAACATATGCAATAGTCATAACATAAAAAAAAATGTTTTTTATGCATCTATAAATGTAAAACCACTAGACATAATTCGGTAACAAAACAAGAAAGAACAAAATATATCCATACTGATAAATAGAAGCTCCCTCTTCAATCCAGAGAGAAATAAATGAGACCTCAAGAACCTAATAAATTGTCTAGGTGCTGCAGGCAGAGATAAGCATTTAAAACTTAAATCTAATTAACTGTGTTTTTGACAACATGAAAAAAGAAATTCAAGCCAAATTTAGTGGTCCAATAGACCAATAAAGGAGAAGCCTTGAGTTTATATCCTAAATTTTCCATCGAACAATTTTGTTAAACTTACCAGGGC
The DNA here is from genome assembly GCA_025698475.1 of Gossypium anomalum. NCBI lineage: Eukaryota > Viridiplantae > Streptophyta > Magnoliopsida > Malvales > Malvaceae > Gossypium > Gossypium anomalum. The sequence continues at coordinate 93,209,848 of CM046968.1, forward strand.
CAGTTTCCCCAAGGTTCCACCTTCAAAAAGCGGAGGAGACTGTATAGATCCTCCAGCTTGTTCTGTGACAGTAAATTTTCTTATTAGAAAGCATACAAAACCTTGGGAATCAATAGGTTAGAAAGCAAGTGAGAACTGCAAAGTTAAATTAACAGATCATCAAAAAAAATTTTACATAACATAAAAAATGAAATTCTAAGATAAAAAGGATTATGTGTGTGTAGAGAAAGAAATCTTAGCATGAAGATAACATACACTGATAGGCACGTGCAAAATTAGTATTTGTTATTCACATTGTTCAGTATAATCAGAAAGCTACTTTGCCAATAACTATAAAAGTAAAAATAAAAAGCTTGAGAAACAATTGCCATAAATCAAATAAGGCTTTGCTTAAAGCACAAAACAATGAACAAATACAAATTAGTGCACTTATCATTTAATTATACCAAAACAATGAACACATACTAATATTGATGAAGTGCACCATAAAGGATTTCATATACATTAGAGAGAAATTCTTCAGAATTTTGAAGAGAACAGATTATTGACCAGCAATGCATGACCAAAAAGAAGTAAACAGAAGAAATTTCAAATGCACCAATAAATACCAAGAGTTCTGTTTCACTTCCAAGTACAAAACAAAATGGGATAAAAAGAAACCTAAAACTAAAAAAATCCTACTAACATTGAAAAAGCATTTAAAACAAAGGGTTTGAGGCACTTTTCAAAAATGTCATTACCTGGATCGGAGTCCCAGTGAGACACCAGCGACGATCAGCAACTAAAGCAGCTGCAGCCATGGAAATTTGACTTTTTGAGGATTTTATGGTATGTGCTTCATCAAGAACAATCCTGAACCAACGCACCGAGTACAGTCCTCCATTATCTTCAGAGTTCTGGAAATAAAAGAAGAGTCACTTTTACTTGTGTATAAAGTATGAAGTAATTTTAAGTTTAAACAGAAATAAAAGTAATATTCTTTAACCACCTCTGCTGAAAACTCTGAAGATAGAACCCCATATGTAGTGATTACAACATCATTCTGGGCAAGTAGTTTTGCATCCTTTGGCCTACTTTGACCATAATGAACATATAAAGACAAAGATCCAGGCTGCACATGAGTTTCAATCTCTGCCTGACAATACCCAAATGTTTAGAGCCACATCCAATAACAAAAATTGAAGAATTAATCAGATAAAACATAGATATTAATAGAACTGCTAAGTTCCAAACAGGCAGATGCTACTATAAGCAAAACCATGAACTCAGTCTACTTCAAAACTGAAAAGACAAACCTTCCATTGGCCAAGAAGAGTCATGGGACATATAATCAGATTGCCACCATTTGCAAGTTTGTTCCTTTGCTTTGACAACTTATCAAAGCTGGGAAACTTCGTTGCAGTTTTCACAGAATTCGGTGATTGGCCGAATACATCAATGGCTTCACCACCTTGATCAGAAGGCTGATCTGAGGATTGACTATCTGATTGCCCACCTCTTTCTGAATGGGTTGCTAAGAGGGATATAGTCATGATGGTCTTCCCAAGCCCCATAGCATCTGCCAAGATCTTCACAAGTAAAGGAAGTTAAGATACAGTCACAATGTAACAAGAAGGAACTAGGCTAAATATGCATCAGGAATAGTAAGACCATACTCCTCCTCTAGCCATTTGATGAGTGCTTGGGAATTCTATTGTAGCATCACCAGTAAATGCATTCAAGTAGATAACAGGATCTCTCCTATATAGAAAGAAACAGTACTCCATCAATACCCTGTAACATATTGAGTGGAAGAAATCTGCTAAAATGATAATCTGACATACTTATCTGCTAAGCGATATGCTTCCCAGCAAGGGTGCAGTGTTGTTGCTGCCTCATCCATGCAATTTCCCTTCTCCACCTGAAACATCCACTGGAGAGCCTGCTTTTGATAAGGCCGAAGTTCACACTGGAGGGTGCTAGGAGGGTCCATTTCCTATAACACAATAGTTGTCATTTCATCTCACCTAATCATTAGCAGAAGTATATTCTACAAACATTTTTCAAAAATGACAATACCTCTAATTCAGAGTTGTCTCCCACACCAACAATATTTTCAAGATCAGCATCAGAGATTGACTCATCATTTTCAACCTCATTTCCGTTTTGAGATGGATTCTTAAATTTGTTTGCAGTTAATAATGGGGTATGAATACCAGAACCATCCTGTTTTCACAATACCATTCAGTAATTCAACCAAGAAAAACCACATTATGGTAAATCTAACTGTATTGTATTTGCTACCTTTGTCTCCAAAGGTCGTTTCTTTGTGTACAAATCACCAGGAGCTAGTTCTGCCTAATTATCACAAAACAACAAAAATATTTCTCTTTAAAATATTTGACAGAAAGAATTGATAGTGGTAAAATAAAACAAAATAGTATTAAAACCAACTGCAGTATTTGCTCAATTCATGATAATTTTATCAACTAGGTAATCACAACCAAAAAGATGTATAAACTTAAGACAAATAATTACCTTCTTAAAAGGTGTTAGGCCAAGCAACCGGAACAAACTTGGAAGAGGATGAACAATAGATTCATCATTGCAATTGCTTGCTGCCTTGAGTGAAGTTTGCTGATACTTATGGAACATGGAACTATTAATATACACACTGGACCAAACCAAAAATTCACCCTCATTAAAACCAAATTTAGTAATAAAAACAAATATCTATTTCAAAAACTTAGAAAGAATAACCATTCAAACTAACCGCACCTTAACGATAAGAGAACAGTATCCATTACACCCAACACATCCGGAGCTGATTTACACCTTCCCTCAACTCTAATCTTCTTATCCCTCACAAGCGGCAACAGACAGCGTGCCCATTCATTGGGTATTCTACCAATCTGCCAAAACGTTATTTGCTTTTATAATCATATTAACTCATATTCAAATTCCACTTTTGCATCCATAACTATAACTAGCAAAAAATAATAAGCAAACGATTACTAAGAATTAAATTCAAAATTTATCACCTCCCCAAAGCTCTTCGTAGAGAATCTAACAATCTCTGAACAAGCTGCAGCTGCTCTTCCTTTCCCAAAGCCTTTCCCCATTGACCCAGCCGGACTAGAGCCAGTACCCTTCAACGGAAACGTGAAGCTAACTTCCTCCCCAACCTTAATTTTCCTTCCTTTACTCGTCGAAAGCCCAGGTACCTCGCTGGAACCAACAAACCACCAATCGTTTTCAAGCCTAACATTTCCTTCATCTTCCAAAACACTCCCACCACATGCAACATTTCCATTACTACTAAAACTACAATCCTTGTTCTCTTTCCCTGTTTTCTTTGATTTTACGCTAACCGTTGATGTATCGGAGCTCGAAATTCGGACCACGGGTTCGGATTCGGGTTCAATTTGTTTCTCCCTGGGCTTGAAACTTCGAGGCGAATCAAAAATTATGTTGATGGCAGCTGTCGCATCGTGTTTGGCCAAATGAAGCGCTCTAATTATGTCCATCTCGGAATAATCCGATCCAACGATCAATCGGACGGTGGAAATGAGATCCTCCGACACCTTGTTTCCACCCATTGGGTTGCTCTCACAAAACCCTAAACCCTTGCCCCAAATTTAATCCCACGTATTCGATTCTGATTTTCCGTACTAACGATGAAATTATTCAATTCCAAGGTGAGGGAGAAAGGGGAAGTGATTTCAATTTCTAGGGTGAATGCTAAAATGCGAGGTGGGTAGACATGTTTATGGACTGGCGGGTGAGTTTCAGAGATGGCGGGAGAGTGTCGGAAACTTTTTTGAAGGAAAGGCTATAATAAGACTTTATAGTGATGTGAAGCGCGTATGTTCCACGCGCGTCTTAACCTTTCCCGCCATTTTTATTTTTCTTATCCATATTTATTCGGTGCTCAGAATTTAACGAGAATAATTAAAAAAATGTATACTGAACTCGTATATATTAACCGCGCAAAGGTGTGGTAGCGTTTATCAGCAATTAGTGTAAAAATAATGATGATAATGAAATTAGATATTATAACGATATTGTAATGTGAGAAAAAAAATTAAACGTACCGCATTGGAAGTAAACGTCTATCAAAAGGGATCTTAAATTTGGTCATCAACTCTAATAAGGTACAAAATAGTTATTAAATTATTTAAAAAAATTTATTTAGGCCACTGAATTATTCTAATGTTTTTACTTAAGACATTGGATTATTAATAAGTCTAGTTAGTGAGCTCCAAGTAACAATTTGACTATTAATACGATGGATCAGTATCCATCGACAAGTAGAATAACATACCTTAAATCTAAGTCGATCTTACCATTAGCGCTGAAGATCAGAGAAAAAAATTGTTTAAAATTTGATTCTCTGATTTGTGGTATTTAAAATTGTTTTATAAAAAACATGAACTATAGAATAAAAGGGAAATGAGAGTTTTAAATTGCTGTAAGTAGTGTGAACAAAAAAATGTATACAATAACGATTTTAACAGCTTAATAACTTAAATAAAAACTTTCAAACAATTCAATGACCATTTTGTAACTTTTTAAAATTGAGTGATCGAAACATTAACTTACTAATTAATTTTCTATAAATAAAAATAAAGTGACTAAATTTCAAATGTACAAAAAAATACGACGACTTGGATCATATTTTAACCAAATCAAATTACAGCATCCAATATGTTAGAATGGTAATAGGGATTATAATCTTATTAACCAATAATTATGTAACAGGCCGTTTTTCAGTGGTGTTGGAATTAGTGGTTTTGGGCCGACCAAATCTAACGAGTAAGTTCGTAAATATTATTATTTAATATTTACGAGACAAGTATGATTTTTTAAAAAGGTTTTTGATTTGATAATTTATATTATATAAGTGATTTATTAAGTTCAAATGGTTTTAGAAAATGAGGTATCGGAGCCTTATTTTTATAAACCAAACCATAAATATTTTCATAAATATTTTTATAAATATTTATGAAGTGTCATTAAGGTGGTATTAAAGTTTCGTTAAGAAAATTTAAAATTTCGATAGTTAATTAATTAAAAAGGACTAAATTAAAAAATACATTCCCGAGACTCCGTTCCAGTAAACCGGACTCGTAAATATTTATTAAAAATATTTACGAAGTTAGTTGTGTAGTTAATTGCGTTTTGGTTAAGTAAATTTGCATGAATTAAGAGTAATTAGGTATAAGAACTAAATTGCATAAAAGGTGAAAGTTAAATTATAAATTAAAGAAAAATTAAAGGGACTAAATAAGTAATTATACTACTGCTTATAAATGGGGCCTCATAAGATTGATATTTATAAAACTTAAAACTTAAAATATATATTATAATATTATAATATTATATCTTAATCATTAAGTTAAAATATATATATATACTATAATAAAACAAAAGTAAAAAAAGAAAGAAAAAGAGAGAAAGCCAGAACGAATCAGAAAGAAAGAAAAAGAAAAAAAGAAGGAGACCAACATCTTTAGGAGTTATAAAGTTCAAAGTTTAATTGGTAATGTCATACTGAAATCCTCGATTAAGAAGGAAAAAGATAAAATTGATAAGAAATAGTTTGGAATTTTTTATTTGTATTTTTATAATTCGAACTTAATTATTAATTATTTCATTTTGATTAAATATTTATGGTAAGTGTTGAGGTGAGTAATTAATATTTTGATAATTGATTGAATGATTTGAATTGATAGATATATATATATTGAATAGATTGATTTTTTTTATTTGAGATGAATATAGGTGTAATTATGTGATTATATGAAAAATCAGTATTGGATATTGATTATATCTGAAATATGAAATTAAACCCTATTAACTGTATCAAGTTGAGTCGGAATAGATGGCATGCCATAGGATTGGAAGAGTTTAGGGATTTTTTCGACTTCGAGCCAATGAGACACTGGATGTCAATCTATTACTTCGGATTAATTCGATAAGGCATTGGGTGCCAATTTACTTTGGTTTAGCCGATAAGACACTGGGTGTCAAATTATTACTTCGAATTATCCGATGAGGCACTGGGTGCCAAATTGGTGTGTTTTGGTTGGATTCGTGTATCCGTCCGAGTTCGAGTTGAGTTAATAGGGAAAAATAAATAATAAAATTTTATGATTGATATTGGATTATATTATATGTGAAATAAAAATGGGACAGTGAATTGGAATATGGATTGAGATACATAAATTGTGTATTCATGAATTGGATATAGAATGAACAAGATTGTTGTTTAAATGATATGTGTATCATATTGTGAAAAGCTATTACATTGCAAATGATGAGAATTGAGTATGATATGAATGATGTATTTATGAATTGAATAATTGAATGGTTAATGCTATTGTATAAATAAATGTGAATTTTAATTATTCAATTGTGCTTAATATTTAATTGTGCCTATTATATTATTTTATCTTTAAATATTCAAATTATAGAAATACCACTGAATTTATACTAAGCGTACAGTTTTGTTTTACGTGCGCAGGTCAGGTACTTAAGTTTGGTCGCCGATTCAGCATCCAACAACAATTCCGATCTCAAACGTGGTGATGTTTTTTATTTTGTGTCAGTATGTACCTTGAGTATCTAACTAATAATAGTTATTTTGGAGTTTGATTGTAAATTGGGTTAAAAGTTTAATTTTGGTTGGTTTTATACATATAAATGCGTGTTTGTTTTTGAAGCTATATTATGACATGGTAAATTGAACTAAATCTAGATAAGTGTATGTGAATTTAATTCTATGTTTAAGTGCCCATGAACTAGGCAAATTGATTTAGATTTTGTACGTTTATAAATTGGATTAATATGATGTTTTGGTTAATTGGTTTAATGATATGAAATGTTTGAAATTTCTGTCTGTTTGATCTGAAAATTCTGATAATGCTCCGTAACCCGGTTCTGGCGAGAGGTATAGGTTGGAGGTGTTACAAATTAGCGTTGGGTTAATTATTTATTTATTGACTAAATTATAGTGTAAATATTTTAAAGTTATAATTTGCTTAAAGTTTTTGTATTCTTCATAAATGTGGAATTTAATCCTTATACTTCTAGTTTCATAAATTTAATTTCTCCACTTTTCAAATTTAGGTTTGTTTGTTAACACAGTTAGAATTATTTTGTATTGGTGCGTCATTTTAAAATAGAAAATAAACTTGGTAATCATGTAACAAAAGAATAACATTGTATTCAAAATGTTATTTCAATTCAACCATTAACTTATATTCAAATATTCAATTGATATCAATCCCGAGTTTAATTACCAATAATACTTAATTCTATTCTAGAAAATAAGGTTTTTGTAATTAAACCATCATTTCCCGAATCAACTAATTCATTCAGTTTCATTAAATAAATTATAAAAAATAAAAAAAAATCATTTATTCTATTCTGTATTAATTTATAAATCAATCTACTTACTAGTTCCCGATCCGAGTATGGAAATCTCCAAAGCTATAAATTGGCATTGCCGTTATCCAATTTGCCAAACAGTCCCTTTGGTGCTGCATTTTTTATTTTTATGGTCAGCCATGCCATTGAAGAAAAGCTGGGTGGACTGTGGAGATTCGGCTCCCACCCTACTGAACTCCACTCCATTTGGCCCAGTCTACAAATTGCATTCCACTGTAAACATTGTTCGCGAACCGGACCCCGATCGTGAAAGCCATGGCAACCGGTGGGACTTGTTTTGTGACCGGCGATGCTTCCACGAGTTGCTCTAACCCGTTGATTATTTGATAACGAGCGTTGGCTGATACCGCGAGGAAAACACCTATGATTCGGATGGCAAAACAAACCATTAAGCAATACAAAAAGAGAACATTTAAGCTAAATGCGTGGTACTTTAAGAAAAATGAAAAACCGAAGTAAACAAAGACATTGCAATTGGCTCTTATCATGTAGTATGAAATTTAAGCTAAAAGTAATCTAAATAGCTTTAAACATACCCCAAAGAGATGCAGTTCGCAGAAGAGGCGGCACCGGAATGTCTTCGTCAGATTTTCGTATTCTCCTAATCATTTAGAAGATTATACAAGTAAGCAAATACCGAAACAGAAACGAGAAAAAAAACAGTCGGATTCGAAGAAGTTACATGGATGCAAAATTGTGTCACTACACACTACCCTTCTGCAAGACGGATCAAGCGTTCGTGGAAGACGGACAATACGATGTCCTTGAACCAATTCTCATACCTAATGAACTAGGATTCTAAATCATGCAAGTTTTTGCTTCTAAGACAATACATTATACATAATCAGTTGTCATCCATAGAAGAGTCATGACACGAAGTTCACTAGGAACTACGAAACGGGAAAGCCAGTTAGATCACCGATCTACTGAATTATTATCCCGGAATTGTCGGACTAGAAACTTAGGAGGTGGAAAGAAACAATCGAGAAAGCCTGAAGAGAAAACCATACCTTTTGGTGGTCATTACCAGATTAGCTATGCCTTGGCCAACAAGACCACATCCAAACCCTACTGAGCCATACAATACTCCCTGGATAAGAATAATACAGTCTATGTTACTCAGGCTCAAATGCAAATATCGAACACGGGTAAGTTCATTTCTTTTCGAGTTTGGAAGTCATATCCTCGTACTCGTGTCTAGATGTGTCGGACATTAATGCTTCAAAGAAAAATAAAGAATCATTGATTACTATTTATCTACCCGTACCTTGTAAAAGAATGTCGCAATCCGTTGTTTCGCCGAGAATGTACATCCCGGCCTTTCGGCTTCGAAAACACTGCAAGAGCAAAAAAGTTCAATGATGCTTTTGATAAACCGTGAAATAAGAGTCGTAGGACATAAATATGAAATGATGACCTGCTAGGAAGAGCAGAACAAGCCTGTTGTAAGCTCCCAAATAAACCTCGGGATGCCGCCGATGGTTGACTGAAACGAGCATATGGTGCTAACATGCCAACCAAAGCAACATCGATCACTAAGCCAACTAAAACATCGGCAAGATACAACTCGAACTCCGACCAAAAGGCATCTCCTCTTTTCTTCATTTCCGCAAATGTTGCGCAAAAAGAATCGATCCCTACCTATATCATAGAAGAAACCAAAAGTGCCAAAACTTAAAGGACCCTGTAAAACAATCAGGATAAACTGCAAATCACATAGAACCACAATTAAATTGCTAGTGCCAGTTGCACGTTCTAATTGCACCGGTAGTAGCAACTCACTTCGCAACAGAACGGTTGTGCAACCTACTATATGTGGTTGGCGTATTTTGATCAACAAATACATGAATTCTATCTTGTTAAATATCAATTAAGCAATAACTTTATCTGAATTTATTTAAATTCATGAAAATCTCTGTATCGAAGCATAATTTTAGGACTTATTACGTTTACACTAGCTAAAGATTTACAAGTCTACATTACCTACTTAAAAAGGCTTGTTTACTTGTTTATGGAGTTTGAAGAGAGAACAAATCTAGTTCATCTTAACAACTTATTATCAGTTCGTATACATTGTAATCAAACTGATGTGAGGTTACATTAGTAGCTAAGCTTTCAAGGAAAAATCTTAATATTATTAATATAATAGATTACTCTTTCAACCATATCACGTAGAAAAGTTTTTCGAACTGTGTAACTAAATCTTTTATTCATATCTACATTTTACTTTTTCAGTTGTTCTTTTACTTAACTAAATGCAGGAATTCACTTCCTTCGATATTGAAGGACAACATCAAAGCATACATGGTTAATGTTAATAGTCAATACATTTTGCCCATTTAGTTAAAAAAGAGTAAATTAATTCTTATAAATTAAATCAAAAAGTAAATTAATTGTTAAATGTTAAAATTTTCATTCATTTCTATGGTTAAAATCTGGCATAGTTGACGGAATAATCAAACAGTTACACATAACGTCTCATGTACCCCTCATGTTAACATACATGAACCAATTTTTAACAGTAAAGATGAATGAATTTTTTTAGCAAGCTTTTTAATTTAATATATAGAGATTAATTTGTTAATTTTTAAATAAAAGGACCAAAATGCAATTAAACTCTTAATATAAGGGATTCCATCGTACTTTTAACAGGCTTGAAAATAAGGCATATTATTATTTACCTAATACACTATAAAGAAAATTGCACTCAACAAACCTCTGTTCCAACTTTGAAAAGAAATGAAGGATCTGCTAGCATTCGGTCTCGAAGCATAGAACAGTGTTTCATTAAAAACCCAAGTGGCCAAATTGATCCCTGTCAACAAAAATGGCAAAAATTAAAAAACATCAAATATCCTTCCAAGCCACTCTAAAGTTTTCACCGTTAAAATATTTTTATTGAATTTATTGGTATAATATTTAAAAAAATTCATTCGGTAACGAAGGTAAGAACAATGTCAATAAACTCAAATTTAATTAAAAATCAACGGTATTAATAATTATGCTTCCAGTAAATTAAAGTAATGGACTAAATTTTAAGGAAATGATAAGTGTAGGGACTAAATAATATTTTAACCTTTTTACGTATATCCATATATTCCTAAAAGACAAATATTCCCACTTTTCCTTCATTATTTTCCCTCCATTTTCTCATCAACCAAACAAAAAAACAATGATCACAAAAGAAAAAAAAAAATGTTCAAGCTTTATTTATAATCGAACCTGCAAATCCAAATACCGTAGAAGGAACAATTTACGAATTCCGTAACTTTTCGCAGCATCCATCATATCGAAAGGCAGTTTCACTCCTCTAGCTTCCGCTTCCTTCTTCACCTCCTCAAACTTCAATATCGGTCCAAACTCTTTCCCCTCTTCATCCTCACCTCCACTGCCACCAAAAGAATCATCACCTCCATTATCATGTCCGCCGCCGCCACAGCCACCACCAATCTTCTCTTGATCACTGATTCCAATGTCTGAAACACTGGATTCACTACCCATTTTGCCATTTTCTGTCGTGTTACCCGCGGAATCAGGCGGCCTAACGCAATGAAGCGTGGAAAAACCGGAGAGTTTGAAGCGAGATGAAGTTAATTTCAATCGAGATTCGATCTCGATAATCCCTTTGAAACGAGCGAAATTCCTGGTTCCGATCATATTGATTGTCATTGAACCCTTGCCTCCGCCATTGGAAAGAGCGAAGAGCTTGAAACGTGGTGGCGGTGATGAAATCGACATTTTTTTTTTTTATGCAAGAAAGTGGAAGCGAAAATTAAATCAAAGAAAAAATATAAATAAAAAGGTAATTGAATTTAGTTTGTTTCGAACTTCGAAGTAGGACTGGGTGAGAGTCAGTTTTGATCAGCCGCTACACTGGTGGGAAGAAGGTGTTGACGTGGATTTTTACTTTTTTTATTATTATTATTTTGGCTTTTTCTGTCTATGAGAAGTGGGTAGAGATAATCATGGCCGGGCCGGGCTCAGACAAAATTTTAGGACCATCTACTAGGCCCGGGCCCGGCCAGGTCCGAAATATGGGATTAAAATTTTACCTAAGCCCGGCCCGAAATAATATTACTAAGCTCGAGCCCGGCCCAGTCCATATTAAATTTTTTTTCTTATTTCATTAAATAAAAAAATTTAAAAATATAATAAATCAAATATATTTAAAAACATAAAAACAAATATTAAAACAAATAAAAATAATACTAAAACAATTCTTAAAACAATACACAAATTAACAATATAATAAAAAATAGTTATATTAAAAATTTAAAATAATTAAAAATAAAATAAAAATATATTAATATATAATTCGGGCCGGGCCCAGGCAAAAAACTCTTACCCGAGGCCCGGCCCGTTTTCTAAACGGGCCTCTTTTTTTGCCCAAGCCCATTTTTCGGGCCTATATTTTTACCCAAACCCTACCATTTTTCTAAGGCTTCTTCGGGCGAGCCACTGACCCATGATCAGCTGTAGAAGTGGGTAAACTACACTCAAGGTCACTAAACTAATAGTAAGTTTATGTTTTAATCACTAAACTTCAAAAAGTTAAAAAATAATCACTGAATTATTCAAAAGTTTTTTGTTTAAATCACTGGATTATTAAATTTAAAAAGGTCCAGCTAGTAAACTCTAAGTGACTATTCAACGATCCATACGGCAAATCAATACTCATCAACGGATAGAAAAACATACATTAAATCCAAGTACATTTGACGGCTAGTGTCAAAGATCGGAAAAGAAAGCTATTTGAATTTTGATTCATAGGCTTGCGAGGTTAAAAGTTGTTTGATGAAAAAAATGAACTGTAAAAGAAAAGGGAAATGAGAACTTTCGATTAGTGCAGGCGGTGCGGACAGAAAAAGCCATAAAACAATAATTTTAACAACCCAATGACTCAAATGATATTTTTTGAATAGTCCAATGACTAATTCATAACAATTTAAAGTTGAATGATCAAAATGTAAACTTATTAATAGTTTAATGAACTTGAGTGTAATTTACCCACTAAAAATTTAAGATCGGCAAGATTAACTTTTTGTTATTATTCCTTTTTAATTCTATAACTAATATTATGTTGTTATTTTCCCGATGATTTTATAGCATGTTTATAGAATGCTAAAATCTCAATATTACATAAGAGATGAGACTTGAATATTAAAAGTACGTCAAAATAATTATTAAGTTTAATTATGATTACGATCAAAATACTTAACGTGTGTCAAAATAAGTTTGAATAATGTCTATAGAGAGACTTAGATTAGAATATAGGATTCAATCCAAATCATTCAAAATGTTGGACATTACCAAAATCTCATTCACATATTGTAATTGAGGACTAAAGTGTTAAAAAAATTGAGTTCGAATCATCTTTGAAAATGTAAGTATTTAAAAAAACATATATATTTAGTATAAAAATGTGTTTTACATATAATAAATAATATGAGAAATAAATAAATAAATAAGAAGAATTCAAAATAGAATTGTATCAATTGAGTTGTAATGAATATATTTTTATTTTTAATTTAAAACCGGATAAATGTATCCCTTCAATGAGCTCAAAGTCTAAAAATTATGTCCATAGAAAATTTCTTTTATTTCGTTTTTCAATATAAAATTGATGTTAGTAAATCCTTGGAATTTGTTTGTGATCGTCCATCCAATAAAAAAAGCTGAAATGTCAACGAAATTGGTACAGTGCTATTCAAATGAACAAGTAGATTAATTATCACTTGATTAATATTCTAATTTAGACAACCCCAAAAAATAATAATAATAAACAGGCCCTCGGTAGTGCTGAACTTCAACTTACATGAAAATTATAAAATAATATAATTTAAGAAACAAAATCCCGAGAGAGTTTATAAATACAGCACAATCCAGAAATGAGAAAATGGAGTCCAAAAGCTTTCTATTGAAATAATAACATATAACGCTAAAACAATAAAAATCTAATGTTTCCATATAAAAGTACCACACTAAGAACTTGACTACAGATGCAGACAAGTCTAAAAAATATAAATCAAAATCAACAATGAAGATATATATATATATAAGACTTCCTAAAAAGAATTTTAAGAATCCAAACGTAAAAGAACAAAAGCATATATTTTACGCGAGTCCTTACTTGTGTGCGTGGTCTAAACAATCTTGCCCCTTTAGGATGCAGTTGGTTTTGCCATGGACTTCTTAATGGCCTCGGCGTAAGTCCGGTGTTGGTAGGTAAGAGTCGATTCAAGTAAGTCCCAAAGGGATGTCTTGGGGTTCCAACCTTAACGATGTTTTCAAACGGTAGTCAGATAATATACTTAACATATGGAGAAAACTAAAGATTACGAGACAATACCGAGTTGTTTATTTATTATGGTCATGTCCGGGATTCTCTTGTCGCTATCATCATATCCCTCACCGTAAAATTCCTTGGAGCTGACATCGATAGATGGTGACTGCAACATAGGTTCTCTACTAACCTTGGTATAGACCTGAAGCATCCGAGGGCAAACAGTTATACTTACATGCGACCAAAATGTCGATATCAACAAAAACAATAATATGTCAATCGTGTAATTCACCTGAGTCATCATTTCAGCAAGTTGCCTAACTGTGACTTCATTGTTTGGGTTACCCACATTGAAAATATGACCATTGGCCCTATCTGGGTTTTCCTGCATAAATGGCACAAGCTCGTTTAGATTCTATGTTTTCGTGTGGCGGATGTAGGGATGAGGGAACAGTTAATAATACTTACAATCATCAAAAGAACAGCTTCAATGGCATCCTTAATGTAAACAAAAGTTCTCTGGGATTGGCCACCATCAACAAGCTTAAGTGGCTCACGACGTAGCAGATTCTAACCACGAGGAAGAAAGTTCATCATCAGAACTAAAACAAGAAAATCTAAATGGCTTCAAAGAAAGCTCAACTAACATTACTAAAGCATGCCAGAACTCTTGGAACTCCTTCACTTGGACCATCAATGCCGGGAATGAAATCCATCCTTGGTCCAATCCAGTTAAAAGGCCTCACAATGGTGAAATCAAGGCCATTCTCCGCACCCTCAGCTGCAATGAATGATAAAAGCAGTCAGTAAGTTATGTCCGAGGCTTCCCAATAGGGGCTGGATCATTTGATAAGATGTTAACCATAGATAAGCCTCTCGATCAATTGCTTAGCACATGCATACGACCACCTCTGTTTCTCTATTGAACCAAAAATGCAAGGCGAAGTATCTTCCTTGAGAACATAGTAAGCAGGATCCTATAACATGAATTATGGAATGTGCAAAAGATTATTTATATAACAATAGATCTTTACTAAGCCATATAAATTACACTGTTGAAAGCAAAATTATGAATTCCAAAAGCTAATCAGTTAAATAATTAAAAGATAGATAGCGAAAGGTTACCTTACGGAGAGGAGAATCTTTAGGAAGAAAGCTTCCAATGGTTTTGCCATAAACTTCACAAGTAGAGAAGTGAATGAGACGTTTGCTGTTCTCAGAACAGTACTTCACCTACCAAACAACAAATCAACATAAAAAAAAAAAAAGCAATGTCGATTTTGATATGAAAAGGCGCAATAACAATCAAATCTCAACTCACTCACATCAATATCAATCAACTGAGAAGGGAATTAAAAATTGACTCACAAAAAAAAAAGAAGAGAAAAAACCAGTTATAAGTAAAAAATGCTTACCCCAGGAAGTGCATCAATGAAATTGCTATAAATTGTGTCCAGTGGACGCGTATTGTAATCTGCCGGAGTACAGATCGCCGCAAGATTTATCGTCTACATTGCCATAAAAAATCTCCGTAAATCCAGTAAGAAAATTTATTGAAGTCAACAAAACATTTAAACAAATCAGAAAACCTAACTTCTAAACAACAATGAGAGTAAATTAGCTTAAGAAAACCAGATCTAACATATAAAAACCAAAGAAAACCAGATTTATTAAAGCATTTTACATAGAAATAAAGAGAAATTCAAAATATCCATGATCTCCTGCAAACGAAGTCCAGCAAAAGAAAAAAATAGCAATGGTCTCAAAAATGTATAAAGAAAGAGCAAGCAATTACGAGATCTGCCATCTTGATAAGGCCTTCTAGCCTAGAATCATGTTTGATGTTAATCCGGTGAAACTCGATACGGCCAGCCCAAGGCAAAGAGTCGGGCTCGAGGAGGTGTTTGATCTTATCATTGTAAACATCCAATGCAAGCACTTTATGCGGTGTCTCCGCCATCAGTTTCTCACAAAGGTGAGAGCCAATGAAGCCTCCGGCTCCGATCATGCATATCGTCATCGGCTTTATCGGCCTACCGTCCAGATCCGTTCTCGCCGCCATTTGAAAACGAACGCCGGTATATTTTTCTACGATCTCTAAACGCCGCCTGTGACAATGAAGAATCAGCAACGAGAGAAAGAGAATATCAACGTAAGATTTGATATATAAAGAGGGAAAAAGTGGTGAAAAGGAGGGAAATGCGACCCTCTTACGGAGCTACAAAAAATCAGGGGAGTGGGAATAAAGCGTACACGCGAGTATATAACTACTAGTTGTACTCGACTAAATAGTGAGACACTAGGAAGATTTGAAAGGTTGCACACTGTGCTTGTAACAGAGGATCATTGCTGGATGGACCGTTAAATAGATTGGATACAATAATTAATTAAGGATTATTGTTTCATACTATTCGGTATTATCTATAATATATTAAATAATGTTAATTAATATTTTGGAAATAATAATTTTTGCAAAGTTTTATAATATATAGAAAATTAGGAAGGTTTCCATAACTAAATGGGTAATTGAACCTGTTTGTCCATCAATTTTTCGATTCAGTCAATTTGATCGATTTGATCAATTCATTTTGTTCGATTAAATAAATTATAAAAATCATAAAAATAATATATATATATTAAAAATTTGGCTCAATCAATTCAACTGTCAAGTTCAATCAATTTTTTGATCGGTTCAACCGATTTGTATTAATTCCCAAATCAATCGATTCAGTGCCTTTCTTTAAACCTGTTCTTAATCTATTTTCCATCTAACTAGTTTGACTGATCAGTTCGATTCAAACAACCTTGAAAATTAGTTAATTTTTTATTTGAACCATACTAGATTAATCAACTAGGAACCAATTGGTATTTCGGTCCAAACATAAGGATTGAATCAGTCTTTAAGTAAACCAGTAAAAATCAAGACAAAATTTCAACGGTTCAAGGGTTTTTTACCCATATAGTATAAAATAATTAAAAAAATATCAAAATGGTACTAATAGCAAATTATTGATGAAAATGGTATGGGGAGGGCGGTGCCGCCTATGGTAGAGGCGTGACCACCCTCCCACTGACACGAACAGTTAAAAACAATTAAAAAAAGCTGAAAAATAAAAAAAAAATTAAAATACACTGGTCTTTTTATCCTTTTTCTTTCTTTTTCCTTCCTTCCTTCCCTCCCTCTTCTTCTCCTTCTCTTTTTCTTTTTTCTTTCCCTCACTAGCCGACTCCTTCTCCTTCTTCTTATTCTCTTCTTTCTTTTCTTCTTCTCCTTCTTTCTTTTCTTCTTTACGAAATGGAGTTGGGGACCATAATATATGGTCCCAACATAGAAAAAACAAGGTGCAGGAGACCGGTGCCGCCTGTGGCAGGCACACCACCAGTGCCGCCTGTGGTATGCACACCACCAGTCCATTTTTTTTTTAGTTTCAGCTTTTTTTTTTTCAACTACTTTTTACTATTTTTCAGCTACTGTTTTTGACTGTTCATGTCAATGGAAGGGTGGTCACGCCTCTGCCATAGGCGACACCACCCTCCCCATACCATTTTCGGCAATAAATTGCTATTAGTACCATTTTGGTATTTTTTTAATTATTTTATACTATATGGGTAAAAAACCCACGGTTCAACCTGCTTTGTAATTTTTTTTAATATTTTTAAATTTTTTTATGGATTTTAAAAATATTTTTTAATAGATAACCGATTTGGGTAAATAAAAAATTTGTGATTTAACCATTTTTACGATAAATTCAGTTTTTAAACGTTTTAGCTTTAACAAATATAATTTTTAATATTAATCAATCTTCAAATTTTACAATATATAATATTTATTTTAATAAATTTATATAATTTTTTAATTATATTATAAACAAAATAAATTAAAGTCTTGATTAATAATCAACTTAATTAACCAAATAAGTAGAAAAATAGTTATTTTCAGTCATTACTTCATAAGAGTTTATTTCAGTCTAAATTAAAATACAAAATTTTATTTGTAATATAATAGAAATATTTTTATATAAAATGTATATAATAAATATATATGAATTTGTATAAATAAAATATCAAATTCAAAAACTTTTTTACATTTTTCTCCTAAAATAATTATAATCAATGTTTTTAAAATCTTCAGAGTTTGGATGTACATTAAGTTGTATTAATTTTATTCTATTAATTAATATTTAATTATTTTAAAAAATAAAACATATGGAAATTTTGAGTCCATATTATTTAATTAAATGCTAAATGATTTCATTAAAAAAAGCTAAATGATTTAGATTATTTCATTTTTTTATTGGATAAATACATAATAATTATATTGGACAAACCTAACTTTCATTAATATAAAAGAATAATTAATAATTAATTAAAAATTATCCGATGCCCGAAAAAATCCAAAAAAATAACAAAATTAGGGATATATGGCAATTAAAAAAAATAGAGATATAAGCCGATGTTTTTATTACTTAAAAGAAACAATAAAAACCAACAATTTCCCTAAATAAATAAATAAATAAAACTTATATCCCTATATCTATTTCTAAAATCAGCATATACCCCTAATTTTGTCCAAAAACTGTCCTACTTCTCTTATTTTATTCATAAAATATATAAAATATAAAATTTTAAACACGTTATATAATTTTTTGGGATAATGTCATATTTGATGTCTATACTTTCATAAAATATTTAATGTGATACCTAAATTATTAATATGTATTTTGTCACGGTAATTATACTTTCATAAAATATCCAATGCTAGAAATATATAACATATATTTTACTAGAAAGCCAAAAATTAGACTATGCAATAAAAATAAAAAATATATATCAATAAACTCAAAACGATGCATCTCGTGTTAAAACGCGTTTATCTTCTTATTTAAGAGTCGACATGGAATTACGTTAGTACTAGATATTATATCAATATTATTGGGTTGAAGAATTTGGAATGTTGGGATGAGACCTGCCCATGGGCCGTGCCACCCAGATTGAAGGTCCACCCAGAAAGTGAAAGGGTTTAGACAAAAATATGAGTCTGAAAAATTGATTTGGGCAAAAAAATAAGACATATTTAGAAAACAGGCTGAGTCTCAAGTAATGTTTTCTTGCCCCAGCTTGAATTTGCAAAAAAAAAAAAAAAATTTGTTTGTTTTGTTGTGATTTCACTATTATGTTATCACATTTTAGTTGTTATTGTATATCTCATGTTTTATTGTTAAATTTGTTATTACTTTAAAGATGTTTACTTATTAAATTGTATCTAAAAAATAAAAAAATAATAATTTAATATGGCAGGATCGAGCCCGAATTTAATATCTCTAATCCAAGCAGAGCTTGAATAAAAATTTAGACTTATTTTTCGTCTCGAACCTAATCCACGGTATAACCAATACTAATATATAAATATTCATTCAGAGGCGGATCCTTTAGGGGATAAGGCCTCCCCAAAATTTGACAATTTCTTATTTTTCTCTTGAAATTTTTAGAAAATGTTGATTAAGCCCCTTTAAAATTTTGAAACTTTTAATTAAACTCTTTTGAAAATTTTAAATTATCCTCATTAATACAACAAAAATTCTAATTAAACCCCTAACTTTTAAAAAAATATCATTAAATTTCTAAAATATTTGAAATTTTTACTAAATCCCTCAAAATTTTATTCCAGAAATCTGCATTGATACCCTTAATGAAAAGTTTTCATATAGTGCTAACAGAGCATAAAACAATCCACTGTCTAAAAGAAAAAGGATTGAGAAAGATGTAGATCCTTCATTTTTATCTACTAGAAATTTCGGCCAAAATAAAGCTCAAATTCCAATATAAGAAGCTTATAGAAACAAGAAAGATTCGAATTTCACAACCATAGACGGTGGGTTAATTGAATTTGTTCATTTTAATTTCTATTTTTTTATTATTATTTAGAAATATTAGAAATATAAAAATAAAATAAATTCTTATATATTTTATAAATAAATTTAAATAAGGATGTATTTTATATTATAATCAAATTAAGCACTGAATAATTATTTTGTTTGATAATAGTAATTTTTTATTTTTAGAATTTTATTATTTTACAATTTTAATCTCATTGATATTGTATTATTTATTTTATTTTTAATAATTTTGGATAAATTTTAAAGATAAAATTTGAATGAAATGATTTATTTAAAAAAATTGAAAAATAAATTCACTTAATTTTCACCTTAAGTCATAAACAGCAATCTACTTACTTATCATATTCAACACTTTTTTTTTTTGAAAATTTTATCTTAATTAAAATTCTAATATATTTATCAAATACAATTAAAAAGTTAAATATTTAAAATTTTTTATTTTCGGTTTATTAGGCGCACCCTAACTTTATGAGTAACTTGATATTTACAAGTGTCGAAATCTGGTAATCATTACGTAATTCCCACTTTGATTTAATTGAAGTGATGAAAATTTTATAGTGCATATTTTATAAAAACAAACTCGATATTTATGGTGTCAAAGTAATCATTCAAAATAACTTATTAGATAATGGGAAATAGTAATAAAAAGAAGAAGCTATTTTACAATAAAAAAAAAAAGAATAATGCAACATTTAGTTTCTAAATTTGACAACTTTTTTTTAATCTGGTTATTGAATTTTCTTTTATTCTCTGCGGTAGTTTTAAAACTTAGCAACATTTTTCAATTTTGATCGTTGTGAATTTGTGGTAATGCGACAACACTCAAAACGTTTTATGTTATCACCTATTTTTTATTTTATAAAGAAAATGTAATTCTTAGGTAATAACATGACTCAAATTTGATGAAAATTGTCAACTTTTAAAAATAATACAGGCTCAAAAAATTAAAGACTAAATTGAAAAAAAATCAAATTCAATGAGTACAAATTTACCATTACAAAATATTTTAAAGAATATAAAACATGTTTTCAAATTTTTCGTCTTTTATTATGTTTTTTAAAATAATAATAGCGGACTGAATTTATTGAATAAAAAAGAGGGGTACAAAACGAATTTAAAATATTTAGAAATAGAATATTGAAAGATCAAAAAGTAAAATAGCATTCAATAAGAGAAGAAAAAATGTAGATAAATGAACCGATCATCCTCTCTCTTCAACAAAACTTGAGCTTAAAATCTCCCTAGCAAACATCATAAAACATTGAAAAAAAACTTGAAAAAACCCAAAGAAACCAGATTAAAGATGATTTCCAAAAAACTTCACATGCACAACCGATCATCAAGATTAGTCCATACATATACAAAATAGTATATAATATAAATAATTTAATATAATTACAACAATAAAAGTATATAATATGCATGGGTATTATTGTTAATGTAATAGAATGTGGGTTCAAGTGTGCTGAAATGCAGGGGCGTAGCCAGGGGGCTGGCATGGGCCCGGCCCCCCTAAAATGTAAAATTGCATTTTAAGTCCTTAAATTTTTTTAAAATTTTAAATTAGTAAAGGTAAAATTTTACTTTGGCCCCCCTAAAATTATAAAAATTCTATTTAATCATTTACAAAATATAAAGATATAAACTATAAAAAATTAAAATTTTATCAGGCACCCTCTAAAAAATTTTTCTGGCTTCGCCCCTGCTGAAATGCATTATCCTTCTATTTATAAATTAAAGATAAATTATATTAAAAAGAGCAGATATGATGAGAATCTATTAAATATATATATATATATATATATATATATATATATATAAAATAGAAGACGACTTAGACGAGGATGCTCCTTTCTTGTCTCCCCTTGGACTATTAACAAATTTGTCAATTTGTGGCTTCGGTTTCATAAATTTTTTTTTTTCTAAAAGGAAGTTCCATTTCATCAATTTTTAGGTTCTATAATATTGAACATTTGTATGATTTTGACGAATTAATAATAATTTCAATATAATTTCATCGTAAGGGATCTTAGGGAAAAAATATTTAAATAAAGGGTAAATTTTGCTCAAGATCTTTAAATTATTAGTCAATTTCAAAAAGTTACAAAATGGTTATTGAAGCATTCGAAAGTTTTTATTTAAGTTATTGGAATATTAAGGATTTTTGTTTAAGTGACGATTCGATGATCAATATGGTGAATTAATACCCATCTAAGAATCAATCTGATGGTTAATGTTAGAGATCGAAGAAGGAAACTATTTGAATTTTAGTTTATAGATTCACGATGTTTAAAATTATTTTATAAAAAGGAGAATAGAGTTTTCGATTGAAAGCCATACAATAATAATTTTAACAGTTTAATGACTTAAATAAAATATTTTAAATAATCTAATTAACATTTTATAATATTTTAAAATTGAAGGAACAAAATATAAACTTAATAACAAGTTTACTTTAAATATAAACTGCATATGTTAAATGTGAAAAAGGAAAGAATAATTTAGTAACGTCTCGATATATGGAGAATACGACAGGTGACAAAGGGTGAACCTTTCATGCATGTAATTACCGAGACAAGTGTCTACTAAATTCCAAATTTACTTCAAAAAAAAAAAAAAAAAAAAAGAAGAAACAAGAATAAGAACAGAAAGTTAAGTTTATGTTGCTTCTTTTATTTTTTTTTTCTTCATGCAATTTCCGAAATTATTGGCCTTTTTCACACGTGTATAAATATATATTTAAAGTCCAAGTCATTGTAGTTTTTATATATTTAAAATTTAATCCTTTTAAGAATTAAATTTAGTTAAAATATGTTATAAGTTTTTATAATTTTTTTACAAAATTGGAATTTAATCCCTGGTTTTTAGTTCTAGGAATTTAGTCTCTCTATTTTTAAAATTTTAAAATTCAGATAAATTATTAACACTATCAATTATTTTTTATTAAATTTGTTAATGTAACATTTTGAAAAAAAAAATCACTTGAAAGCAATGTAGCTAAAAAATGATGTTGTAATAAATTTGAATTTAACAAAATAATTTTAATTAACAATGTTAACAGTTGGACCTAAATTTTAAAATCTAAAAAGTAAAGAGACTAAATCTTAAATTTGTGAAGAGTATAGGAACCAATGGCATATTTCAACCATAAATTCTTTTTGCTATAATTTAAAAGAAAAAAATAACTTTTTAATGAACCTAAATTGTGAATAGACAAATTTTAACGTGTTGAACTTGATTTTTTTTAAAGTAAAGGAATAAATTGCTTGAAATAAAGATAAATGATTAATTTACAAATATACAAAGAATTTAGGGACTTAAAGAAAAATTAACCATTTTAATTTTGTTTTCTTTTTTAAGCTTTCTGTAACTGCCACTAATTTTCTGTTCCCCTTCTTAAATCCCACCAACTTTACTTCTTACACGATGTTTCACTTACATAGCTAGCTATTCGTTTTGTTCTCGCCGGAAAAATGGCTTCTAATTTTCTCCGGCTAAGAAAACCATACTACGTTGAATCAACAATCAACTGTTCATCTTCTTCCGATCAAAAGCTTGTAAATTTGAGCTTTGGAATCAACGAAACAAGGAACCAAACAAAGAAGAGACAAGCTAAGGAACATCATGGGAGAAGATCATGTTTGGATTCATGTTGTTGGGTGACTGGTTACCTCTGCACCACTTGGTGGTTGCTTTTGTTTTTGTACCACTGTTGCTTGCCGTTCACAGCGGTTCATGAGGTGCCGGAACTAATGCCGGCGGCGAGGCTTAAACGTGAAGGGTTGACGGGGATTCACCCGGTGGTTTTAGTACCGGGGATTGTCACAGGTGGGCTTGAGTTGTGGGAAGGTAAGCCTTGTGCTGATGGTTTGTTTCGTAAACGACTTTGGGGTGGTGGTGGCTTTACTCAATTACTGAAGAGGTACTTGGAAGTAAATTTTGGTCTAATTTCAGTCTTAGTCCCACTTTTATTCTGGAATTTGAATTAGATTCTTTTGATTTTACTGGGGTTAATATAACTTTTAGTCTCTCAACAATTAAGTTTACTTTGGTACTCGTATTTTTGCTTTAATTATAGTTTTAGTTTTTTCTAAGGTTAATATAATTTTTAGTCCCTCAATTTAGCAATTAGGTTCACTTTGGTACCTATATCTTTTTTTTTCACTTTGGTATTTGCACTTGGCAATTAAGTCCATTTTGGTATTTAAACTTGGAAAAAAAATGATAACATGACATTCTAAAATGAATATATTAAAAAATATATTTTAAAAATTTTTAAGTGATGATATAGTATAATCTTAGAGTACCACAACATCAATTTTGATGAAATGTAAATTTAGAGACTAAAATGGACTTGATTGCAATGTTCAAGAACTAAAATGGACCTAAAAGAATTTGAAGTACCAGAGCGTACCTATTTGGCAAGTTAAAGACTAGAAGTTACATGAGAAAGGAGCGGTGTCCACGTAAACTCAAGATCTAGGATTTCATTTCAACGGAGGCCTTCTTTAACGGGAATTTTTCTCTTTAGCCCCTCCCAAAACATAAATCTTTCAATTTAAGTCTCTTAACTCTTAAATAAACTAAAAAACAGTATTTTGGCCCTCCAGAAAAAAATTAACAATACAATTTAAGGTTTTTTTCTTATACAAATTTTTAGCCTTGGTTTGTGAAAATGTACCAACTCTTTTTAGCATTTACCCTTCTAAATTTTATAATTTTATTTTAGTCCTTAACTAAAATTCCTAACTTCCCCTCTTACAGACACCATAAATTCGGTCGATGATAGCTTTAGTCTTTTTTAACTTTAAATCATTAATATTAAGTTGCAGTTAATTTAATTTGATGAAGTTAATTTTTCATGAATTTATTAAATGTTGTTATTCGTCAACAGTTAATACGTTAAAATTTTAACGATAATTCTTCCCTTTATAGTGTATATGTATTTATTTTTTTACCCATGTTTGGACATTATGTACAAATTTGTTTTTATTTTTCTAAATTGTCTTTAAATGTATTTTGTTGTGTCGGAGTCGTGTTTTTAGACACGTGTTTGACATTTAAACGTTCTATTATTTACATTTGCGATTCATACAATATTTGATAGGTGTTTTTATAAAGAATATTTTTGTCTTGAACGTACCATAATCTAATAGCGTATTATATTTCGGTTAATTTATATGCTTTATTATATATATTTTTTGTTTGGATTTAATTTTATTGAAATATATTGATGTTTAGGCCATTGTGTTGGTTAGAGCACTTGTCTTTGCACAACGAAACCGGCCTCGACCCACCGGGAATACGGGTTCGTCCTATTCCAGGACTGTTCGGGGCGGACTATTCAGCTCCGGGATACTTTGTGTGGGACGTTCTCGTTAAAAATTTGGCGAAAATCGGCTATGAGGGGAAGAATTTGCATATGGCTGCTTATGATTGGAGACTCTCTTTCCAGAATACAGAGGTACAAATGGCTATTTTCAATGTGTCAGTTCTTTGTTCCGGTACTCCGTGTTCATGTTTCGTTTTAGTTTATTCTTTTATGCATTAGTTCGTGTCATGTTATCATATCGTTTGGCAATTGTTATGCATATCTTACTTCTTCATTGATCAATTGTTATCGTCGAATTCTTATTGGTATATTTGTTGATTACGATATACAGGTTCGGGACCGTACTCTTAGTAGGCTAAAGAGTAAAATTGAGTTAATGTATCAAGCCAACGGCAATAAAAAAGTGGTAGTTGTGCCTCATGCCATGGGAGTTGCCTATTTTCTTCACTTCCTTAAATGGGTCGAAACGCCACCTCCAATGGGAGGCGGTGGTGGTCCAGGTTGGTGCGCTGAACATATCAAGGCAATTGTGAACATTGGCCCGTCATTTCTTGGTGTTCCAAAGGCTGTTAGCAATATACTTTCCGCCGAGGGCAAAGACGTTGCTTATTTCAGGTTAGTTATATCGGTTTATTAAATGACATTGCACATAAAATCAAAGGTAAACCACCATATTTTTATGGTTTTGGATTTTGTAGAGCGATGGCACCGGGAGTTTTGGATTCGGGTACTTTAGGGCTTCGAGCATTAGAGCATGTCATGCGAGTGTCTCGAACATGGGATTCCGTTGTGTCATTGATGCCTAAAGGAGGAGAGACCATTTGGGGCAACATGGACTGGTCACCGGAGGACGAGCATGTTTGTGACTTTTCTAAGAAAAGATACTTTCGGTTATCTCCGAGTGACAATAATGTCAATAACAGCAACGAGAAACAAGTTTTCCGAGTGAAAGATCCGGTTAAGTACGGTAGAATTATCTCTTTTGGCAAGGCAGCTTCAGTGTTACATTCTTCACAGCTTCCCACTGCTGTTTTAAAGGTATGATAATATTTACGGTATTCGAGTCTATAGTGGATCTCGAGTCAGTTTTCATTGTGTCAAAGATCTTATGGA
Organism: Gossypium anomalum; assembly: GCA_025698475.1. Taxonomy (NCBI): domain Eukaryota; kingdom Viridiplantae; phylum Streptophyta; class Magnoliopsida; order Malvales; family Malvaceae; genus Gossypium; species Gossypium anomalum. Next base: position 93,235,904 of record CM046968.1, read on the forward strand.
TACCAACATTTCATTATTAGGAAATTTTGCACATGAGTGCGTCTCGAAACTTCAACTCGTCATGCGGGGAAGCATGGACTGAGTATGACGAGATGAGCCGGGAAAGCATACGAAAAATCGGGGCAGCAGATAAAGCTTACACAGCAACAACTCTTTTTGATCTGTTACGTTTCGTGGCACCAAAAATGATGAATCGGGCTGAAGCTCATTTTTCGCACGGAATTGCTGACAATCTCGATGATCCTAAATACAACCATTACAAATACTGGTCTAATCCACTTGAAATGAAGTAAGTATATTTTGACATAGGTATGTGTCGAAAATGAATACTTTCGGTTTCGGGTAACATAGACTATATGCATTGTGTTTTTTCAGATTACCCGATGCTCCGAACATGGAGATATATTGCTCGTACGGTGTTGGAATTCCGACCGAAAGATCATATGTGTACAAGCTATCACCAAACAATAAGTGCAAACGTATTCCTTACCAAATCGATACCTCAGTCGATGGAGAAGACGATAGTTGCTTGAAAAGCGGAGTATATTTTACAGACGGAGACGAAAGTGTACCGGTTTTAAGCGCCGGATTCATGTGTGCTAAAGGTTGGAAAGGAAGAACTTGGTTTAATCCGTCCGGTATCAATACATACGTACGTGAGTACCAGAGCAAGCCGCCAACTAGTGGTATTAAGAGCACGACACACGTTGACATAATGGGAAACATTGCTCTCATCGAAGACATACTACGTGTTGCGGCGGGAGCCACCGGGGAAGAGATCGGAGGCAATAAGATTTACTCGGATATATTGAGAATGTCCGAGAGGATAAATCTCCGACTGTGAGTATATTTCGCGAGCTCAATTACGTTTAGCGTCATCAAATTAGACGTTGCCGCAATGTCGAAAGAATATCGAGAACTTCCGAAAGCCGAATATAGATGGTGGCCAAGATCAGTTGAAATTGCAACGGGGAAGGTTTTGGCTGATGAAAGGTGCGTACAAAATGGTTGTCCAATAACTTGTAGCTTATGTAGTAAAATAATAACGGGAGACGGCAACAGTTTGGTTGGATCCGGAGTTTGGAAAAAAAATACAAATATTTTATTATATTTATTTTTAAAACTAAAATAAATAATTTTATTTCGTATTTAAAGTTTTTCAATATTTTAGGTATAAAAAATATCTTTTTATATCATAAAAAAGTTAAAATTAATTATACATTTAAAAAAAATTAAACTTGATTCAAATAATTACAATTTCAAACTCGAATACTTTTAAATAATAACTAAATTTTAATTGAATCAAATTAAATAAAAATTAACCGAAATTGAATCGAGCATTTGAATTTTGAGGACCATTGCCTTCACCCTCGACCTTAGTTACGACTTTACTAAAAATAATTATTCAAGTCAAGATTAAAGTTTTGAAATTAAAAAGTGTATGAATTAAAAATAATTAAATTAAAAACTAAAGATTAAATTTACAATTTATGCCATGATATTGTGATTTGAAAATTATAACACGAAATTAAAACATAAGCATAAAATAAGAATCCGAAAACTACAAGGGCTAATAGGAAAATTTGACCAAACTTCTAAAATAAATATCCCGGGAAAACCAGAAAAGCCTCATTTCATCAGAGAGGGAAAAGAAACCGCACACGGCGGAGATGGACTATAGTTTAGCAGCGCTGAAACTGCTATGCGGTCAACTAAAAGACGCTCGAGGAACACCTTCACAAAACGCCTTAACCCTTGGCGGCATCCTCTTTCAACGTGTCTGGCTTCAGGTTCCTTTTCCCTTTCCCTTTCGGTCAAATTCGCTATATATATATATTTTTACCATTCCTTCTTTACCTTTTTCTTTTTGAACTAGGGCGTTTTGGTTTCAAACGACGACGAAGATCGTCTGCTTCTCGACGATAGCACCGGCATCGTTGAGCTTAACCTCTCCGGTGATTTCCGTCAACGTCAATGGAAAACAGGTTTTTTGCTTTCGCCATTCTTTTTCCAATGGTGCGTTTTTTTCTTGTTCTTTTTTTTTTTTAATTTAAAAATTTTGCAGGGATGTATGTAATGGTGGTGGGAGGATACTTTGTCCGTACAGGTGATATTCCTGTTATTAAGGTACTTGAATTTCCCTTTTAATTTCTTCAATTTCATGTCATAAATTTTGTTTTCTGTCCTTTTTGTTAATTGCTAGTTTCTTAAGAGGGGAAAAGAGCAATGTACTCTCCAATTACTCGGGTTTGACTCGAAAAATATTAAGATTCGGAGTCCGAGTACGATCAAGTGAGCAAATCGAATTCAAGTATCTTTATGTTTGAGCATAATTGATCTTTGCTTATATTTAACTTGTATTGAAAAACTTGAATCCTAATTTGAGTTTGAGCATAATCAAGAGTTTGATTTTTTATTTAAAATCGAGCTTGAGCTTGTGAAACTCGATCATGCTCAAGCAGAGCTTCAAGCTTAAAATTTTCGAGTAGAGCTCGTTTTCCCTTATAGCTTGAAGTTTGCTCAGCTCGATTACACCCTTACTAGTTTCTTCTATAAAATCTGATCAATCTTTTGTTTACTGCATCTATCTCAATTGAAATCATTAAAAAACTCTAGAAATGGAAGTTAATATATTCTCAAGATATGCTTCAATCTTGTTTGCTGTAAATCTTAAGATGAAACATTGTTTTTCTTCCCCCCTCCTTTCAACACTTTGATCATTGCTGTTAATAGGTTCATAAGATTGTTGATTTATCTCCATTTCCGGATCGAGAAGCGATGTGGTATCTCGAAGTTTTGGAAGCTTACAAACTTTTCTACCAGCCCCTCATTGAAGAATTCATATGAACTTATGAACCATTCATTTCTATGCCTGCTAGAATCACCCAAAAGTTTAGTTGAATGAAAGAACTTGACCAAGTTTTACGAATTCTACTGCTAGTTTTTACATGTTATCTGTAGCCAATTTTAGATTCTTCCATTGTTGACTGCGATAACATGGTTGAAACATGTTCTTTCTGGTTCCCATAGATTATAAATGACGGATTTCTTTTCATTTGTAATAGTATTTCTGTGATTCATTTGTATTTCGAGTTTGATTCTGTGTTAACCGATAATCCAAGAACCATGAACATGGAACTGAAATGTGGCTCCTTCTTTGTCAATATCTGCTAGCATGATTTTTGTTAAATCATTTGACTAACAATAGGAAATGGTTCAAATTCCAAGGCTATTAGTCGCAAATTTTAGAGAGTGCCATTGTTGACTGCTATAACATAGCTGAAGCATGTTCTTTTTCATTTCCATAGATTAGAAAGGATGGATTTTCTTGGCATTTATAATCATGTTTAAGGACCATAGCATTTCGTGATTCATTGGTATATCTACTTTGATTCTCTCTTAACCAATAATCCAAGACCATTAACATGGAACCGAAATATTTCTTCATCTTTTTCTATCATGGTTTTTTTGTTGAACTAGGGGACTAATAATAAGAAATGCTTCAAATACTAATGCTACTAGTAGCAAATTTTAGAGACTGCGATTGTTGACTGCAATTACATAGCTGAAGCAAGTCCATTCTTTGCATAGATTATAAAGGGTTAAAATACCTAAGAGGTCCCTGTATTTCCTCTGTTATTAAATGGACCAATTTAGTCCTCTATACTAGAAATGGACGGAATTTTTAACAAAAAAAATTATTTTGCTCTTTGATCTAATGTGCAATAATTAATTCGTTCATTTTTTGAATAGAGGGTTTAAAATGTAATCAAACTCTTAATATAACGATTTTCATGGTATTTTTACCTTTACTGATTTATTTTTGTCCTGAAATTACGATTCGAATGCAACCTTGATATGAAACGACAACGTATCGACGTCGTTTTCAAGTTGCAAAACCTTAAAATCAAGCAATAGAAAATTTTGGAAAACCTCGAAAGCTCCAATAAAAAAATTATCTTTTATCTGTTCACAAGTCTTAAACCTATTAAAGAAAAGGACCCCTTAACCACAATAAACTTGCCATGTAGCACTTAGTCTTATTATTTTCCATCTTTTTCGACTTTTTAATAGATCGGAAAATCTTATAGGTGAAACTATGATTTTGACCCTTTTATTAGACTTAAATTTGAAATTTGATACCTATACTTTCATTTTATATATTTAATTAACCTAAATAATTGATACTATTGATTATTCTTATTAAAATATGGATGCGGATTTTTCATGGGAACACTCTTTTTAACAATAAAATAAATTAAAATCATACCATCTTAGAATGGTTATTTTTACGAAAAATTCATTTTAATGTTTCAATTGAATTAGATATTAATTATTTATACTAATTAATTAATGATATTATAAAGTAGAGATAAAATTATGCTCTATTGGCTTTTATTAGGAAAAAAAAAAACTTGATTGGCATTGTTATTACGGTTCAAATGTATTCAAACGCATAATATCTCTATTTTTTATATCGTGTGTTATGAGTAGAAGTGTTTATGGGTTGGTTTTGGTTAAGTTTATGTGTAATATTAATACATTTTGTGCTCATCTAAGTTCAATCTGACTCGAGATATGTGCTTCAAGTATTGTTCAATCTCATTTATATTAGTAAGTGATTAATCGAATCTCATTTTAGATAGAAGTGTTTATGGGTTAAGCTGAATTAATGCTCAAATTTTTTAAAAATTCCAAGCTCGAGCTAAGGTTTGACTCAACCGCTCAAAAAACTCATATTATTGTTTAAACCTCAAAAAATAAGTCGATTTAAGTTGAGCTTGGGCCTTGAATATTTTAACTTGAGCTTGATCAATATTTTAAACATGCTTATTCTTTTTATCCTAAATTTATTTTTTGAGCCTATAATTTTACTAAAATTCTCTAAAAATTCAGATAAGACTTCGGGCCTAGACGGTTAGACCAACCCTTAAACAAGTCTAGTTATGGTTATTTTAAGAATTGTATTAATATAGGTTAAATCTTCTAAAAGAAAGTACAAGTATTAAATATTAAATTTGAGCGTGATAGAATGACCAAATTGAAATTTGACCAAAGCTCATCACAAAAATGAAAATAAAATAAGCCACGAATCTAATCCTAAGCCACAAAATAAATACTAAAAAAGTCATTTTCACTTTAAGAAAAACGAAAAAAAATAATATATTTTTTAAAATAAAAATCGATTTATAGTTTAATCTAAAAAACCAGATTATCTGTTAACGAGAAAAAAAAAAAAAAAAAAACCAATGGCGCTAACTCCTCCTCCTTCGCCAAATCTTCTCCAAGTCTCAGTTAAATCTTCATCATCTCCTTGTCTATCACCGTCCGTACATTACCTTCTCTTCGGTTCTCCATGCTCCAACGCTTCCCCGTTTCTGCTTCAAAAGAGCGGGCTTCCGCTGCTTCCCGTGGCGGTGAAGCCTTCTTCTTTGGAGCGGAAGATCAAGTGCTTCACTACAAGATCGTACACGAAAGAAGACCGTTTGAACGAGCCGGAAACATTTTCCGCCGAGGATGTCGCCGGTGGCGATGATGAAGATGGAGGGAGTGAAGATCTGGACTTGCAGCAAAACCGTGGCTCTGCGGTTGCCTCGCCGAGGATTGCTTCGTCTTCCAGTGATTCACTCTCGCTTGGAATTCGCGAACCTGTTTATGAGGTTTTTATTTCTTACCTTTTTCTTTATTATTGTAGGATAAGTAGAATTTTACTTTTTTTTCCCGTTAAATTTTAATCTAAGAAGAAGAAGATAGTTACAAGCAATTATTTATCGTAAGATACGTAGAATTTACTCTCTTTTTTTCTTCGTTCTCTCTTGCTTGTAATTCGTGAGCCTGTTTATGAGGGTTTTATTTATTATTGTAGGATGAGTAGAATTTTACTCCTCTTTTTTTGTAATTTAAATTTTAATCTAAGAAGAAGAAGATAGTTGCATGCAATTATGTATTGTTAGATAAGTAGAATTTTACATTTTCTCATTAATTTTTTTCTCTCTTGCTCTTGCTTTTGCTTGGAATTCTTGATCCTGTTTTGAGGTTTCCATTTCATATTTTCCTTTATCATTGTAAGATAAGTAGACTGTTTCTTTTTTAAAATTAATTTTTAATCTAAGCAGTAAGAAGAAGACAGTTGCATGCAATTAGGTATTGTAAGATAAGTAGAATTTTACTTCTTTTTTTTCATTATTGTTTTTCTCTCTTTCTTGTAATTCGTGAGCCTGTTTATGAGGTTTCTATTTCTTATTTTCCTTTATTACTGTAAGATAAGTAGAATTTTACCTTCTTTTTTTTTTTTTTTTTTTTTTCCTTTCATTAATTTTTAATCTAAGAAGACGACTGGTGCATGGAATTATGTATTTTAAGATAAGTAGAATATTACCTTTTTTCATTAACTTTTTTCTCTCTTGCTTGGAATTCGTCAGCCTGTTTATTAGAGACAGTTGCATGCAGTTCAGGTTTTATTTGTTAATTTTGGTTAACATTTGGTGATTATATTTTATCTCTAAAGGTGCTAGAAGTGAAGTCAAATGGAGTAGTATCTACAAGGAAGATAAATCGACGTCAATTACTGAAATCAAGTGGTAATGTACTTTTCCTTTCTTATTTTATTACTTCTTGTTAAGCTTTACATGCAAGGAAAAGAAAATCTGTCTTTTATGACGTATTTATTGTGGATTAATTATGTTTTTTCTTTCCTTTTAGGTCTTCGTCCTAGAGATATCCGAAGCGTTGATCCATCATTGTTTTTGACAAACTCGGCGCCATCTATTCTGGTAACTGCCATTTGCGCTATTCTATCTCAAGCTTATTCTTTTATTTGCTATGCTTGGTTCCGAAGTATTGGCTTTGAGTATCATTTTGTTTACTTTGTTTGCTTCTATTTCTGTCTAAAATGGTCTTGCGAACTCATTTTTTCCTATTCTTGCTCTAAGGTTCGAGAGCATGCGATTTTACTTAATCTGGGATCATTACGAGCAATAGCAATGCGAGACTGTGTTCTTATATTCGAATATAATCGGTAATCTTTTCATCTGTGCAAATTCGATTTCACTGTTTCATCTATTCGAACTGACATTGATGAACTTGTTGCACATGTTGACCATTTTTTAGTAAAGGCGGACAGGCTTTTATGGACACATTGTTGCCTCGACTGAATAACATGAATGGAGGGCCATGTATGCCTTTCGAGCTTGAGGTTTGTGTCTTTACGAGGACCCTTTCGTTTATATGCTGATGAATGAGGTGATTTGTGTGGTGGCCACTGATTTGAAGCTGTAATGTTAGACATCTGTACTTTTTGAGAGACATTTAGTGTGGTACTTTCAGGTTGTTGAAGCAGCATTACTTTCAAGAACACAGCGTTTGGAGCAGAGACTGATGGATTTAGAACCTCGTGTGAGTATGGAAACATAGTGAGTATTTTGTTTGTTTCTTTTCTTTATTTCATTCACTTCTCTTTCTCAAGCTGTATGGTGAATTGAGAAAGTCCTTATGAAGCTGCAGACCATCAATCTTTTAGACATTTTCTATTGTGTTTGCAAGCAAATTTCAATAACAAATGATTTCAAGTTCCAAGTGAACCTATACTAGAAATGAACTGCTGATTCATGTTTATAGCCTCCCTGCCTTTTTTGTCATTTATTTATTTATCTTTTCTCTCTCTTGTCTCTCACAGACTTAAAAACTCATTGGCCTTCTAGTTAAAATGTCTATCAAAAACATTTGAGAAATATGCTTTATCAGCCATTTTTGGTGCCTTCTAGATGTTACAAACTGTCCTATTCCCCACACAGATGCCAATGAACCAAGTTGCTCCTGATCAACTTGAATCTTGTGTTGCAAATGCTGCCTTTTGTTGTTCATCATGAAATCTAATAAACAAGTTGAAGCTTGATCATTCTGTTAAATAAAGCAAGTTTAAGCAAGAGGGTGTTAAGCATTAAGCTTGTTTATGCTAATGATTATTAACTTGTGAACAACTAAATTATAGGCTCATTTAGACTATATGTACACGAATGCAATATTCTTTTATTGAGCCTATTTGTGCGTATTGGATGCCTAAGATCCTTGTAAAACTTCTTAATTTCATGAATGAGCTCAGACTTGAGTTTTATGCAGAAGCTTGTTATTTCTGTTTAAAACAAATTTTACAAAGCTTAGTTATGTAAAGAGTCAAACTCGTGCCTGATAAAAGCTTTAATAAGCAAGCTTATTAAGATAGGGATTGACTCATGATATGGTTGTCTTGCTCATTCAGATGTCTTGTTTTGCATTATCATCTTTTACTCTTAAGCATTCCTTAGAAAGTTATAAGTCTAACTGTTCTCGGACAGTATATTTGATAAAATTAAAATTTATGTGTTTGCTAGAATTTATGGTTATATAACTAAACATTTCGCTTTTTTCGCTGTGATTTATCTAGAAGTTACAAGTTTGTACCTTGAGTGCCTACAGTGTCATTATGTAATAGTTTTTGATAATATGAACCTGTTTAATCATGATTAGTGCTCTTTCATATGTGTAGGTTCAAGCTCTGCTTGAAGAGTTGCCTAAAAAATTAACCGTTGACATATTGGAGCAACTTCGTATCAGCAAGCAGACTTTGGTATATTAACTTTACAAAAATATTCTTGTTGCATAATAATAAATGGTTAAATTTCTTTTTTAGATTATTATTATTTTCTTTTCGTTTTATCATGCTAGGTTGAATTGTGTTCAAGAGCTGGGGCGCTTAGACAAATGCTGCTTGATCTTTTGGAGGACCCCCATGAAATACGTCGAATATGTATTATGGGAAGAAACTGTACTTTGAAAAGGGGAACTGATGACGTGGAATGTTCTCTACCCTTAGAAAAGTTGATTGCTGAAGGTAAACTCTTCTAATCAATCTCAGTTATGATGTGTTCTTCTTTGACACAAGTTCTAATTTGGTTTGGTTTGGTCATTTTGCAGAAGAGGAGGAAGAGATCGAGATGCTTTTGGAGAATTATCTTCAAAGGTTTTTCTTTTGTTCCTTTTATATGCTTAGTTTTTCTATTCTTGATGGTCTCCAAGTTTGGTTGCAAGAACTTTTCAAAAGTCCGAATTTATCAATGCTATGAACAAGGCATAAACTAAATAAGGAAGATGTATTTTGAGGTTTGGTTTAACACAAAGGAATAAACATATTTTCTTAGAAGTGGCCTGACTGTTTGTTTTGTTTTCACCGGCCGGGCAGGAAGGCTTACATCTTAACAAAACTGCTTCTGTTATTTGTTTGTGGGCACATTGTGTTTTCAATGGCTATAACTAATTAAAATTTATTGTTGCATTTGCAGATGTGAATCTTGCCATGGTCAGGCAGAAAGGCTTCTTGATTCTGCAAAAGAAATGGAAGATTCTATTTCTGTCAACTTGAGGTGTGAATGAATTTTGATTTTCTTTGGTTTTCAGCACCACCATTTCATTTCGGGTTTTCTCAATGCTTTATCCTCCAAAATCCCATGTTCCTCTTATGTGTGATCTTTGTGGATTTGAATTTTCAGATCGATTTCTAGTTTATCTTCCATTTGCATCTGAATCCACAATCCTTTTTAACTAATGAAATAGGGTTTTTAATTATATCTATCAGCTCTCGAAGGCTTGAGGTAAGCAAAGTGGAACTACTTCTTCAGGTTGGGACATTTTGCGTGGCGGTTGGGGCTCTAGTAGCAGGTTTGTCTTTCCACCACCACGAAAAATAGAAAAAGCCAAAACCTCTACTGATTGACATTTAGTAATTGCTTAAGGCATGGTAGCCTAGTTGCTACATTCTGGGCAGCCCGAATCTGAAACAGCTTGAACCTTGAAATGAAACGAACTCTAAACTAACTCAAACCAAATCCTTAATGATCTGAACTCAAAAGTATCTTGAATATTTTAAAATCCAAATTGATCCGACCCAAAATAATCCTATCCAAAACCAATCTGGTCCACCCAACTAACAGATCTATTGTAAATCAATGATGCCACGAATCATGAATCACTAGGATTCTTAATCATCTTGTGACAATAAAATTATTATTATGTTCAAGTACAATTGTAGCATAGTTCATCGATTTATCACATGAAATATGGTGATAGTTATGTTTTTCCGCATATTTCAAGGGGGCTCAAGATTATACTTGCTGTTTTTTTTAGGTATATTCGGCATGAACTTGAAGTCCTACCTGGAATATCATATGGTATGTCTTGTTCATAAAACAAAGTTCAAACGCTCGGTTTCTTGCTTATTAATTCATACCATATATCGACATGACTTTCACTTTTGCTGCGCTAACTTACTCGATTCGTTTTGCAGTTTGCCTTTTGGGTAACCACAGCGGGGATTATTGTTGGTGGTGTGGTGGCCTTTTTTCTCATTTATTCATATCTGAGAGCTAGGAGAATTCTTTAATTTAGGTAAGTTGTGAATTACCTTAAAAAGTTAAAAACTAGTTTTTCTAGCCATTTTAGAACTTAAACTAGGAAATTGTTAAACAAAAACAAATATATGTGTGTTATGTTAAACTACTACTACTACTACTACTATTTTTTTTTCAACTTTTTGTTAACAGATTTGAAGCAAAATGGCCATTGCTAAACCTTACGGTTGATTTAATGGTTTTGATATTTGACATGAAAAAGACAATACAGTATTGACTTATTTTAGAAACATGACTTTTAACAATATCTGAAGTAATACGTTAAGCATAACTTAATGGAAATTAAAGAGATACTTCTTTTAGGTTTTTTTTTTTTTTTTCATGCAAATAAGGTTTTTTTTTTTTTTCATGCAAATAAAACTACCATGGAGGCTTTTACATTAAGAGTTGGATTGTATTTTTCTTTCTTGACTCAAAAAATGAGTAAATTATTTCTTGTACATTAAATTAAAAAGTAAATTGGTCTTTCTATTAAAATTTTTATTTAATTTTATTGTTAAAAACTGGTGTGATTAATTATATAAACATATCATGATGTATAAAAACAAATTTACTTTTATAACTAATTTAAATGAATTAAATTACTATTTTTGAATAAAAAAATAAAATGCAGTGTCCGTAATATTTTTAAACATAAGCTAGATGCAAATGATGCTGGTAATCACAAATGTGAGATTCCATTATAGTATTCTCACATTCTCCATCTAAAAGAAGTCAAAATTCCAATAGTGAACCCAAAACATCACTAAAAATTGGCTAAACGAAGATTTACTCTTTTGCCCACCCAATTTAATTTAGGGAAGTGTCAGGATATCATACGAGAATTTGTAAAAATTTATATAAAAATCAAGTTTAAGATTAAATTGAAATTTTTTATTCTTATCCCTAATCCAATCCCACTCCACCATAATAACAACTAAATGTCAGTTCATTTTTCCGATAATTGAGAGCAAAAATAAACCCTTATTTTTTCGTACATCTATTTTAATTTAGAACCTTTTACCTTCACTTAAATAAACCCTTATTTTTTTAACTTAAATTCAAGAACCTAACATTTAATTTATACCTAAAATACAACCTTTTAACATAAATTCGACATTAAACTTTAAACAAAAACTTTATTTAGATACGAATCAAGTTTAAATAAAAATAAATAAAGTTCTAGAAACTAGCCAATGTAGTGAACCCCCAAAACCTTTAACTTCACATCGCTGATGAATATCCTATGGGAAGAAAATCACAATTGCATTGCACGCCAAGCAGCCAAACACTAAGTGCAATGGTTCGTATTCGTGTGTCAGTTTAGGTCTGCGTTTGCTACTGAAGCTTGAGCTCTCGGTCCATGACATTAGCGTGGATCAAACAGTTCATCAGGTTGATGTCGATTGCTACAATACAAACTGGTGAGAATTGCAAATTCCAAAATCGTTGTCGTAAATGTGCTACAAAAGGAGTAGACCGGCAAGCATGAACATATTCAGAAGTAAAGCTACAGTGGTCCGGAGATTATTCGGTGACGAACTGTTGTTTATCGGCCTCGCATTAACGAATTCGGTTTTTCCCGGTTCAGCATATACGGAGACATTGACTGATGATGAACCTAATCATAAATAAAGGAGTGGATTCAATTGTTTGTAACTTGAAAGAGATTGCATATGCCATATGGCAAATCTGGGATTCAAATCTCAACATTTGTAACCCCTTTATCGTCAAACTACATATGGTTCTGAATTGGCCGATTTATGGGATCGAGAAGATCGTTGCAGCATAGATTATTGTTCTTGTTGGGGGTCAGTCTGCTCCTTCAAGAGAAGTCTTTGAAATATCATCCGCCGAGCAGCTGACCAGACCCCCAACAACCCGTAGGTATTGTCTCTTAGGGGAGGGTTTTGTCTCCCGTGCTCTGCCGACAGCTACCACGCCATGAGCAGCTGCCTTGAGGGCCTGACGCTACACTGGCTCTGTGAACCAAGCCCTCAGGGCAACCATTCATGACACGCTGACTCTCGGTAGAGCACGGGACACAAAACCCTCCACCAGGGGACAATACCTTCGGTTGTTGAAGGTCCAGTCAGCTGCCCAGTAGACGATACTTCGAAAACTCCTCCGGAAGGAGCCGACCGATCCTCAACAGTTCTTAAGGCCGATTTTAGTAGGGAAAATTTACACTTACAATCATAGTTCACCCATCCGATCCGTTGTTTTTCCAAGTCGTAAACAAAGATTTTGTCTTTCATAACAAGATCTGCAAATTGAAAGATAACCGGAACATTAATCCATATTGCATATTTAGTGATCAAATCAACATTATAATTTCATGCACAAGGTAATCTTACAGCTATAAACAACTAATCATTTCATCGGAACATTACGAAAATGAAACACTTTTCAAAAGTGCAAATTTCATGAAATCACGAAACTAAGTACATTCCAATTACTTGAACATTACATTACCTCCTAAAATTGTTAACTTTTGACCCTCGATTGTCTTAAAGCCAATGCACCAAACTGCAGAACCGCCCTATAAGAAACAAAGTTGCCTGTGTTAAGGTAGCTACAATATAATAGGAAGAAAATATGATACAAGTCGAATTGAAATCTATATCTGAAGCTTTAGTCGACTCACAATAGGATTCTGCTGGATAAGATAATCCTCAGGATGTAAAATCAATGACGCACCACCGGCAAAGTTGAAACTAGCTTCGGGAAATATGTGACCAATGCTGAATAAAACGTTAACGTAATGTTAATAACGATAATCTAATACAATTCAACACTTGATGTCGACGAAACAAAATCAACCTGTCGGTTATTAGGTAGCATTGGTTTCCATGGGAAAGAACGGGGTGCACATGTTCTGAAACAGCATTATTGATCTGCAAGAGAATAATCGTAAATCGTTAAATTCAAGCTTAGTAATCATATCATACTCAAGTTTCATTAACCGGAAAGATGAGTATAGCAGGTCAATATTGAATCTAGTTTAGTACTTACAGCATCGATAAAAGCATTGTAAGCTTCATCGGCTAGGTATGATAAAGTTGTTCCTGAATCAATTATTGCTCCATGGTTGATTGATGTTGAGAACACTGATGTGTCAATTGATAAAACTTGCCCTCCGACTGAAATGCTCAGTAAATCAAGATTATAGTGAGGCCTGAAATATTCCAATAGTAAAGAATATACATTATCAAACAAGCAAAAATGAGGTATCTTTCATTCTTGGGGAAACTATGCCATAAAACATGAAAACCTGCAGAAATACTTTATTCTCATCAGTTTCGGGCGTAAGGACCTAGTGAAAACGGTGCTCCTGTGAAGTTCATATGATAGTACTGATTAAAAACATCACGTCTGATTACCATAGTTCCACAACGAAAACACATGTTTTCAGTTTTGTGAATAATAAGGAACAATCACCATCCAGAATATCAAGGAAAGTGTATATAACTAACAACGAATTACTGAAGATATCATGTGACAAAAACTGACAGTTCCAAAACCCGGAAAAGGTGAAAAGATCATTCTGGGAACAATTTTAACATGCCCGATAGATGAATAACAGAACTGCTTCAATGAGATGAATCGAGATTACATACATTGACGGGACAAGCGGAGTATAAACCATATCAGGCTCCACGATCTCGCCGAGAACAAGTATACCGCCGCCATCATCATTTCCTTTTAAGCAATGGGAAAATGCTCTCGGTGTTACTTGTTGAGATGAAAGTTGTGAGATTACGGACAAACTCTGTTGCCCGAACCCAAGGATCCCATCAACCGCTCTATGCGAGTCTGTCAATTTTCCAGTATGTAACATGCTACACCTGTTTTAAGTAAATTCCGGTTTAAAACATTATCTATATTGTAATATCGATGGTTTCAGTTTTACTCACCCGAACATGATGGAAGCAGTAGCATTGCCAGTTGTGGATCCTGGGAGAATTGTATTGAAATGCAACAAATCCGATACGTAATAACCCGACGTTGCACTACCATCTCCGTATTGAAATGTGTAACTGCATTGATTGCTCGAACCCGAACAGGTGGAATCTGACGCTTGGATACCGGAACTACATCTTTGGTCTGAACATGAGACTAATGAAGCTGTTGATGAGCTTCCAGGATCAAAAAAATTAAGTGGAATCTGTAAAGCAAAATGGTATTTCAAGTCCCTTTGTTTCCAACAATTATGAATGTGAAAGATCCAATTCAAGAACATACATACATACATACAAGGAAAACACGGTAGCTCAATCCTTTTGTTTCAATCAATATGAATGTGAAAAAGCTAATTCAAGACCATACATACATGCATGCATGCAAGCAAATACACATATAAGGAAAACATGGTAGCTCAAGTCCCTTTGTTTAAGTCAAAATTATGAATGTGAAAAAGCCAATTCAAGACCATACATACATACATACATATATATAAAGGAAACATGGTAGCTCAAGTCCCTTTGTTTCAGTCAATTATGAATGCGAAAAGGCCAATTCAAGACCATACATGCATGCACACACACGCAGACCCCTTTGTTTCAGTCAATTATGAATGTGAAAAGGCCACTTCAAGACCATACATACATGCATGCATCCATACACCATACATACACGCATGCATCCATACACACACACATATATATACTAGGAAAACATGGTAGCTCAAGTCCCTTTGTTTCAGTCAATTATGAATGTGGAAATGCCAATTCAAGACCATAAATACATGCATGCATAACGCATTCACAAATATATAAGGAAAACATGGTAGCTCAAGTCCCTTTGTTTCAATCACTTATGAACGTGAAAAAGCCAATTCAAGACCATACATACACACATACATATATACACATGCATGCATACATACAAAAAGGAAAAGTGAAATATACTTCAAGTCCACTGGATTTAGGACAGCCATTGCAGGAATTACAGCCAACCCATAAAACATCACTCCCTGTATCAATCTGTACATTGAATTCCCTTGGAGGAGAACCTAATTGTAATTTTGTATAGTATAGCCTCAAAAAATAATCAAAATAAAAATAAATTAATCAGTAAAAAAAATCAAATAACCAAACTTTTGAATCTAAATTTAGAAACCAATGATCCATAAAACCCAAAAATAAAATAAACTTAAAAATTCAGTAAATTTTAATATATATATATATATATATGTATGTATATATATATACCCAACGATAAACGGATCGTAGGTTCCTGAAACTGGAAAACCCACGACACCAACCGGCGAGGACTCCAACAACCTTCCATGCCTGAGTCTATCACGTTCTACGAGTTCACTCAGCTCGAGTTCATGACTCGCCAAAGGAATGCTTCTCTCCAGTTTGAAAGTCGCCGGAAAACCACCCATAACCACCGCGGCCTCCGTAATCACCACCGTTATCACAACCCAGTCGCGAAAAACTGCCGCCATTTTTTTACCCTTCTCCCTTACAAAAAAATATTATATATATATATATATATATATATATAACACTATGTCTTTCCTTCTGATCTTCTCTCTAACAATGGAAAATTCGAAACTGAAAATGGGAATTAAAATTTGATTTTTTTTCTATAGAGAATTTGGAGACAAAGACTGAGACACACAACACAACAGAGACACGATAATAACTGATGTTTTAGACATGGATTTTGTTACGTTGCATATTATATATAATATTTATTTACAAAATTACGAATATATTTAGAAAATAAAAGGGTAAACTACACCCAATATCACTAAACTATTTGTAAATTTATTTTTTACCCACTTAACTTCAAAAAGTTACAAAATAATCATTAAACTGTTTGAAAGTTTTTATCTTAGTCACTAGGCTGATACTTTTTTTTTAAGCTTGGCTAGTGAATTCTAAGTGATAATTCAACAATCGGGATTGGTATGATGGATTAGTACTAATCGATGAGTAAAAGAACATATTTTAAATCTAAGTCAATCTGATGGTCAGTGTTAAAGATAAATAAAAAAATTGAATTTCGTTTCACAGATTCGTAACGTTCTAAGTCGTTTTAAGAAAGAAAAAAACTGAATTGTATAAGATAAAGGGAATGAAAGCTTTTGATTGGTGCAATCGATGCAAACCAAAAAAGTCATACAACAACAATTTTAATAGCCTTGTGATTTAAATGGAAACATTTGAATTGTTCAGTGACTATTTTATAACTTTTTAAAATTGAGTGACCAAATTTAAACTTACTAACAAATTAATAACATTTTGTATAGTTTACAAAAAAATAAAATTATATTCATAATATCAAATAATCATAAAATAAAATAAATATGTATTTAAAAAATTCAAAAAATACGAAATTAATGTAGCATATTTTTAAATTTATCTTAGGGTTGCTTACATCAAACTTTTCCAACCAATCCCTAATTTTTTAAATATTTTAATTGAGTTATTAAAATATCGACATATAACAATAAGGTCCATCCGTTAGCCTAAACATCAATTTAGTTATTAAAAGTAAGTTCGGGTATGAATTGTATTAAAGATACACAAATCAAATTGCAAGCGGGTATGTACCTATCACATAGACAATTTACATGCTAAAGAAATTAGATGATGTCATTAAAATTTAGACCAATTAGTTTTATTTAAACACGTAAAATTCAAACCATTCATTTAGTAGATATATATATTTACAATTTCATCCTCGTGTTATTTATGCTTATTCGCATCATACCTTAACCGATATTTAAGTCATAAATTGATGTCTAGACTCTAGACTAACAAAAGGATCTGATTTGTTATAATATCGATACTTTGATAACTCAATTAGAACATTTTGAAAGCTAGGACTAAGTTATAATCCAGATCATAGTTTGAGGATTCCTAGTTAAGTTAACCCTTTAGCATATATAATATTTGCTCGGTGAACTAGCACATCGTGTGCGTTTTTCCTACGCATTATTATTATTATTATTATTATTATTATTATTAGTATTATTATTATTATTATACTTAAATTAAAAAAAAAGTTATTACTTTTAATACTTTATTTAGCTTCCGTAATAAGTGATTGATCCTATGTTTAGGGATCTTGAGATTCTTTTTGCTTTGTTTTAGTTTTTTTTTTTTTTTTACCACTTTTCAAATATGTAAGATTTTTTTAAATAAATAAATTTTTTTTGTGGACTTGAAATTCCTTTGTAATTAATCAATTTTTTTATAGGAAACAAATATTGAAATTTACTTTTTTTACTAAATTAATAAACATTAATTATAATTTCTTTAATATATAATTAATTGGTACAATTATTTTAATTTGCTAGGTAATTAGGTATATTAACTTTTAAAAAGATATTCGTTTATTCTAAATTATTATTTTATTCATATATATATTTAAATAATCTCGTTATAGATTTTGATCATATATGTTCTTTTTTACACCATGTTTAGAATTACCCATAGCACACTCGAACCTATATCATTCTACATTGACAACAATGTCGATGCCAATCAATGCCAATCAAGTTAAGATTCAATCAACATCCTTGTATATTTAACTTTAAACTGATGCAATCTAGAAAAACTATTATTCGATAAATCTAAAAATATTTAAATAAAATATTTTAGATAATTCTTTCATATTTATATGTCAAATACACAATATTTTTAACAATTCGGGGACAAAGCAAGATAATAGTGGAGCAATGAGAGATAGGTCCGCTCCATTTAGGAATAGCACCAAGAGGCAAGCAGGAGTCTTGGTCCTCTCAAAATGTTGAAACTTTTTTCTTATAATCTCTTTCAAAATTTTCAATTTTTTAAGTTAATACAATGATTAAATTAGCCCCAATATAATAAAATTTCAGTTTAATCACGAAAAAGATATGTTAATATAATGATAAAATTATATTTTAATCCTTTAAAAGATAAAATTTAATCTTGACCCCTTAAAATAAATTTTTGGCATTGTCTGTGGCTACCCCTTAAAATAAAATTATATTTTTGATTAGTCAGTATATTCTAAATTAGAAATGTTCATGAGTCGAGTTTCATGTTCAAGTTCGAAGGCTTGATCGAAATTTGAAAAGGTTTGAATAAAAATATTAGGCTCAAAAAATGGACTTGGGCAAAAAAAATAGACACATTTAAGATATGGGCCGAGCTCGGGCTTGAACATTCTATTTTTAAGTTTATAATACTTTATATTATGTATTTTTATATATTATGTAATTTATAACACATTAAAAAAATAAACTTATATTAAATATATAATATTACTTTAATTTACATTAAAGTAATGTTAAGATGACTATATAAAAATTTTCAATAAATAAAAATATATAAAATTATTAAACATTAAAATAATATAATATAAATATTTTTTAAAATTAAAAAATAATATGAACCGATCTAAAATGGGTTTGAGTTAAGTTAATCTTTTACAAATATGGATGTGTTTAAGCAAAATTTTACACCGAGCCAAATTTGGGCAATTTCAAGGTATTTATTTATTTATTATTATTAGTGTTATTATATTGTTATATTATATTATATTATTTATTCGCGTAAATCTTTTATAAGGAGAATGTTCATGTGAAAAGATGATTACCGGTGACCGTACAAGTAATTACAAATTTTTGCATTTTAACTTTATTAAATTGTTGAATATTTTTAAAATTTAAAATTATATTACATTTAAAAAGTTATTTACATAATAATTTTATAAATAAATTTAAAAATGTCTACAAAAATAAGTTTAAAATTTTTAAAACTTCTGAACAAACATATTTTAAAACAATTTGTTTTAAACCATTAAAAATTATAATTAAAACTCCACATTTTCATTTTTTGAAATTATTTATATTTCTAAAAGAGTATTCAATAAAAATATTTTTAAAAAATTTAAAAACCTGTATAATAAATTATATAAAACATTGTAAAAATAATTATATTTTATGTTAAATTTAAACATGTTTAACTTTATTCAAATAAAAATTCAAAAACTTTTTATTTAAAAATTATAATTAAAATATGACATTTTCAAATTTTAAATTTTTTTTTTACATTTATAAATTCAATAAAAATAATATTGTTTTGAAATTAATTTAAATTAAAAACCTGTGTGATAAATTATTCAAAGATTATAAAAATAATTATATTTCGTATTAAATTTTAAGCACTTTTTACTTTATTTAAATTAAAATTTGGGATTTTAATTTTTTTTTTAAAACTTCATTTTAGAAAGTTAAAAAATATTAAATATATTTTAATTGATATACACATCATTAATTTATGCATCGCACATGAATAAAAACTAATTTTATATATTTTAATAATTTCTTTCCATTATAATAAATCTTATAATTTATATATTTAGATTTTACATATTTTTTTTGAATTTTTTATATATTTAATTATTTCTTATATAATTTTTAGATTATTTCTATATTTTTATTATTTCTTTCCATTTTTATAATTAAAATATTTATTTATAATTTTTATATTTCATTTCTATTTTTTACAATTTTTTTCATGATTTATATATTTTTTATCATAGAAAAATGGTATATTTTTGAAGGAATGCCAAGTGACGTTCTTTTCATTGGTTAAATCTACCATTTTTTTTTTTGTTAAAAGAAGAGAAAAAAAAAACATAATTTGGACACAGTTTTAAGTACTAAATTAAAAAAATAGATATTAAATTGAAAAATAAATATACTTCAAGTTAAATAGTAAAATAAGCCTTTGAAAAAATAAAAAAAAATTCCACCATATTCAAGTAAAAAAACCTCATAATATGAATATTTTAACAGTTAATTTAAAATTTTTTTTATGTATTTTAATAAAGGGAGTTAAGTGAGATGACACAGGTCTCTTAACTTAATCAGTGGTTGAGGGTTTAATTCTCGTCTTGAGTATGTAGCATCTTTAAAATTTGTGACCAACATCGATCCCTTTAATGAGAGTATATAATGTGAAGAATTAATTACTGGGCTAGCTCTAGTAGATGAATTGAGAAATAAAAAAAATTATGTTTTTTTTCTAATTTGAAACTCAGGTTTTTCTATTTTAGGTATATAATTATATTTCAATTATTTTTCTTAATTAAAAAAAAAGAAAAGAAAAAAGCCCGAGATTTTCTCTTGCTCCTAGACCAAAGCCTCCGTTTCTACTTTGTAAATTCCTTTTCAATGGAGGTCCGGCAAATCTAAAACCCACATAGCAACCCGTTTTTTTGTATTCGCTTTTTTTGTTCTCTCAATAATGGACTCTCCTAACCCGCCTTCAATGCGGGTTTTGACCCGCCCACCTCCGTCACCTGTACCCACTTCTTTTCCTTCGTCTTCTTCTTCTTCGAATCCCCCGCCTCCAACGCCGTCATTTCCCCGTTCTCTCGACGGCGTCGTGGTTGTGGGCTTCGTATCTCGGAGACCCGACGACTCTTCCCAGCTCATTAACCGGGTTGTAGACTCCAACGTGTTCGGGTCAGGTCAGATGGACCGGGTTTTGTCTATCGACAAGGATGAACTTAAGGATTGGTTTAAGTATAGGAGAATTAGCTACTTTCATGAGGAAGATAAAGGGATTTTGTTCTTACAGTTTTCTTCAAATGGGTGCCCGGTTTTTGATGGGTCATTGAGTTCCGGGTCGGATTTTGATGGGGTTTTGGAGGAACGGGAGTTCGGGGATCTTCAAGGCTTGCTTTTTATGTTCTCTGTAAGTTTTAAATTGGTGTATCTTATTCAATTAAAAGTATTAGTTTTTAGTATAGATTTTAGAATTTGATTTGTGGTACTGAATATATAGTTTCAAGTAATGAATTAACTGAATTCAAGATTAAGCTTTCTTTTTAATGTTATGTACTTTGTTTTAGTTGAAATTGACTGTCTGTGTGTGTGTTTGCATTAAATATACTCACAACTTTAGCTTAATCTTGACATTAAATTCCTTAATTATGAGTTCAGAACATAAATTTGAGATCATTGAGGCAAGCAATACTTACCAAAAAAGGGAATTTTGTTGTGGTATTTCAATATCAGTGTGTTAATTATCTGGCATTAAAGCTTTACTTTTTGAAGTCTATTTGATTACCATTTGTCTTATATGATAGTAGTATGGGCAATTGGAAACTTGATACTATGTTACAAACCCTATTAGAAAGCATATTGTTGAATGCTTACTAATAGTTGATATGTCTGTGATTAACTCGATTAGCAATGCAGGTCTGCCATATAATCATATATATTCAGGAGGGATCTTGCTTTGATACTCAAAATTTGAAAAAATTTCGGGTGTTGCAAGCTGCTAAGCATGCATTAATCCCATATGTGAAATCTCAAACAACACCACCATTGCCGTCAAGGCCTCATTCTTCTTCGTCTTCTCGCCCTTTGACAACAGCAACTGCTGCCAACAATTCTCCAGGTAGAAGTGGTGGCATGTTGGGACGAAATGCTTCAGCTATCTCTCTCATGTTAGGTTTAGGTTCCTATACTTCTTTGTTTCCAGGTCAGTGTACTCCAGTGATGCTATTTGTTTTTGTTGATGACTTCTCTGATGTACCAAATTCTAGTGCTAATAGTATTGAAGAGTCAGTAAAGGCACCCTCACTTAATCATGCTTCTAGTTCAAGCAGTTTAGCAAAGCCAACCTTGCCTATGAAAGGTTCTGCTTCTGTAGTAGTGCTAGCACGTCCTGCAAGTAAATCGGAAGGTGGTTTTCGGAAGAAACTGCAGTCGTCCCTTGAGGCACAGATCCGTTTTTTAATTAAGAAATGTCGAACACTCTCAGGTTCAGAAGGCAGCCATGGTGGGTCAAGAAGTGGGAGTGTTTCAAATTCAGCTCCTCTATTTTCTCTTGATGCATCTAGGGCTGTTGTACTTCTTGACAAGGCAACATATAAGAGAAGGGAATCTCTGGAGTTCGCCATTGGTCTTGTGGAAGATGTTTTGAATGGAAAAGCAACGTCAGATTCGTTTTTGCTCGAAACTCATAGCCAGAGTTCAAACAAAGAGGATCTATCATCTTTGAAGGAATTTATCTACAGGCAGTCAGATATTTTGAGGGGAAGAGGGGGACTGGTTGCTAACACCAACAGTGGCCCTGCTGCTGGTGTTGGTATGGTGGCTGTTGCTGCCGCTGCCGCCGCTGCCTCAACTGCCTCAACCGCCTCTGCGAAGACTTTGACCACGCCTGAACTCCCAACTTTAGATATATGGCTGTCTTCTAGTCAGCTTATTCTACATGGGCTGCTCTCTGCAAAGCGTAGGTGTATAGATGAAACTGAAATTGGTAAAAGAAAACCTCGTCGAGGTACCATTGCTGGGCAGAGTGAAGGGCTTGCTTCTAGAAGCTGTGAATCTCTAGATATTGCAGTATCATGGTTGGAAAGTGGTAAAGGGCTTAACACAAAGTTCTCTAGTTTGTGGTGTGAAAGGGCCCTTCCAGCTGCAAAAGATATTTATTTGAAAGACTTGCCTGCTTGTTATCCCACATCACAGCATGAAGCTCATTTACAAAAGGCTTTGCATGCTTTTCACTCGATGGTCAGGGGACCTGCAGTGGAACTTTTTGCAAAGAAGCTGGAGGAAGAATGCACGTCAATGTGGAAATCTGGAAGGCAACTTTGTGATGCTGTTAGTTTGACTGGAAAACCATGTTTGCACCAAAGACATGACCTTCAGACTGATGAGTTGCCTTCAGGAACTTTGACGAAGCCTCATTCAAGTGGATATGTCTTTCTTCATGCTTGTGCTTGTGGTCGAACACGGCGATTGCGGTCTGATCCTTTTGATTTTGAATCGGCAAACATTACCTCCAATTGCTTTCCTGATTGTGATAAGCTTCTGTCAGCGCTTCAGCTACCAGAAGTAAGCAGCAAAGGACCAATTCAGTCATCTTCTTGGAGTTTGATTCGTATTGGCAGTTCAAGGTACTATGAACCTTCTAAAGGCTTACTTCAGAGTGGGTTCAGTGCCACTGAGAAGTTTCTTTTAAAGTGGAAAATACTTTTGGAGAAACAGAAAACCCCAAATGGCTTATCAACAAGAACTATGCAACTAGATTCTGTGGGTAGGTCAAGCAGCGATTCTAAGGCTGAGTTCAATGCTGATGTTCTGTTAAAGAAGGCTAGTTCCACAGAGTTCTGTTCTGGAGAAATAGAGACTGCTGTTGCAAATCCAAGAAAACCCTTGGA
This sequence comes from Gossypium anomalum, assembly GCA_025698475.1. Lineage (NCBI taxonomy): Eukaryota > Viridiplantae > Streptophyta > Magnoliopsida > Malvales > Malvaceae > Gossypium > Gossypium anomalum. The sequence continues at coordinate 93,259,516 of CM046968.1, forward strand.
AATCAGCAAGTTCAATGGTAACAAGATCAGTTTTGGTAGAGGCCTTCCCAATTTCACAATGAAAAAACCTTTTTCAGAAGTTGTTGCTGGATCAGCAGCTACAGATTCAGGATTCCCTCCTCTTCAGCAGAGGAAACAACCTTTATCGGGGTCAGAAAAAGGAATAAAGAAAAATAAGGCAAGTGCTCTGAGTTTGGAAGGGGCTCATGCAACTGTTACTCAAGGATCTCAAAAACCTGTAAAGATGTCTGTTATGCAAAACATGAATCAAGTAAGTTCTGATGGTAGCACAGCTGCAGATAGTGACCCTTTTCTACGAATAGGCAGTAATTTTGTTCCTGTGAATGTGAGCAATGATGAAAAGGCAAAACCAAACTCAGACACGAAGCATGTGATGGCATATGTTGGTTTTGAGCACGAATGCCCACATGGCCATCGTTTCTTATTGAACCCAGAGCATCTCAATCAACTTGGGCCTCCATATTCATTGTTTGAAGAATCTCATACAGCTTGTTCTGTGGAAGCTTCAGACCATACATTGGCAGATTCTTCAAAGTTGAGGAAGAATGGTGGGCAGGGGAAAGTTAATCTGAATACAAATGGTGTTATTGCTGCTGCTACTCCTGTAAACAAGGTGAAAAACAAGGATGAGGCAAAAAAGGTGGTAGCAAATAGTAATGTCTTTAAAGATGGGCTGACACAGCTTTCTATGCCTGAGGACCATAATAAGACACCTGTTAATGCAGCAGGTGTGCCTGTCACTGGAAAAGACCTTGAAAAAGGCTTCCATGCTGTTAGCCTTGATGATAGTGGATCCACTTTCTCCATGTTGAATAGAGATTTACCAATATACCTGAAGTGTCCGCACTGCAGGTCTTCCAGGAACAAAAAGGAACCACCTAAGGTTAAGTTTGCTGGCACAATATCACAGCTTCAGAGAATTTTTGTGGTACGAGTCTCAAAACTTCCCATAAAACATTCTTCAACTTGTTTGAAAAGTAGTGTGTCAATTTAATGGCTATATGCCCTGTTGATATGGAATTTAATAATTGCATGCCTGTTTGTTTTTCAGATGCTTGAAAATTTCGAACTGACATAATAACTTTTCGGTTTTAGTGGCATAATCTATGATAAAGTTTATAGTATCATCACTTAGGCTAGAAAGTAGATGCTTCTTGATACGTTTAGGGTTCAGTAAATACTATATTTTGAGTGTTTAATGCCTAATTCATTTTCTGGGAATGATTGCTCTTAATTGTGATTCTGGAACTAAAATTAAGTTATGCCCAACTGCTAGAAGTTTCTTCTACATTTTAGGTGATTACATGTTTAATTTACCCCTTTTTTTTTCGTAACCTTGAATTACAATGTGGCTAATCTGTAGAATCTGCTTCCAGGTCACGCCTCCCTTTCCTGTTGTTCTGGCAACTTGTCCGGTTATACAATTTAAGGTATATCTCTCCTTTTCATGAATGAGCTTTACTTCCACAATTTATGATATTAAAATGATGTTTTTATTACTCCTGGTTAAACCTTACGAGCTTAAGGATTTAAACAGGGGCACTTATTTATGTTGTCAGCTGATTTTCCCTTTATTGATATCATAGCAACTTGATGATAATACAGTGAAGCTTGATAGCTTCTATGGAATGGATTTGTCATGTGAATGAAGCATCTTAAGCTTAAATATGCTTTTCCTAAGCTATCAGTGATATTGTTGCTGTTACTTCCTCTAAATTAATAGTAAGAATTTGTTGCAGGCATCTTGCTTGCCCGCAACGGTTCCAGACCGTGAGCAAAAGTTGCAGTTCAGCCTTGGATGTAAAGTGATCTTACCACCCGAGAGTTTTCTAATACTGAGACTGCCATTTATGTATGGTGTAGAACTGGATGATAAAAGTGTGCATTCTTTGAATCCCTTTGAAGATAAACCCGAAGTTACTGGTTGGGTTGTTAGGGGCACAACATTGCAACTTATGTCCAAAGGAAGTGGTCTCAATGAGGGATTTTATAAATAGTCGGAAGTCAAAGAATCTAGAATGTCTAAAATGGAGATTTACGAACCAATGATGAGTCTGCCGAGGCGGAGTTGTATGACCACCTGCATCTAGACTCAGGTGAGGTTCAGGCATTCAGAAAGATTCTGGCTAAACTGTTATTTTTTAACCTTTAATTTACGATTCGTTTTTGAAGTTTCCTAAAGAAAGATTTCTGTTTTCTGTATTTTTGAGCTAATTTTTCTAAAGCAGCATGACTACGTGAGTTAGAAAGCACGTCAACAAAAATGCGACGCTGCAACTACTTTTCTTTTTGAAGATGTTGCTGTCAAGTTAGAGCTTTAACAGCCCGAAAGTCTTTCTCTTATAGCCGGTTGATGTTTTGGTTTTGAGTTTGGCTGCACCTAATGAGAGTTTTACTAGGTTTTAACATACTTAAGTTAGTACTAGAGACTAAGATTGGAGCTTAATATGTAGAATGCGGATATCTCCTCTAGAACAATCTCAATTAAGTGTATGAAATTAATTTTCGGATATGTATTTGCAGGGCAACGAGATTCATGCTTTGGTAATTGGTGAAGGTGATAAGAAGGCAAGAGTAAATTGCAAATGTTTAGTCATTCTCAGGTATTTATTTACACATCTTCATTGTGAAAACGATAATTATTATCATTCTAAAATAGTCGAGCTTCATGTTAAATTTGTAACTTGGACTTGTAGGTGGCTGGTGCTCTCAAGTGGAGCTTCCTGGTGATCGGTATGTTCTCTATATCCTTGCTTGCCATTCTTTTGCCTATACTTTCAAAGATGAGTACACACACACACACGCACACACACATATATGGCTTGATGTTCTTTAGATAACTAGATCAAGTTTGGTTCTTTAAATGCATGAATGTGCTGAAATTGTATGGATAATGTATAATTGTAGTGGATTATTGGGAATGGATGCCTATGTTACCCATACTCGAGTCTGTCAGTTACAGTTATGTGTTCAACGTGGATGTGTTCAATCTTTTAAAGTTCCTCCATGTATTTGGACAGTCATATCCCATACCATTGTTCTAATATATGTCGGACACGGATAAAAATGAAGACTTAGAAAGCAACATAGGTGGGTGGATGTTGCATTAATTAGGGAAGGCATAATGATAAATTAAGCCCTTAATATTTACATCTTTTATCAATTTGGCCATTATTCTTTTTTGAAGCTAAATTTGACCTTAAACCTTTTTAAAATAGTTGAATTTGACCTTTCAAAAAGAAACAGATTGTTTTTTTAACAAAAATACTGACTAAAACTTTCAATTTTTAAACATGGCAGCTCACAGGCCATCTATGTATACTTCTGTTTTATTTTATTTTAATTTTTATGGACTTTTTATATATTTTTTTAATTTTGAATTTATTTTATTTTTTTCAATATTTTTATAAGTTTTCAATTGTTTTTGACATACCATATAAGATAAATAGTGTCTTGTCAGCATGAAGTACAAGTGAATTGCCAACATCGTTAAAAAGAATTATTTTAGTCAGCATTTTTGTTAAAAAAAAGGCGATTTGATTATTTTTGAAAGGTTAATGATCAAATTTAGCTCAAAAGAGAAAGAATAAGCATAAAATTGATAAAAGATATAAACACTGAGGGCTAAATTTATCATTATGCCATTACAGAACTAGTTTTTGTTTTACACCTTATGCTATCTTCCATTTTTCACGTAATGAGAACTAAAATATTAGAAAAGGGTATTTTTATCGTTCTTGTTCTCTATGATATCATGTACTATATCTTTGATTATTACATGCTTTGATTTAAAGTAAATTTTTTTCAGCTTGGTGGTTGGATTGGTCTTTGGCCTTCAAGCATGCTGTGTTGATTTCTCGATTTTTCGTTTCTTTTTTCGAGCTCAAAGAATAGACCTCGGAACGATGGAACAACTTCAAAAAATCCAGTTGCAGGCACCTGTTTTTGATGCTTGAGGAAACTAGAAATGTCATGGTGGAGTTTCATTGTTGTAGACAAGGTGTTTGTCATTTTGCCTGAAAGAAAAAGAAAAGATAGAAGCTTGTGTTAAACCCCTGTTCATTTATTCCACCCCCAAAACACAAGGTCTAAATCGGGTATTCAGAAACAAAAATATGCAAACAGGCAGAATGATGCACATCCCTAAGCTGACCCTACTGAAAATATTAGAAAAATGGGTCCAATTAGATTAGATTTTTTTAATTTTTCATATAAATGGATTTTTTATTATCTTATTTTGACAAGATAGATTTTATGTTATTACTTTTGAACATTATTTAGTGAAGTTTTAAATTTCTTTCCATAAATATTTAAAAACAGTAACTTTTAAGTACATAAAAATAATTTTTAGGGAAAAATATCACAATTATATAAGAATTTTAATCCAATGTGCAATGTTCTGTAATACATGAATTTTAATTCTGTGCGGCTTTATATATGAGATTTTGATTTGAAACATTATCGAATTGACATCATTATATGTTGATATATTACATGTGTAAATAATTGTATTAAATTTAATATGAGAATCAATGTATATATTTTTATTTCTTTTAAATGTATATAATTAAATCAAAATTAAAGTTTTATATGTATAATTGCACCAAATCAAAGTTTATGTATGTTCGTGTATTAAATTACACATTTGATCAAAGTTCATATATAAATTAGGAAATTATTTGGTACAATGTTTGTGTACCAGATACTAACTTAAACAAATTTGATACTTGTCATTAATTTCTATATAATATGTTTTTGAAAATTACTTTTAGGGATAAATTTTAAAACCAAGCATGAACTTTGATCAAATGAGTAATGTTATACATAAACTTCAATTTCATGCAATTTTATGCACTAGAACTTTATTTGATTCATTTTTCTCAAATTACTAATACAATAATCAATATAGATTCATTTTGCGTTTATATATTACATACACAAATAACTATATTTATCTAATATATAAATAAATTGATATATTTATTTCTTTAAATGTGTATAGTTGAATCAAAATAAAATATTTTTGTATAAATCTAAATTACATTTAAAGTTTTATGTAAAACATTGCACATTAGATCAAAGTTCACATGAAGTACAAGTTTTTTAATTATTTTAAATATAAATATTTTAAATTGTTAAATTTTTAAAAAAAATTATTAATTAAATAAAAATAAAACTAGATCCAATTGAGTAATAGTGGATTCTTTTTTTAATTTCAAAAACTATTCAAATATCATGGCTTGGATAACTTTTTGTTTTTTTTTGGGCCCTAGGCTTATTTATTTATTTATTGAAATATGTAAAATCGGTTTTTTATCCACTCAATTTTATATTTTACTGATTAAATTGTTTTTCTACTTGTTTTTTTTTTTTTTTATACATGTTGGTTTTACAATTTATTTTCAGGAATCGTGATTGTCCTTCTCAATGATGTTGTCTCTAAAGTTTGAACTCAATTTTCTTCTTGCAAGTGTAATATGTCTTACCACTACACTCAAATTTTAAAATTTTAATTCTCACCAAACAATAATTGTTAAATAATTGAGTAAAATTATGTTATTTCCAAAATCTAATGTGCCAAACATATTATCATATGCGTAATGACATGTTGTTAGCTTACTATTTTCACATATTAGTCACTAAAAATCCAATTAATGGATTACTAATTGTCATTTGTGTTAAAATTTGAAAAGTATAGGGATTTAGAATGATCCAATTGAAGAAAATGGACCAAATCTACAAATGTATGCATAGTACAAGACGTAGTAATTGAATTTAACTAAACACATTTAATTGCTACTATTTGGGCCAGGACTAAAATTTAAAAATTTGAAAAGTACGTGGACTAAAATTTACCAATTTGAAAAGTACAGGGACTAAAATTGATTAAATAAAAGTGCAAGGACTAAATCCACAACTTTTGCTAAATACAGGAACTAATAGCAGAATTTAACCTTTATTTTGTTAGCTTTGATTTTTGAAAATTTTGATATAACAATTTAAATTTATTTTATTATATCAAAATATTTGAAAATAAAAACTAACAAATATTTTTAAAAAATACACACTCGATTGAACCAAGACGAATGTACATTTGAATTCATCTTATTTGGGATGAACTTGGACAAACTTGTGTCCCAATTCATTTTTATTCACTTTTTAATAAATTTATATTTTTAATAATTTAAAAAAATATATTAAAAATACTTTTTTGAGATTATTTTTAAATTTGTTGATATGAACCTTGATGTCTTTGCGTCCATTTTCATTCTAAAAATGTACATTTAATAATTTTATATATATTTTTAATAAAATATTTTTAAAAAATTCAATATTTTAAGTTTATGATTTAGAATTTTAGTGTTTTTTTTTTAAAGAAAATTTCAGAACTTATGAAAATTTTAGAAATTTCTGTTTTTTTAGAATTTTAAGAATTTTTTGCAATTTTTTATTAATGATTTATATTTGACAAAAAATATAAATTTTGGTACTTAAATTTTTTTATTTTTTATTCATTTGATATTTATTTATAATTTTTTAATTGTAATTTTTCAATTTCATTTGTGAAATTAAAAGATTTCACGTTAATATATCAAATAATTGTAATATTGGTATATAAAATTTTATTTAAATATAAAATATTTTAAACATCATGTTCATATAAAAATATTCAATCACGTCCCTCAAAAAAAAAATATTCAAACACGATACGTATTCACAAAATATTGGATTTTTTTTATATATATTCCTCTGATAAGCTATGAGAAAATAATTCATAATTATGTTGAAAAAGGGTAAATATATTTTTGGGTACTTGAGTTCAGCTTCAATGCTTAAATTAGAACCTCGATTTTTGTTTTGTTCAAATTAGTTCTTAAATTTTGGCTTTCCTCATACATTTTAGTCTATTTTGTAATTCCGTTAAAATTGAATGATATGGTTCCAATCAAAATACTACACATGATAGGTACATCGACTAATAGGGTGGCATGTACGTCATGTGTCTAAACCTGATTGATCCAATCATCTTACAAAAATGGACGAACAATGGTGGATCCAGAAATACGACTTAGGGAGGGCAAGGGCAAAGTAAGAAACTTTTTGGGGGGGTCAAAATTAAATTATATATTTTTATGATAGTAAAAAAGTAATTTCGTCGTTTTAATAGCCTATATCTTTATAATTGTTAGAGGATTAAATCAAAATTTTTATCATTTGGAGGGCAAAATGCAAGTTTACCATTACTAATTTAAAATTTTATAAATTATAAATGGCTTAAATGAAAATTTTCCCTAGAATAGATCCGCTCCTATAGAGTAAATTATTTGTAACAGAAGCTAAATTTGGATTCTAATCTAAACCCTAAAAAAACATAAGTACCAATTTAAACATTGTAACCGAACTTAAGTACCCAAAAACATATTTCCCTTTTCAAGAATAAATATATTAAAGAAATTTGAAGGCCATTGCATTTTTTTTTGAAAAAACAATATTTAATATATAAATAAAAGGAAAAATTGTTAAAAATTTGTGGAAGTGTTTTCTCAAGCTTGTTCACTATTCCACGCCTCCTTTATATATATCTTGTGAATATAACAAATATATATACATATATATATATATATATATATATATATATGAAATAAAAAATCATGATATAATTGTCAAATCAGTGTTAGTTCAATTGGTAGGGGCATTATTGTCAATGCAAGAGGATATGAGTTCGAGTGTGCTTCAGTACATTATTCTCCTATTTACAAATTAGGGAGGAGCTACCGGTAATTTTAGGCATTATGTCATACAAAGCAGATATAATCAGAACTTATAAAATATTATAGGAAATGTTTTTAAGCTCTTTTATGATTTAATGAAGTAAGAAATTTATTTTTTTAAATAGTTAATTTTAAAATTTTATTTATTCTTTATATTTTTAATTTTTTTTCTTTTAAAAATCATATAAATATAAATATAGGTAACATATGATTTCATTTAACCTTGAATTGAATCCTTAAAATCAAAGATTAAGATTGGAATAAAGTTAATGAATTATTGTCCAATGTCATCCTCTTTGTTTTCAATCAGATGATGAGAGTTTTATGGTGGCAATAATTCAACATCAAAAGCTAGTAGATATTTTCGAATTAGCTATTCTAATTCGAGCTCGATTTTTTTTAAAAATTTTGTATTCAACGTTTAATCACAAAAAATTTGATTAGATATAAATCTTAATTATGGTATTAGACAAAAAAAAATTAACATACTGAAAATAGCTATCAAACATAAACATAGAATCGGAAAAGAAGCCGGTCAAGGATGACATTGAAAATTTTACGTGGCGGGTCGAGATAAAATTTTTAAAAAAATAAGAGGATAAAGCTAAGATTTTAATTTAAATAACTAAATTTTTGGAGGGGTAAAAAATGAGAACTTCTCGTCTAGCTAAAGCTAAAAAAGGATTAAGTTGAATAGTTTATACTTAAGAAGGATTAAAAGAGAAAATGTACCATTTATACTTGAGTGCCCCTAGCTTCGTCCATATTAACTTTTTAATTTAATATGTTTTTTAATTAAAAAATTAAATAAAAATATTTTAACATATTTTTTAATATTTATATTATAGTATGATTATAGATTTAATTTGAATATTAAAGTATAAACTCAATCCATATTCTAAATGAGTCTAAAATATTTCGTCAAAATCCTATTAAATATCAGATAAGATTCCAAGTTTAAACATTGTTTTTAGACTCAGATTAATGGTTGAACTGGTCAAGTCACTTTTTTCTCAATACGTGATTCAACCGATCTAATATCATTCTTTGAACCGATATTTCAATCAATTTTCGATTCAATTAATCCGATTAATTAATTTAATTCAAATACTTCTGAATTAAACAAATAACTCAATTTTTAAATAAATTTAAATTAAATTAACCCCAACCCAATCCAATCCAAACACTTACCACTCAAACCTGTCGCACTCGCCGCATACCAGATAGGATTTGGAACCATTTAAGAGCCACCAAAAAAAATCACACGCAAAAAAAAAAAAGAAGTATTTAACGGCTTTCAATTATTCGTCACAAAATTTTGGACCCAATGGAACTTCAATTATTTCATTCAATCAATTTTGTTTCATTTTTCTTCACTATCGCACACTTTTTCACTGTTTCATTGTCAAATCATTTTCATTTTATTTTTTAAAATATTAATTAGGGATAATATTAAAATCTAGAGATAATATAATTTTTGGTCCCTAAACTTAGTAATTAAGTCTTATTTAGTACCTGTATTTTCTTTATCCTTTTTGGTATATGAACTAAGCAATTAGATTCATTTCGTTTTCTAAACTTGAAAAATGTTAAAATTTGATGGTGTAACACTTTGAAATTGTGTCACATTATCGCTTAAAAATTTCTAAAAAAAATTACTCTTAAACTTGGTAACTAGGTTTATTTTGCTACATGCACTTTTTCTATCCATTTTAGTACATGAACCTGACAACTAAATTCATTTTGGTCCTTAAACTTGAAAATTATAAGAGTTTGATGACATGACATCCTGTGATTGTGCCATATCATCACTTGAAAATTAAATATATATATATATATAAATTCAATGTGATGACGTGGTAAGATCTTAGAGTGTCACATTTAGTGTTCAATGACAAAATTGGTGGTTGAACTGGTCAGGCGATTGGCTTTCGATTCAATTGATTTAATCGATTCAAATGCTAGATCAATAATACTTAGTTGAATAATTAAAAAATCATTAAAATTATTAAACCAATTCAACTTGTTCAACTATTTTCAATTTTTACCGGTTTCGAGCAGTTTTTTATTCAATTAGTTCAACCCCTTTGTTTGGATTAATATATCGAAAGGCTATCAATCCAACCGACAAATCCAATCATTCCAAAAATATTGACTACATCATCAAATCTTGATCGAATTCAAATCCAGTTACTAAAGTAAACAAAAAAATATAGGTACCAAAATGAATCTAATTGTCAAATTCAGGGGCTAAAAAATAAATTATCCTTAAAAAAAACAAAAGTGATGCTTAGCTCTAATAATCAAATTTGGGAAATAATCAAACGGCTGAGATTTTGATATCATCATCATGTGTGTTGACGTTGAATCGTGAATGTTGGTTGTTGAGAGTAATTTGTGTGCTTAAACTAAAACCGACCGTGAATTTGCTCTCATCATACCTGTCGCCATATTTAAGTCATCTTCCAATTTAAACAACTAGGGATAAATTAATATTTAGTCTTTAAACTTGACAAAAACTTTCACATTGATTCTTAAACTATTTTGGGTCCACATTAGTCTCGGTTCTTAGCAGCTTTTCTCAAATTGGTCATTGAACTTAGATTTTGTTAAGGTATGACGACCAATTTCTTTAAAATCGTGCCACATCTTTACCTAAAATAAAAAAAAAAATTAGGTTTTTTTAATTCTCAGGCGAAGACATGACACATATTTACTCCTAAATGAAATCTAAATTCAGAGATCAAATTGGAAAAAATTGCCAAATTCTAAAGCTAATTTGGATAAAGGTTTAGGATCTAAGTTAAAAAAAAATATTAAATTTAAGGACTAAATATTAGTTTATCCCAAACAATTTAGTCCCAATTTAGAAAATTAATTATTCAATAATCATGCATGTTGACGTTGATATTGCTTGATTATTCTAATCAATTATTGTCAAGTTGGGTTGTTAGTTGTATACTTTTATTAAATTTGAGATTTAATTCTTATATTATAAAATTTGAATTTTAATCCAATTATATGTCATGTGTTCAAAAATTGGTAAAATTTGATAAAATATTTTAACGACATTAATGAGTGAGATTTTTAAATAAAAAAAACTTTAACTTTTAAATTTTTTTTAAGAAAGACTAAATCTTGTTTTTTACTCGACGTACAGGAAATATAGCATATTTTAACCAAAAATTAACACACGAGTGCAACTTGATTAATCGATCAATTAATTAATAATTTTTTTAAATAATCTCATTATAGGTTCTGATCATATCTGCTCTTTTTGACATATTGCCTAGAACTATCTATAGCCCCTTCTCAACTAATAAATAGGAGGATAATATACTTCAGCGCACTCGAATCCACGTCCTCATATATAGACAACAATAGATACCAATCGAGCTAAAACTCAATCGATAATTAATTAATAATTTTTTTCGTCTTTAATTATTATACCAATTTTTTTCCCCACCACCCAAAAATTAAAAATTATTGTTTCATCCCAATATTATCAATTTTCAGCATTAAGAATCTCATAGTATATATTTAAGTTATGTGGTTGACATTATAAGTATTATTATGATATAATATAAGGAAATACGTCACCCTGTATATTAACTTTTTGTGAACTTAATTTTTTTTTAAATGATGCTTTTTTTTATAATTTATCGAAGTTAAATGAAAAGTAGTAGGTATATACAGGGGCGGATATAGAGGGGGAGGCAGAGCCTTAACCCCAAAAATTGAAAAATTATAAATGATCAAATTATAAATTAATATTAGGGAAAATTTTGCTTTAATCCTCTAAAAAATGATAAATATTTTATTTAGTTGTTTAAAAATAATAAAATGATAAAATATAATTTATAAAAAAATTAATAAGAAAATGACTATATTATTTTATTTATATATATTAATGCCAAAGGTGACCTACTGGTTCCCCAAAAGTCATGGAAAGAGCATCAAATCATGAATATGGAGATGACCTCAAACTCCTTTCTAAAAGGCAAATTAAAAGAAAAAAAATCAACCAAATTATTCTAATTTCTTCCTCAATTTTTCTCTCTCTCTCATGATAATTGTTACATGATATCATCTCGTCGAAGTTATTTGTCTCGATTAAGGATGAGAGCACATAGCTCGATCAACTAATGATTAAGAAGTTACCTTGTTATTTAAGGAGTTGTTGTGTCGAAACAGGTCGACTAAGTAAACAGTAGATGGTCGCCATGTCATCTCCTCTATATGCACTCATGTTTTGCATGTACAACACATGGACAAGTGCTATATTTGATTGGACCTGACTAGGGACTGTTTAGTATGACAACAGGTCTTTCAATCATATCTAAATGCACGTGTTGAAGGCCCATGATAACTTAGTCGATTCCTTCTCTCCAATAAGATAACTATTCTATGAGACTCACTCCAAGACATATAAAGGCAGAAGGGGTAGGCAGTGACCTTGTCCCCTAATATGGTAGATTTATCATTTAGCCCTTTGAAGTTTTATGAAATTATATGTTAGTATAATAGTAAGATTGCACTTTAACCCCCAATAATTTATGATTCATCTTTATCCCCAAAGCTATTTCTAGCTTTGTCATTGGTATAAACTCTTTATGGTTGAGTAGAAAGGGAAGAAGCACATTTCAGACTTAAAAATTTTCCCCAGAGTTTATCGCAAGACCTTCTATCCTTTTCCAGAGCTCTTAGAACAACCATTTTATATGACTTTCAACACCACTATGTGAATCGTTTCTAGCCTCCACTTCCTTACTCATATATCAACAATTATAATTAATGATTTATTAACTAATTACAAAGAAATTACCAATGTATGTATCTTATGTACTAAAAAAAAAAAAACAATTATTCAAAATACTAAAATTTAGTCAATGAGGTCTTGGTGTTATTAGCAAAGGTTAAGGTCTCGAGTTCTTGAGTATTAGGGGTGAAGCTGGAAATTTTTTTTTTAGAGACTGAATTTGAATTGCAATTTTTTTAAGAGAACTAAAATGTAATTTCATCATTGTATTAATATAAAATTTTACAAAATTTCAAGAGTTTAAACTACAAAATCTTCATTTTTAAGAGGCCATAATTGAATTTTAAATTTTAAGAGGGATCAAATACAATCTCACTATTGAATTAACCAATTCTAAAGGGATCATTGTTTTTTTGGAGCGGGTAGGCCCTTTATTTTGACTTAGCAATTTATTTTTGCAAAAATGTGACACATGGCATGATAAGAGTGCCCCACGTGTCTCGACATGTCAACCATTAATCCCGTTGCACCTAGATACATTTTGGAAGATGAAACTAAATTATAGGAGACAGAATGGATATTTAAAAACTTTAAGTACCATATTGAAAATTTTACTAAAGTACAGAGGACGAATAAGTCTAAAATTATTGATCCCACTTAATCTTTCTCTTTTTTAAACCTATTAATTGTCAAATCAACCCACATCAATGAAATCATTTCGTAATAAAATGATCCAAGGTTCAATCACTTTTGTAAAAGAGTTCAATGCACTTTATTAGAAAGACAAATGAAATGTAGGCAATTTCTCAATGTTGATAAAATAAAGGGATAAAATTTAGAATTAGATATTTTAATGTATTTCTTTTAATAATTTCTTTCTAATTATATCTGTTTTTTTAATATAATGCATAAAATTATCCATAGGCTCACCTCAACCCATAAATAAGAAGATAATGTACTTCAGCGCACTTGAACTCCCCGTCTTTTTGTATTGACAATAATGTTCATGCCAATTGTTACAGGCCAATTTTGGGCCGTTTTAAACTACACAGCCCAATTACAAATTAAACACATCACTAATACCAAACCCAATTACCTTTTTACCCATTTTTCAAAACCAAACTCGGTTGACCCAACAAAACAGCCCATTACCCCAAGCCCCTAACCTAAACTGACTTACTACCCAGATTTTAACCCAAAACCCAATTGGCCCAACAGTCAAGCCCAAACCCCTTTTGTCAAACTAGGGTTTCAGAAAGTCTGAAACCCTAGCTACCTAACCATCCATCTACCACGCGCACCGCAACCACCCCCACCGACACCACCGCCACCAACTCTCAAAGACTTGTTCCATCGCGCCTTCTAGCACTGCAAAACAAGAAGGAACAAAGAACAAAAAGGAAACAAATAGTATAGCAAAAGGGGATATAAAATACGGGATAGAAATATTGTAAAGGGGGACGGTTCTTTTTTTTTAAAAAATTTCTTTTTACCACAAGAAAAGAATGGACCAAAATATATGTAAACACATTTCAAAGATAGGAATAGGAAATACAACACGAATCGGAGAAAAAATCCAAAGATATCAAAGATTAAAGGTGATTTTCTTTTCTTTCATTATTTAACTTTCATTTTATTTCTGTTTTTTTTTTAAGCCTATCAATCTATATAAATATATACATTAACTACAAAATAAATAAATAAAAAAAAAAAAAAAAGCTACCTTTTGAACTTCCCCATCACACATGTGGTGGCATGATTTGGCGCGCACTGGAGGAGGGATGACACTGAATCTCGCCGGAAACCCTAGGACGAAGGGAGGGTTGAGAGAAAAGGAGAGGTTTTTTTTTTGAAACCAGAAGAAAATGAAGTTTTCAGAAAAAATTTTTGCTTTTATAAGTAAAAGGAACGGCGTCGTTTTGATGTGTGGGTTCAGAGGGCCAAAACGACGTCGTTTTGGCCCCTGACCCGAGACCCGACCCAAGGAAGCCTAGGATCCGCGTGTTTTTGGACCAAGGGTCTATTTGCGCCCTTGGTCCTTCCGCTTTTGAGGCTGTCTTAATGTGGTCCCGTTCTGTTTCTTCTTTTTTTTTAAATTTTACCCCAGAATTTAAATTTTGTTTTATTTTAATACCCACGTGATTTGTATCATTTTGAAATGGGAATATTTTTCCTATTGGTCCCTCCTCTTCCCTGCGTGTTCGCCTTTGGTCCTTTATCATTTTTCGAATTGGCCCCAAACTTTCATTTTAAAGTTCATTTTAGTCCTTTTTATTTATTGTCGTTTTTTATTAAATATTACTATTATCATTTCTAATATTATTATCATTATATAGTAGTATATATCTTTAATTATATAGGTATATGTATATATATATTTATATAGTATTATTATTTTATTACTTTGTTTTAGTATTTTATTATATTTTCTTTGTGTATTTCCATAGCATTATTATTGTTATATAGTAGAGAATGCTCTTTATTTTATATGTATATGTATTTTCGTATGGTATTTTTTTGTATTCACGGTATTTTAATATTTTTATTACATTTGTTTTCTTTTATAATTACTATTGTCATTATTATTATTGATATTAGTATATATTTTTATGATACACATATGTGTATGTATATATATTCGTATATAGTATTATTTGTCTTTTTATTTACTTATTTTAATATTTTTATTATATTATTTATTTTTCTTTTGTATTTCAATATTATTATTATTCTCATTATTAATGTTAGGGTATATTTTTATATATATGTACACATAAATATATACTTTATTTTAATTTTATTATTATATCATATTTACTTTTTATTTCTTGTTAGTATTATTATCATTATTAATATTAGTGTACATACCTATGTATATTTATTTGTAATAAATTTTTCTTTATTTTATTTTCATATTATTATTATACTATATGTTCTCCTTTTTGTGTTTATTTATTTATTGTTTTGTTATTAGTTAATTTAGCATTATTTATTATAATGTATTATTGTCTGTGTTAACATGTCGTCATTTATTAATTTATGATCGTTACCATTGTTAATATTTTATTTTGACTTGTTGTGTCATCAACATCATTATTATTTCTGTTATTATTCGTATATATGTTAATTCCATCGTTTTTTATATATTGTGTCTTAATATTCATCGTTAATTATATCATCGTGTGCATTATTCACAAATTTCTGCTACAAATAATATTTTTTATGTTGCTAATTAATTCCAATAATCAAGGCAATATACCGACTTAACATTAAGTCATCGAGTTCATCGCTATGTTGGGTGAACGTCAATTGACTCGTGTTAAGGCGATATACCCTTCTCAAAAACCGGAATAAACTGAAATTTCTCGCGTTTTGATCAAATCACGATTAAACGTTACTTTGAACCTGCAATTTTTGAAAATCAAGACAACATGTGTTTATGAGATACCAATTTTGGGCGTCGCGAGGGTGCTAATACCTTCCTCGCGCGTAACCGACTCCCGAGCCCTATTTTTTCTGGATTTCTACGTAGACCCGAACTTAGCCTTCTTTTATAAATTTATAAGGTGTCCGGTCACACCTATAAAAGGATCGTATGCGACTCGATTTATTTTAAAACCAAATTTCAATTTCCAGTTTTCTAATAAATCGCCACAATTTAGCGACCCGAAAGCAAATTTTTACGTCGCTACACCAATCGAACTGAAACTCAATTGACTACATTTTAATGCATCTTTAAATTGCACTTTATTTTTGTTTAGAAAAATTAACAAACATAAATATGTAAAATGCATATGTATAATTATAACTAAAATAAATCACTACAAAATATAATTAAATTAATAATCAAAATATTTTCAACACATTTTAAATATAACTAGACTTGAAAAAATAAAAAAAAAATCACACAAAAAAATACGTAGAATTCAAAATTAAAATCTTAAAAATATCAAAATTTTAACCTAAACATTAAGTTAAAGTCTAATCAGCAAATTACACTTTATTGCTAAATGTTAAATTAATTAGGTAAGTCATTGGGGTTACAAGACGAGATGGAGTGGGGACTGAGAATGGGTATCACCAATTTCAGAGCCTATTAAATTGAATATTGATGGTGCTCGTAGTTTGTCTTCGAGTTTGGCTGTCTCAGCAACAGTGGCAAGAGATGAACATGGTTGTTGGGTGTGTGGGATAGGAAGGAATATCGGCAAGTGTAGTGTTGAGGACGTGGAGTTACGAGAAATTTATGAAAATCTCATGATGACGTGGGATGCTAAATGGAGTGATGTTATTATTGAAACGGACTATGCACTTGCTATTAAAGGTATCCACGGTGGTTTGAGAAGGCAATTGCATATAGACTTGATTCTAAGAATTCAAAAGTTATGCAGTCGTGAGTGGAGAGTAGGTTTTGAGCAGGCCCGGCCCTGGGTTGTTTGAGAGTGTAGTTGCCCAAGGCCTAGGGCTGGAAGGGGCAAAAAAAAAACATTTTTCTCAAGCTAAAATAAATGAATTAAATGCTTAGGGTTTTCAATTTTCACCATAAATGCTTCATCCCCTAGAGCCCCAAAAATTTTCAACTTTTATTGTATCACATTTATAAATTTTTTTTAAAAAAGGGGCCTAATTTATTGTTTCGCTTAGGGCCCCGAAAATATCAAGAACATGTCTGGATTTAAGCAGATATCAAGGGAGGCGAACTATGCACTCGCATGTTGGCTGGAATGATGAAGAATTCTGCGATTGGGGTTCAGATTTTTCATACAACTTCCTCTTTTGTCATTCGCCGGTTAAGGATTGATAGCATGTCTGTGCTTTCTATTCTTGCTGCAAATTGTTAGTTAAATAATTCTTTTTTCTTGTTACTAAAAATATATATAGGAATATAAAATATTTAATGTTGATGTTAACATACTGCCAATGAATTGGTTGATTATATTATTTCAAAATGAAATAATATTAAAAAAAAAAAGACAATGGTCCAGCAAATGAATTATTAACGTACCAAACTATTCAAAATATATATATTAGCGTGCCAAAGGCTAATTGCCTTTCTTTTTCTTTTTGATTTCATGATGTCATCAGTTTTTGCTCTCAATTGTTTGGATTATTTAACCTAACATCAATTTTAATTAAAATCATATTGTAATTATTATAAAAACTTAAATAGAGTATTAGAAGATATCGTTATTTTTGTATTGGATGTCAGATTGCCTTTTGCTTTCTTACTGTAAAATGAATAAACTAGTCTTTATACATTAGATTAAAGAGCAAATTGGTCTTTTCTGTTAAAAACTGGGTAGCGCTTGGTGTGCCACGTGTACAAATGTACAAGGACTAGTTTTTAACAGTAAAAATGCATGAAATTTTTAACAGGAGGACCAATTTACTCTTTGATCTAACATGTAAAGACTAATTTGCCCATTTTTATAGTAGAGGAGACAAAATACAATCTGACTCTTAGTACAATGACATATATGGTACTTTTACCTTCATATGGTGTGTCAAAAACTATTTATTAGTTGTTTAAGGTCGATATTATAATTACGAAGAGCTCTTCTAAGAAGTGATTATATGTCTCCGGACATATCCCCGAAGAGTTGATAGTAGAGTTACAAGAGTCTTTATTGCATTTCGGCTTGAATATTATAGAAGAAATCTTTAAATGAATTTTGATGTGATTTGACAATAGTTCACGTGTTTTGCATGTAAGAATCTTAGTCGGAGCAGCTCATTCTTTATTTCTTGTACTAAATGAATAAAAGTTAATTTTTGCTATTAGTCTCTGATATTATATATAAGTTATGGATTTATATCTTGTACTTTAATTTGGTCATTGTACTTCACAAAATTTGAGATTTTAGTCCTTATTAAATGGTAGTTGGTAAAATTATTAAGTTATGCTATTTCTAAAATTTGACATCGCAAACATAATATCATATATGTAATGCCATGTTAGCTTAATATTTTCACATACTACTTCGAAAAAAAAATAATTAATGAGTTTAACAGTTATCCTTTGATATCTGAATTTGATAACTAAGTCCATTTTGTCTTTGAACTTGAAAAATATAATAGTGTGCCATTAAATCTCGACGGAATCCAATTTCAGGGATTAAAACGAATCTAGTTGCTAAGGTACTAAAGTGGACAAAAAAGTATAAGTACCAAACTGGATATAGTTACCAAGTTTAGGGGCCAAAACTGATATTAACCCTAAAATAAATTATAGAGACAATTCAAAACGACTCAACGGCTTAGATTAAATAACCGAGTTTTAAAAAATAAAAAAACCACGTCAGATATTTAAAACGACAGATGGACGGTTGAAGAAAGAAGTTCAATGATTTTGACTACTATTTTCAATGCTGAATCAGCACCAGAAAATTGATCAAAATAAACCCACGTGGCTAAGGGAAATAGGTGGGTCATATAAGAAGTGAATAAAACGGCGTCGTTTCAAAACACTTTCGCAATTATAAATAAGAGCCGCTTCTGGTGAACTTCAAAAAACAAACACACCCCAAATACCAAAGGGTTCATCGTTTCCCCCCAGTTTCACTGCAAAAATTTTCTTCCTTTTTATTATTATTATAATTTATACTTCAAAATAGTGTTTGGGAGTGTTGATTGTTGAGAGAGAAAAAATGTGTGGGATATTAGCTGTTTTGGGTTGCTCCGATTCGCAGGCAAAAAGGGTTCGAGTTCTCGAACTTTCTCGCAGGCAAATAATCCTTTTTTTATTCTTCTATTTTTTGCTCTTTGTTCAATTATGATCACTGTTTTACGTGATTTTATTATACTACTATAAATATGGTATAATGATAAATTTAATGTTTAATATTCATATTTTTTTTGTTAATTTAACTTTTATTTTTTAATTTTTGTTGAATTTTATTATTAATATTTTAAAAATAATCGAAACAATATTTTCTATCAAAAATTTTTACCGATGTTGGGATGACAATTAACATATACTTTATATTGATATATATTTATTTTGTATGTCACGTCAATGAATAATTTAAAAATATTAAAAATATTTAAAAATTTATAAAAATTAAAAAGGTCATCAATAAGTACATTTTAATTACTATACAGGATGTTTAAAATTTTAATATTTTGGTTAGTATTTCTGTTTAAAATAATAATAATTTAACTTTTTTTGAAATGTTGATGATTAAATATGAGTTTTTAAAAAGATGAAGGCCAAATATAATTAAAAAAGAAGAATAAAGGTTAAACTGATAGAAAATATAGATGTTAAGGGTTAAATTTATTATCCTGGATTTCGATATTGTGTTGTCGGGAATTTAATTAAAACTTTTTAGAACTTTTAAGGAGCTTAATTAATTTTTTTTTAAAAATTTTGTAAACGTGATTAAAAATTTTAAAAATTTTGAGGGACCTAAAAGTTGTGTATCGAAAATGAAAAGAAAAACTATATCTAAGATGGTTATAAGAGGAGCAGGACGAGGCGAGGTGGATTTGACTTATTTATGTCCATCAACATCGATTATATCCACAATAGTTTCACATAATTTTCGTATTATTTCACCTTACCTTTTTATTACTAAATTAGTATGATTTTTTTTTCTCACGCTTTGCATTGAGATAATTATTAACATTGTTAAAATTCTTTTATTAAATTTGCTGGTGTGAGATTTTGAAATAAATAAAAAACTCATTTGATATTCATGTAAAAAAAAGAAGCAGCAATGTAACGAACTTGAATTTAATAAAGAATTTTAATGGTGATAACAATTCTTAAAAGTTTACATTTATTTAGATTAAGTAATTATATTATAAAAATTGAGGTACCAATTTATGTTAAAATTAAAGTATATACATAAAATTTAAGCAAAATATAAAAATCAATTTGAAATTTAACCATTCTTATAAGTTAGAAGTAGAGGGTTTGGAATTGAAATTTACCCATTATGTTTTCATTTCAAGAAAAAAAAGGTAAAAAAAAAAACAGTAATATAGTCTTGTAAGAGATGATAATAATGCGGGACGAGATAAATATTGTCAAATCTACTATCACTTAACTTTATTTTACTATCAACTTTCTGGATGTTAAATACAATCTTTCTACTCTATCTACCTTAAAATTTAGAGTTCTTTATAATAAAATTTCAAGTTTTTAATAGTTATTTTTATAATGGGCAAATTAGGGATGAACAATAAGATAAAAATTAAAAACATTCATAAATATCAAATTTGACCCAATTTTTCCATCTAACTATTTTTTTTAAAAAAATTAACATTTAATAAATTCTTCTTAAAAAAGTAAATAATTTTAAAAAAAGAAAGAAAGAAGTTTGATTTGACTTATTATTACGTAACTGATTTGATGATTATCAGCGTGGGATGTAGGACCATATTCCACAATTATTTGGTGAAAAGAAAATCAATAGCAGCAATATTTATTTATTTATTATTAAAAAAAGGAAAAGCCGAAATATATAAATAAATAAATAGCCACTATTTTATTTTGATGATGCAAGTACAGGCTGAAGCACCGTGGTCCAGACTGGAGCGGGCTCTACCAGCACGGCGACTGTTATTTGGCTCATCAACGCCTTGCCATCATCGACCCTGCCTCAGGCGACCAACCTCTCTTTAATGAAGACAAGAGTGTCGCCGTCACGGTAACCCTCTCACTTTTAATTTATTATTATTATTATTATTCCTTTTTTAGGCAATTATCAACGCTCGGCCCCTTAAAACTGGCAAAAAAACAAAGATTTTAGTATCTTATTATTAGCTTCCCAAACATTCAAGGGCCAACATTAATTATGCCTTTTTGTATTTTCGATTTGGTTTTTTTGTAATTTACATCTTCTTTCGAACCTTTGGTTTTAATTGCACTTGCATAGATAGAAAGCTATTTACTTAAATTTAAAGGTTTGATCGAAATTTGAAAAAGTTTTAAGTAAAAATTTAAGGTTTTAAAAATAAATTTGAGTAAAAAATTAGACCCAATTAATATATGACTAAACTTAAACTTAAACATTCAAGGTTTGGGCCCGACTCAACTTGACCCCATTTTTTTTTGTAAGTTTCTAATATTTTATACATACATACATACATATTATATAATTTATAACACGTAAAAATTAAATCTATAGTGGTATATAATATTACTATAATGTAAACATTAAAAAATGTTAAGTTGATTATATATAAAATTTTAATCAATAAAAATATATAAGTTTATTAAATGTTAAATTAAAAATAAGATATATGTATATTTTTAATTTTTTTTAATATGAGACTTAAAATGAGTTTGAGTTAATCATTTACAAATATGAGTAGACTTTGACAAAATTTTAAATCTATATTTCATGTTGGATCAAATTTGAACAAACATCAAGTATGCTGATATTATACTTAAGCCTAACCCATAAACATATCTACTCACAACTACCATGGTGAACTATATTCAAAAGCTTTAGTATTCGAATAGCAACATTTGCAACTTTTCTTTTCCTTTAAAATCCAGGTGAATGGAGAGATTTATAACCATGAAGAACTAAGGAAGAATTTGGTGAACCACAAGTTCAGGACAGGCAGTGATTGTGATGTTATAGCACATTTGGTAAGCTTTCAAGCAAATTATATATAATAGTATGGTAAAAAATATCATAGAGGCCCCTATATTAATAGTTTTATTGTATTGTACTCATTTTATTTAAAAAATGGTTAAATTAGTTTTTGTACGTTATATTAAAAAGTAAACTGGACTTTTCTATTAAAAATTTTATCTATCTGTACTGTTAAAAGTTGACGTGATTGACGAAATAATCAAATAATGACATGTGACATGCCACGTGTACCTCATGTTAAAGTACATGGACCAATTTTTAACAGAAGAACCTATTTACTTTATTATTATATATGAACTAATTTTTATATTTTTTTTAATATTAGAAATAAACTATAATCTAATTTCTTATACAGAAATCTCTATAATATTTTTACTCGTTGAATTATTTGGACTTATTATGTGAATTATTGGTCTAACAAAGTACTGAATTTGTTGCTTGAACATATACACTACTATATATTATATTATATGATATGATATAATATATATATAGTATGAGGAGTACGGGGAAGACTTTGTGGACATGTTGGATGGAATCTTCTCATTTGTGCTATTGGATACTCGTGACAATAGCTATATTGTCGCTCGTGATGCTATTGGTGTCACCTCACTTTATATTGGATGGGGACTTGATGGTACACTCTTTTATCTTGTTTCCTCACTTCTAGTAAATTTTTTTTGCACTAATTTCAAGTTTTCCAAATACGAATATGTGTTGAATACGAGTTAGGTTTGCTTATAGGACGGTAGATTTAACTAAGTTTAAAATGAAATAATTTTTATTTAAGTCAATTTGAATTTAAATTAAATAATAAAAATATTTTATTTAAATTTATTTATATATTTTTAAATATTTTATAGGGGTTAATATAGTATTTAATATTTAAGTTTGATTTTAACATTCAATTTGCTATTTAAATTTAGCTATATTATGTGACACAATGAATGTTTGATGTATGTAATCCAATAAAAAAAAACATAGGTACGTAGTTGAGACAAAAAAAAAAATAGCTCAGGAATATTGAAGCCAAACTTAAGTACTTATTTGGGACAAAAAAATTTAAGTATGAAATTGTAAAAGCTCATATATCAAATTGAATATTAAAGCTAAATTTAGGTACTAAATTAAATATTAAAATTAAACTTAGATACTAAATAATACATTAATCCTATTTTATAATATGTAAATAGTGAAAATGAGCCGTGAACTTGAGCTTGGGCATGATATTTTTTTGAAACAACTTGATCAATGGATAGGTCTAATATGAGAATATTTATCTATTTTTCTTAAATAATTTTTATATATTTGGGATCGTACAAATATATAAAAGGCACAAATATTAAATTGGGTAATTAAGAGAAATTATGCATGCATGGAATTCTAGTAGGGCTAAGAAAAGAACCAATAAAGTTGAAAAACTGGTTCAAATAATATTTTTTGGTTAAATTTTTATTGAAATTGATTCGGTTTAGATAATAATTGAACTTATTCAGTTAATTTAAAAAATTAATGAATCAAATCACTCTAACCCGTTGAAATTCGATCCGAATCAATTCGATTATCTTTTATTCAATTTAATTTCGATTTTGATTTAACTAAATTCATTTTTTTACTCGTTATATATTCATCGTTATATATTCAGGTTCAGTTTGGATAGCATCAGAATTGAAAGGATTAAATGATGACTGCGAACATTTCGAAAGCTTTCCTCCCGGTCATTTATACTCAAGTAAATCTGGAGGCTTTAGGAGATGGTATAATCCACCTTGGTTTTCAGAGGTCACTCCATCGGTTCCATACGATCCTCTTGTTCTTAGACGTGCATTTGAAAATGTAAGCACAAATTTGCCCCCAAAAACACCTTAGAAATATATTATACTTTTGGGTTAAATCAGGCTTAAATTTGTCAATTATTTTTATATTGGGGTTTGAACTTTTCTTTTGTCTAAATTAATCTCTAAATTTAGCAATTGTTCTCACGTTGGGACTTAAACTAGACAAATTGTTCCCACTTTGAGACTATCGTCAAGTTTAGGGCCAAACTTGGACCCAAAAAAAATTTAAGTCCCAATATGAGAATAGTTATCAAGTTCAAGTCCCAAATAGTAATTTAATCCTATATATAAATTTTTTATTATGTAATTTTAGCTTATGTGGGTTGCATATGGTATATTTATAGGCTGTGATCAAAAGGTTGATGACTGATGTGCCTTTTGGAGTTCTGTTATCTGGAGGACTTGATTCATCATTGGTTGCTTCCATCACAGCTCGGTATTTGGCTGGTACCAAGGCTGCCAAACAATGGGGAAGTCAGCTCCATTCTTTCTGTGTTGGCCTAGAGGTAAATTGAACTAGTTTCTATTTTTGTCATTCAGATTTAATTTTGTTTATTTTAATCAATTGGAGGGATAAAATTATTATTATGTCAATAAAAAAAGTCGCGTTAACATTTTTTTTGTACTTTAAAGGATGAGTGATCAAGATATTAAATTTCTATAGAATTAATGACTAAAATAGAAAATTTTAAACTTATATGACCAAAACAAAAATACACTAATAATCAGATGACTATTTATATAATTTATCCTAAAAAATTTGATATTTGAATCACATAATCTACATTCCCTTCATTTATTCCGTGTCTACGGTAACATCTGCCATCACTTTATTACTAAGTTTCAGCTTCTTTGATATAAAAAATTTGAGTCATTTCTATTGAGGTCTACTTCGAGTTTAAAGTTATTTTAATTTTTAGTCAATTTCATGTTTAAATCATTTTAGACTTAAATACTGATTGAATGAATTTTGATTATGAATTATTATGATCATACCGAATTAAGATCGAATTTGAATTAAGATTACTAGAATTTTGAGTTGAATTCAAAATTGATATATCTAATCTCAATATGCTTACAGGGTTCACCAGATTTGAAGGCTGCAAGAGAGGTGGCAGACTATTTGGGCACTGTTCATCACGAGTTTCACTTCACCGTTCAAGTATTGACTAAAATCCCTTTCTAAATATATTTTTAATTCAAAAAAATTAAAAGCAAGATTTTTAAAATCGGATTGATGGTCGGGGCATTAGTTTATCGGTTTGATTGGTCCATCCAATTCGATTAAAGAAATTAACCGATTTGATACTTCTCCCCAAACCTATAATCAATTTTTGGTCCAATCGATTTAATTGATCGATTCAATCCAGTTCAAACAACATAATTGAAATCTAATAATCCTACAACAAAGCTAAAAGTAAAACTTGTCTAAAATGTAGGATGGAATTGATGCCATTGAAGATGTTATTTACCACATTGAAACCTACGATGTCACCACAATCAGAGCAAGTACTCCTATGTTTCTAATGTCACGAAAGATCAAGTCACTTGGTGTCAAAATGGTTATCTCCGGTGAAGGCTCCGACGAGATTTTTGGTGGATATTTGTATTTCCACAAAGCACCAAATAAGGATGAATTCCATCAAGAAACATGCCGGAAGGTAATTTACGTTATTTTGGCTCTTCATTTTTCTTAAAATACCCAAATTGAAAACTCATTTTCTGACATATTTTCTAGCGGGTAAGGTCGGTTTTGGATTATTTCAATTCTAGTTTAAATTTTTTTGTATCATTTTGAATTTAGATTATTTTGAGTTAAGTTTTTTATTTTGTTTTTTCGTTAGATTTGAATCATTCAAGTTTTAGGCTATATTTGGATTGTTTTGGGTTTGAACATTTTTGGCTTGAGATCATTTTGGGTTTGGAACATTTCATCTATAAGTAATTTTGTGTTTAAGCTATTTTGGGTTTGGATAAATTCAAATTTGGGTTAAATGGGTTCGAGTTGCTGACTTTTTATAATCAAACGGGGTTGTGTTAAGTTTAGTTTAAGTTAATTAAGTTAATTTTTGAATTTGGATCAAAGTTGACACTTTGGGTTGCAACATAACGATAAGGATGACATAATGAACGTGGTTTTTTTTAGGGATAATGTTATATTTGGTGTCTATACTTTCATAAAATATATAATTTGATACATGTACTTTGAAAATATCTAACGTGGTATCTGAATTATCACTATGTGTTTTATTACGGTATATATATTTTCATAAAATGTCCAATGTGGTACTTGAATTATCAAAATATGCTAATGAAAATTTGACACATAGGTTGTGCTTGGTTGGGTGCAAAAGTGAGAGGAAAAGATTTCATGTTAATGCATAAAAACCTAATCTTCTAAATCGGAAAGATGAGAGAAGAGAAAATGAGAGAGATGTGTATGTTAGCTGAAGTTATGAATTTTCTACCTACCAATTTTCTTTCTGATTCCATCTTAATGCTTTCTGATTTTCTTTCTATCTTACCAAGCAAAGCCGTAAAGTTTTTTGTATACCACCTTCGCGCAGATCAAAGCCCTTCACCTGTATGATTGCTTGAGAGCTAACAAAGCAACGTCTGCATGGGGATTGGAGGCTCGAGTTCCATTCTTAGACAAAGAATTCATCAATGTCGCCATGGCTATAGACCCTGAATCAAAGATGGTATAAAGTGTTGAAATTGCTTGATTTATTGTTCATTAACGGCTGATATTTAAAGTCTTATCAACATTGTTTCTCTTGTTTTCATGAATCAGATTAATAAGGATGAAGGACGCATTGAGAAATGGGTTCTTAGAAGAGCCTTTGATGATGAAAACCATCCTTATTTGCCAAAGGTGAAGTAACATTAATTTTTTTTCTTTGATGAACTTGTAAATTTTGGCTTGATTTTGAAATTTCAATTCTAAAATCTCGATTCTACTCAATTTGATTATGAAAAGTCAAGCGATCTAGACTTGAATTGACTCGATCTTGAAATTGATTTGAACTTAAACAAGTAATCTGAAATTATTTAAACTTAACATGATCAAAGCTCGAAATAATTGCCAATGAGGTCTTGGGATCTTGATGGCTTAGGTTCGACTCTTGCCTTTTGTAAAATATAATGTTTTCAGAATCAAATCGGACATGTGTGAGCCCTCTCTAAAATTATTCTGGTTTGATTTTAGTTTAATTGCACTTTGTACTGCTTGATTTTGACATAGTTGATTCGGATATGTATTATTCATAATTGTATTTGTAAATTTCAAAATAAAAAACCTAAAATGATTCAAATCCGTAATAATCCGACCTTCAAACTTGAATGATGTGAACCCAAAACTTCCTGACTTAAAACCAAACTAACATGGTCTTGTTTGATGACTCGTGCAGCATATCTTATACAGGCAGAAAGAACAATTCAGTGATGGCGTTGGTTATAGTTGGATCGATGGTCTCAAAGCTCATGCTGCTGCAAATGTAAATTAATCAAATAATTAGGCTGCCACGAAGATTAATTGATTCATTGATTGATTCTGTACCGTATGATTTTCAGGTGACCGATAAGATGATGCTTAATGCTTCAAACATCTTCCCTCACAACACTCCGACCACGAAAGAAGCATACTATTATAGGATGATCTTCGAAAGGTTCTTCCCTCAGGTGATTACCATTAAAAATATGCTACTCGGATTTGAATACAAGATTCGATTTTTGGTAAAAATATAGATTGTATTTTGTTCTCTCTACTAAAAAAAGGTAAATTAGTTGTTGTATGTTATATTAAAGAACAAATTAATTATTCTGTTAAAAATTTTAACTATTAAATATTGGTCCCTGCACACCAGCTTTTAATAGTACAAATAGGTTTACTAGAAATAATCAATTTGCTATTTGAACTATCTCTTAGAACAGAGGCCTCTATAATCCTTTTACCTCGAATTTTTCCTTAGTCAAGATGATCATTATATATATTTGCTTGTTTTACTAGAACTCGGCACGATTGACCGTCCCGGGAGGAGCAAGTGTAGCATGCAGCACGGCCAAAGCTGTCGAATGGGATGCCACTTGGAAGAACAACCTCGACCCGTCGGGCAGAGCAGCACTTGGAGTCCATCTCTCGGCTTACGACGCCGAGACACCTCTAGATAACAAGCCGTCCAAGATTATTGAGTCAATACCGTTGATGATGGAGATTCCTGGAGTTGCCATACATGGTTAAGTACCATGAAAATTGAAGCAAAATGTGTGAAATTTAATGATTGATTAGTATAATTTGTGCCATATTATCCATGGAACTTCAGTATGCTATAATGTATAATATAGGTAATATATAAAACCACTATATATATATATGTATGCATGTATGTATGGAAGGATGGATGGATGGATGTATATTGTGACCGTTTGATCATTGTTTTTGTTATATTTAGTTGTTGTTTATGTTATTGAAGTTCGTAATCATATTTTGAAATGGAAGTATTCCCTTTGGTTTTTATTATGTTTCAAAATATTGGTCCAATCAATTCAAATTTATAGGTAATCATATTATTCGTGTCACTCTTCCATTCGATATTTAACGACAATTAATAGAAATAGATAATAAAAAATTTAATTAGTTGAGTGAACAATTTTAAAAACTTTATAGTTGAGTGGTCAAAAAAGAAAATAGTTTATAATTAGGTGTCAAGATTACCGGTTCGCAACCCTTACCTAAGCGAGCTAGGGAGTCTCGAAGTTCTTGAAAATCGATTCCATTGAATGTCAAATCCAAGAAATATCGAGTTAAACAACTGTCAATATCTATTGGCAATCTTGAGAAGTCGAAAAAGGACGGAAGTGTTCCAAATTGTGAACTTTGTGGAAGAAAACACGGAAGTAAATGCTACAAGAAAACGGGGAGCATGTTTCCAATGCGAAATGTTAATGATATTCTTGCAGCTACCCAGAGATCCTATTCCTACAGCTAGAAGTTGGAGAATTGACCGTGGTGGTTCAATTGCAAAAGGTAGTCAGCAAAGAGAAATTGATTCAGTAGTACATCTTCCCCATGTAAATTTCAAAGACGAAATTTTTTAAGTGGGGGGAGAATTGTAACGACCCAAAAATTAGTAATGTTGGAAATTGCGGTTTTAAGATCTCGTTTTTGTGAACCGAGTTTATAAATATTAAATAGGGATACGTAGTTAGTGAAAAGATAAACTAAAATTCGGCTAAATAATTTAGCCGAAATTGTGGTTAATTAAGACTTAAAGACTAAATTGTAAAAGTTTAATCGCTATAGATTTTTAATTAGAATGAGGTTTGGAGACTTAAATAACAATTATTCAAGGGACCAAAATGGCTAATAAACCACTATTGAATAGTTGACAGTGAATAATGATTTTGGATGTCATTAATTTAGTTTAAACTTGACTAATTATAACTAAACTTGATTAACTAATTTAATTAAGATTAATTAACAAATTAACCATACTATAAAAGCCAAAATTTTCCCCAAGCCGTGAGAACCAAAGAAAAGAAGAAGCTTTAAGGGTTTCAAGCAATCGGTCATTAATTAGCTAATGCAATTAAGTCTATTTTTTATAATTTTTATAAATTTGAGGTCATGAGAGTTTAATTTAACTAGTCCATGTATCAATTTGTAAAGTTTTTAAAGTTTTTGAAAGTTACCATTGTTGAGAATGGAATGGAATTTGTGTGAAATTGTCATAAATTAAGCTTAGATATGAAAATGATTAAATTGTAAAGCTTAGTTGTTAGTTTCATACAACATTAGGGATCAAATCGAATAAAATGTAAAATTGTCAAGAGTTGTTGTTAGAGATAGAAAATAAAGGTCCCTAATGAGTTTTGGTGGAATTGAATTTTAATCCGAGGCTCTGAATTGAAAGTTATATTTGACCTGGTTTTAAGGGTTAAATTGAATAAATTATAAAACATGTATGACTTTGAAATTTAATATAATTTGGTATGGAATTTGATACCGTATCATTATTGAATTATTATTTGTAGCTAAAGACAACGTACGACTATCGAGAGAGAAAAGAAAAGACGAGAGCCGACGATGAGTAACTCAAGCTTTTGGTTTGTATCAGTATGACCCAAAATCAATTTAATTATTACATGTTGATGACATTTTGCATTATATAATATTGAGATAAGTTGTTAATGATTATTGAGTTGAAATATTATGATTGAAACTGAATATCAAGATAGAGACTAAATAAAATAAAATAAAATAAAAATTTGTATGACTTAACTCACATAGTAAATCCATATGAAATTGAGCTGAGTTATGATATATTATATGATGAAATGATTATTTTGATTTTAAATTGAGAATGATGGGATGTGAATTGAGTTATATGATGAAATTAAAAATTGGTTGTTCTATTAACTGTATAGGTTATATTTCGGTTTAATCGATAACATACTTATATATCAATATATTTACTTCGGTTTAGCGGATATGCATTTACCTACTATTATAATTACGTCGGCAATCCGATCATCTACTTATTAGCCGGTATATTTACTTCGATACATGCACTTACATACTAACATAATTGATTAGATTCATCCAATGATGCACTATATAATACTTGGTGTAGTTTGCCCTGACTTAGCAAATTTGGCTTTTGGTTAAAAAAAGAAAAAGAAGCCGGAAACCTTGACAAGAAATCATACCTTTGACCATGACTTTCATCTACGACGGCTTATCAATCATACCTTGACAAGAAAGCCGACTTGCTTGTTACTTAAATGAGAACTCTATTAAACCCTTTGTGTTCTGTTTCAAATCCAACGCTTTCTCATTTCTCTGCTATCAGATTCTCAGGCCAGTCGCCATAGCCAGAGCTTTGCTATCCCTTCTGAGGTTTTAATCTTTCTATTTCTTGCTTTGTCAATTTTTTTTTTCTGCTTCCTATTTGTGTTCATAATTTTTAGCTCAAGGTTTCAGTTAAAAAAACAAAAAACAAATAATGGTTTCTTTTTTCCTTTTTCTGGGTCTTCTTTTCCCAATATTTGCTCTGTAAAAGATTTTTGTTGACATTATGGGTTTTTCTTTTTATATAAAAAATTATTATTATGTTATAATTAGCATTGTATTTTTGGTTATATTTATGCATGCATGTATGTAGGGTATGTAATGTACGGCATGGTATGCAGTTTTGTATGTATTTATGTATGTATGCATGCATGTATGTGTGTATGTAGCCTATGTTATGTACGTATGTAAATAAGGTAATTTTGTGTTTTTTGTTTCAGTTACTTGAACAAGCTAGGAACGATTTGCAGCAGTCATGGCCAAGCATCACCCCGATTTGATCATGTGCCGGAAACAGCCCGGTATTGCGACAGGACGACTGTGCGAGAAACATGATGGAAAATGCGTAGTTTGCGACTCCCTCGTTCATCCTTGCACGCTTGTTCGGGTCTGCGATGAATGCAACTATGGCTCGTTTCAAAGTAAGTGTGTTATCTGTGGAGGTACTGTAGGAATCTCCGACGCATATTACTGTAAAGAGTGTACACAACTAGAAAAAGACCGAGATGGTTGTCCCAAAATCGTTAACCTCGGGAGTGCTAAAACCGACTTGTACTACGAGCGTAAGAAATATGGTTTTAAGAAACGATGATTGCTGCTTGTTGGGATTAGGTAGCTTGGAACTGCATATCGAGCCTTTGGGTTTCGACTTTGTTGTATGTTAGATGATGTTATCTCGAGTACGATGGCCGGATTAACGTATATATATATATATATATATATCTGCTATGCAAACAATTTGTCTTATTGGTTATGGAGTTAGATTCAATGAGTTGCATTCTTTTACTTGATATGTGTTCATAGTCTTGCATCTATATGTCAATGGGAGATAAAAGTACCGTAGACATCCCTATGCTAGAAGTTAGATTGCTTTTTGCTGTCTCTACTTAAAAAATAATAAATTAATCTCTATATGTTAAATCAAAGAGTAAATCAATCATTTCTGTTGAAAATTTTATCAATTTAATGTATAATTAAAAACTGGCGTGATTGAGGGAATAAACAAATAGTAACGGTTTGTGTGTCACATGTATCACAATGGGCAATTTTTAACAATAGAAATGAATGAAATTTTTATCAAAAGGACCAGTTTGCTCTTTAATCTAATGTATAGGGGCTAATTTGTATATTTTTTAAGTAGAAGGGGAAAATGTAATTTGACTACTAGTACTTGCTTTCCATGGGATAATTGTTTTTCAGTGAAGAGCTTATAGATATTCAAGTTTTGAACCTATCCTCTTATTTATGGGTCGGGAAGGCGTTATAGGTAATTCTAGATATTGTGCATTCTAAAAAAGAATAGATATGATCAAAACCTATAATATGATTATTTAAATAATAATAATAATAATTTAACTCCAATGTTTACCAACTTCTTTAATAAACACTCAATCATATTAATTAGAATAATATAATTATCAAACTTTAATCTTAATTAATTGGTTCGTGCAATAAACTTGAATCCTTAATTAATAATGAAGAAGACATTAATAAATTGTTGATTGAGTCTTAGCTCAATTGATATAGATATTATTGTCAATACAGGAAGACGTGAGTTCGAGTGAACTAAAGAGGATTATTGTCAATTAAAACCTATAATAAAATTATTAAAATAAAAAAAAATTAAATCCAATGTTTATGAACTTCTTTAATAAGCACTCTATCGTATTAATTAGAATACATAAAATGATGGATTATGATATATTTATTTCGGTTTAAGCGATAATACATTCGATAATGGTAAAATGCATACATAATTACTTCGATTTATCCTATTAAGCACAGAATAATATTCTACTTTTCCCTAACTTAGCAATTTGATTTTCTCGAAAACCTTGACAAGATATCATATCTTTGACCATCACTTTCATCTACGACGGCTTAGCAACTATATAAAAACTCTATTAAACCCTTTGTGTTCTGTTTCAAATCCAGCGCTTTCTCATTTCTCTGCTATCAGATTCTCAGGCCAATCGCCATAGCCAGAGCTTTGCTATCCCTTCTCAGGTTTTAATCTTTTTATTTCTTGCTTTGTCAACTTTTTGTTTTCTGCTTCCCATTTGTGTTCATAATTTTTAGCTCAAGGTTGCAGTTCAAAAAAAATTATCACATGAGGGTTTCTTTTTTCCATTTTCTGGGTTTTCTTTTCTCCATATTTGCTCTGTAAAAGATTTTCCTTTTGACATTATGGGTTTTTCTTTTTATATAAAAAATGATTACCATGTTATAATTAGCATTGTTTTTTTAGTTAATCATTCACTTCTTTTAATTTATTTTGAATTAGTTATGTCTTTCATTTTGTGATGTTGGGTTCTTTTAATTCATCTTGATTCTTGATAATGTTGCTTGCCATTGTCTGATTATATTTATGCATGCATGTATATATGTATGTGTATGTAGGGTATGTAGTTATGTATGTATGTACGCATGCATGCATGTATGTGTGTCTGTGTGTATGTAGGGTATGGTATGTTATGTACCTATGTATATAAGGTAATTTTGTGTTTTTTGTTTCAGTTGAACAAGCTAGGATTTGCAGCAGTCATGGCCAAGCATCCGCCGGATTTGATCATGTGCCGGAAGCTGCCTGGTATTGCGATAGGACGACTGTGCGAGAAACATGACGGAAAATGCGTAATCTGCAACTCCCTCGTTCGTCCTAGCACGCTTGTCAGGATCTGCGATGAATGCAACTATGGCTCGTTTCGACATAAGTGTGTTATCTGTGAAGGTGTAGGAATATCCGATGCATATTACTGTAAAGAGTGTACACAACTAGAAAAAGACCGAGATGGTTGTCCCAAAATCGTTAACCTCGGGAGTACTAAAACCGACTTGTACTACAAGCATAAGAAATATGATTTTAAGAAACGATGATTGCTGCATAACTTGTTGGGATTAGGTAGCTTGGAACTGCATATGGAGACTTTGGGTTTCGACTTTGTTGTATGTTGGATGATGTTATCTCGAGTACGATGGCCCGGATTAACATACATATCTGCTATGCAAACAATTTGTCTTCTTGTTTATGGAGTTAGATTCAATGAGTTGCATTCTTTTATTTGATGTGTTCATAGTCTTGCATCTATATGTCAATGGTAGATAAAAAGTACCATAGAAATCCCTATGTTAGAAGTTAGATTGCCTTTTGCCGTCTTTATTCAAAAAATGAGTGAATTAGTTTCTATACGTTAATTCAAAAAATAAATCAGTCTTTTCTGTTGAAAATTTCATCAATTTGCATTGTTAAAACTCGCGTTGTTGAGGGAATAATTAAATAATAACACGTCATGTACCACATGTATCTCAGGGGGCAATTTCTAACAATAGAAATGAATGAAATTTTTATCAGAAGAGCCAATTTACTCTTTAATCTAATAAATAAGAGCTAATTTATATACATTTTTAAGTAGATGGGGGAAATGTAATTTGACTACTAGTAGTGTTGAACCTATTGGACCGTATCTCTTACGAGTTATCACATGAACTAATTGTACTAAATCAGTAAATCCTCGATCATATATAGTCCAATGTGAAAGTAGCTAGCTCTCTTTCATTCCATTGAATCTTAAAGATGGCAAAATCCCCATCGTTCAATGGATTCCAACTCAATTCGCTTTGAAAAGAGTGGATACTTTTTTTAATGAATTTGAGGCTATGCGGGGATAATTTATTTTTGAATAATGTGTACGGAGCGATTATGATAAATACTTGCTCCGTCCCGCCCGGCCCGTTATATGACATTACTATTTTATCATTATACATAACTATTAAAAAGTTATTCAAAAAAAAACTATTAAAAGATTAAAATGTGTTATGAAAAAGAACTTTTTTCCTTTTTCTTAATAAATTTTGATATTCGATATTTATATTTGAGTTCAAATAATACAATTTTTTTATTAAAATATGTTAACTTGAATTTCGAAACCTTAAAAAATTTTATTTTTCTTAACAAATGACTTTTATTTGCAAAATTGTATGATTTAGATAGCTAGAAAACATACATACACTACATGTTTCTAAAACTTTAGTTAGCTTAAATTAATTACTAGTAATACACTATCATGGATTTTGAAAAAAAATGCTTTTATTTTAAGGTAAATTACAAAATTAGCCTTAAATCATATGATTTTCATCATTTGAGTACTTTTTTTTATTGTCTAAAATAGTACTTAAAATATTAATTTTATTTCATTTTATTTAAAAAAGTGTATGATGTCGAGTAAAACTATCATATGTCACATTTTAATTGGATGATATCATTTTTATT
The DNA here is from genome assembly GCA_025698475.1 of Gossypium anomalum. Classification (NCBI taxonomy): domain Eukaryota; kingdom Viridiplantae; phylum Streptophyta; class Magnoliopsida; order Malvales; family Malvaceae; genus Gossypium; species Gossypium anomalum. The sequence continues at coordinate 93,294,856 of CM046968.1, forward strand.
CTGGGGTGAAATGAAAAGAAAGTGAAAAAATTATTACAATTTTAATTAAGATCTTAAAAATTTACCAAAAAAGTAAATATCGTAAGGAAACATATATTAGATGTCATGATAATATTAAATAATGGCAACACTATGAATAGTAAAAAGTAATAATATATTGTCGATTTAGTCTTAACTCGATTGGTATAGATATTATTGTTAATACAGGAGGATGTGAGTTCGAGTGCACTAAAAAGCATTATTGTCAATCAAAACCTATAATGAGATTATTAAAATATTAATAAATTAACTCCGATGTTTATGAACTTCTTTAATAAGCACTCTATCGTATTAATTAGAATAATATAATTATCAAACTTTAATCTTAATTAATTGGTTCGTGCAACGAACTTGAATCATTAATTAATAATGAACAAGTTTGACTAAAATAAATCTGTCCAAGAATCACACATTGTGGGACAAATTTAGGGTAAAAGATAAATTTAGTCTATAATATTTATATTTTTTATCAATTTGGTCCTTGTTTTTTAGTTAAATTTAACCCTAATATCAACCTTTTAAAAAGAGATGACTTGTTGTTTTTTAAATAGAAATTCTACGTAAAATGTCAATTTTTTAAAATATAACAGCTCGTATGACTATTTATATACTTCATTTTATTTTAAAATTTAATGAACTTTTTTTTTTTGAAGTTTGAATGGTTTTATTTCTTAAATACTTTTTTTTATAAATTTTAAATTATTTGTTGACGTGATTTATAAGACTAAATAGTGTCGTTTCAATATAAGGTACACATGGGATATCATACCAACATTGTTAAAAAAATAATATTTTAGTTAGCATTTTTATTTTTTACTATTTTTGAAAGGCCAATGGCCAAATTTAACTAAAAATAACTAAATTGACAAAAAACGTAAACACTGAAAGTTAAATTTATCGTTATACCTAAAATTAGAGAAAAAAAACCGACACATTGTTTGCTTAAGGTAAAACTTGAATTTCATCCATCAAGCTCGATTTTAACTTTATCAACACAACCAAAACCTTGTCAGTCCAATGATTTAAATCATTATATTTCTACAATATTTTATACATTCATATCATATGGCATAGAGTGTATATGAAAAAGAAAAAAAAAAGATAATGCAGCTTTAGAAAGCGGCAACATCATACTCGTTGACTTTATTTGATCAAGATGAAGCAAACGGCTCAGATTCAATCAAGAAACAAACAGTTTCATGATAAAAAGGTGAAATGCACGACCTGTAAAAAGTCAACTCTCAACTCCCAATCACGATTCGCCACGTAATAATATTTAAACTGGGGAACTTTGTGTCTATAAATAGATAGGGCTTCCCAAAAATTGGCAAAAATACAAAGGACCTAAATGAATTTACAAAATAATGAGTTTTAAAGCTAAGCTTTGCTTCTTTCTTTTATTTACATTGACTATAGTGTCCTCGGCTCGTAAGACGATTTCAATTTCATCAGGTATGTATTCTCGATTTATATTTTTCTCGATCCGTTATAATTTATATTAAAATCCATTTAGAAGTTTTTTCCGTTATATCTTGTAAAATTAACGGGATTATTGTTGATTGTATGAAGGTAAAGTTGGAATTCATTTAATCACATTTTAATAAAGCATTCCGAGACTATTATTAATATTCTATGATCATACAATATAAGACACGTGTCTAAAAAGAGTTCAGAAGAAATACGAAAGATTCAACTTCCGATTTGATTTGATTTTTATTTTTATTTTACATTAGTAGAGGAGATAATATATAAATAATGAGATCGACATTCTTGCCTGGTTTGTATAATATTACAGGAGATGAGATATTGATTGCTACGGAAGAAAGGTCTCTAATGGCGAACATTGAAGATTACAGTGAACCAACGGCAAATCGTGGCCATGATCCTGCTTCAAGGGCTAGAGGTGGCGGCGGAAATGGCCGTGGCCGAGGCCGTAGCAGAGGTCGAAAGGGTTAATGATAGCCGTACTTAATTTTGTTTTAGAAAAAAAGTGTTATTGGCCGATTATAATCTAAATATTTGGTTAAGTAATTGTGCATATGATGCTAAAGTTTTGTAGTGTAATAACGTTGATATACTAATTATTGTGATATATGTAAAATAAAAATATTTATATATTTATTTTATAATTTATAATAAACCGATGAATCTTATTAATTTTGGTTCGAAGATTTAATCTGATTTTATCAATAAAAGTTAACAATTTAAAACCGAACATGAAATGATCTAAAACGTAAAATTATTTGAAAAAATAATTTGTAATGACCAAACTTGAAAACATTTGAGTAACTCAAATTTAAAATGACCCATATTAAAAGTGATCCAAAATTTATAACCCGATTTGACATTTTAATATCGACTATGTTATTTATACTTGAAAATGAGTGTTTATACTCAAAATTTTCTTTCAAGATTTCAAATTAAAATTAGCTTAAGAACTCTTTGTGATGACCCGATGGTTAGGGTATTCACAGCTCCAATTGTGATTTGGGTTTAGTCACATTAATCGTGTTTATTGTTAGGACTCTGTTAAACTATTTGTGGAATAAAAAAAATACACCCTATACCAAATACTTACATGTCTATCTGTTAACTAAACTTTTTCGATGTTTATACAAATAAAATTATATATTAAAAAAGGGTTTTCTAAAATTTCGGATTACTAAAATTTTGGTTAAATTATGCTATTAATATTTATACTATTTATAAATTGAGGATTCAGTTCTTATAATTTAATTAATTTTAGTCTTTTTTTTACTTGATTAATTTTAGTTTTTATACTTTTTAAATTTTTAAATTTCAATTTTAACCCAATCTATAATTTGATTCAATTATATTATTATGAGTTAAGTTATAGATTTAGTCTATGTTCTCCAATTAGATATTTTTAGTCCCTATACTTTTCGAATTTTGAAATTTCAGTATTGATACAAAATGATAATCGTTAAATCCATTAACTAACTTTTTATTAATAATGTATGCAAACAACAAGTTGATATAACATTACATACATAATAATATATTTACCATAACAAATTTTGGAAATAAATAATCTTAACGAATTAACAACCACCATTTGGTCGGGACAAAAATTTTAAAATTAGAAAAATACAAGGACAAAAAATAATCAAATCAAAGTGCATAGACTAAATCCATAACTTATGCATCGTACAAGGACTAATAACATAATTTAACCTAGAAGTTTCTTAAGATTTCCTTCAAAATTTGCCGACTCCCCTTCTTCACTCTCTTTTTCCCACATCCCCGCCGCCAAACAAGCCTCTTCCTCTCCTCCTCCGCCTCCCACCGTTCAAGTTTCCGGCAGACCCTGAAATTAAATAAGGTAATTTATGAAACCCTAATTTTATATTTGAAGATTGATTTCTATTTGATTCATGAGATTTTGAGTTGTCTGCATCACTCTGCTATATTTGATTTTTTCTGTTTTCAATCCTACTGCTTGTTACTCTCTCTGTTTACTTTGTTAAAAAGAAGAAATCTTTTTAAAAAGCTATCGATTTAGCTGAATTAGGGGATCATTATCGCCGCTATTTTCCGTAATTTGCGGCCGCTCTGCGCTGCTATCGTGAGGTTTTTAGCGGTGGCGGACAGCACCGCTACTGTGAAATACCACCTATTGCTATTTGAAACTCGAAATGTTTTTTTCGTTTCTTTTAAGGTTGTTTTTTAGCTCATTATTATTATTATCATTATTATCAGAAATGAGAATCACTCGAGCTATGTTGAGTTCACTCAGTGGTGGTTTTACACGTCCAGTTCAGTATCTTGGAACTGTTAGGTCTTTCTCCACAGCAAATAAGTTTGATGGATATATTCCGAATTCCGGTTCGTTTGAATCAACTGAAGAATTCGAAGGAAGAATATTTGGTGGGTTTTCCGGTGATAGTCCAAAAGCTCAAGCTTTTTACGAAAAGCTTGATAAAGTCGAGAGGTCTCGATATCGATTAGGTCCTTCGATGGCTAATAGGGAAGAGCCAATGAAGGATGAATTGGACGACGGTTTCAGTATGGTATCGGATGGAATGGAAATGAAATTGAAGAAAGCAGCCACTTACTTTGAGTTTGATCCCAATGAAGTTTACAAAAATGATTATGCTTTTAGACCCGATGTTACCTTTCATTCTGGATCGACATACGAACCCAAGGTTTGTCTTTTGGCAATCTTTGTCTACATAGCTTCAATTCTTCATTTTTTCATGAATACTTATATATGGACTTTGAACATATATGTGTCACATCCTAGTATGAATAACATTGATCTTTGTTTCTTATCAATATCATATTTTAAGGATCATTAGAAACCAAACCAGGAATTTGATATTCCGTGTTTGTTATCCATTTGACATTCGTGTTTTGTTACGATTCCAATTTAGTCGAGCAAAGGATCGATTGATTTGATGCGAAAATGTGTTTTGCCAAGTTATTAGTAAGTGTAACTTTTAGAAGTTTCTGGTTCATTATGCTTACATGAGTAATCCGTAATACCCGGACTTTTTCACCGATTTTTTCCCTTAAGTGTTCCACGGTTGATGTTTTAAGTACTTTAGACTGATTTAAGTGTACGAATGGCCTTAAAAGAGTCGTTTCATGAATGAACTTAATATAATTCCGAAGAAACCAAGGTTTAGAAGTATAACACACATTGCATCTTTCTTTCTAAGTCTCGGTGGAAGTCATCATGGTAGAATACAATAGTCCAACCCTATTTATCAAACAAACTAGCTCAGAAGACTCCACAAACCTGTATTTCTATCATAACATGTCTGGTCCTTATAGAAGATTACCTTCTTTTTGTTTTCGTTGTTTCTTTTGCGTAGAAATGGTTAATCAATGCCAAATCTTAACATTGAGTTTTGACGTTATAATTATAAATGTGCTGCTACTCCGTTGTTTTATTTTTCTGTTATGCTAACAGTAGCACTATCCTATTGTTCGACTTCCATGTGGTATAATGCAGGATCTTGATCTTAGAAGACCGGGAGTACGTAAACCTCCCAAAACTGCCACATTTGAAGTAACTACAGAGGAAGTACTGAGAAAAGCTGATTTCCGGGTGAGCCTATCTGAACCTTGCATCACCTTTTGTTTCCCGAGCCTAATTGGTCATATATTCTTGTTTTTGTAAATGCTTTCTAAATCTAGATGGTTCGGATAATAGTGCATATCATGTGATTATTCTCTGATGACAGCATACTTTTCATTACAACTTGTGGGAACCTTGATTATTATTTTGTTAGTTATCGGGTACTTTAATTAACTTACTGTTACTTCTAACGATACATGTTGGACAGAATGTAAAGTTCCTGGCGCAGTTCTTAACCGAGGCTGGAATCATTATAAAGCGGAGCTCGGTAATTCCTAATGATGATTTGATTTATTTATCGTAGCTTATGGATTTTCCTTTATTTACATCGTTTTAGTTCAATGTATAGACCGGTATTAGTGCCAAGGCTCAAAGGAAGGTTGCGAGAGAGATCAAGACTGCTCGAGCGTTCGGTTTAATGCCATTTACAACGATGGGGACAAAGTCATTCGTTTTCGGAAGATCAATGGAAGTTGATAATAAAGATTATGAATATGAGGCTTTCGATGACATGACTCCCGCTATGGACGAAAAAGATGCTTGAGCCTTGAATAGTTCCATTTTTATGGTATCCTCCTACCATTTCTGATGTTTTGGATGAAACAGTTAACTGCATTTACTATCATATTAGTTGTTTTGATTATATCAGCAAATGAAGTTTTCTTCTGGACTTGTTAAAAGAAAAAAAAACCTTGTACGTTCTTAGATTGACCTAGGCTTTTATATAGAATTTATGTTTTTTCGATTTTTGGAAATTTTTTTGTTTTTCGGTTTTTTGAAATACTCGTGTTTAGTATTCGTGTTTATTTGAGTTCAATTAGTTTATCTTAGGTTAATTCAAAAATTTTTATTTAAGTCACTAGGCTCTTAAAATCGCAAATGTATGTCCTCCACTTGCACTACTTGCACTAAGTGAAAACTCTCGTTCTTTTTTTCTTCAACAATTTAATTTTTTCATGAAATAACTTTGAACGTCGCTAATCTACAAATCAAAATTCAAACAAATTAACCATCAAATTAATTTAGATCTACGATATATTCTTTTACACATTGATCAGTATTGATTCATCGTATCAATTTTTAATTGTTGTTTGAAGCCCACTAACCGAACTTTAAAAAAACTTAACAATTTAGTGACTTAAATATTTTTTTTTGAATAATCCAGTAATTTAAATAAAAACTTTCAAATAATTTAGTGGCTATTTTGTAATATTTTAAAGTTGAGTGATCAAAACGTAAATACACTAATAGTTTAGTGACATTGGGTATTAGTTTACCCAAAATTTAAAATAATGTTTTGAGAAATTAATTCAATTATTAGTGTGTGTATATATATATATACGACAGAAATCTACTTCCACATGTATTTCTATTACTATAAAATTTATAAGGGTTACCATTTATCCAGTTTCATTCAAGAATCAAGAGTTTTTATGTGTTATGTGTTTTCACAACCTTTTTAAGACCCCAAAATTTTGACAAATTTTTTTCTTTTTTTAGGAACACATACAAGATTCGTCACTATAAATAGGATAATGGTAACGCCATGATTAATTAATTCATTTATGAATTTTATAGTAATAGAAATACATGTCCTACTGAAATAGAATTTGTAATTTGCTATCCTCTTGCCTAGCAAGCAAGGATTTACCTCCGTGAAAAAAATGATTCATTCGGATCTACAAAAACAATATTATTGGGAGGGATAATCACGAATTTCAAATATGAACCATAAAACCGACCTGCATAATATAATAAAAAGAAAACATAAAAGTAATGAAAGAGGCCATAGATTTTCAGACAAAGATTTGATACAAACCAAGAGCAGCAACCGATATATATTTTTATAAGATTTTAACAACAGAAGATAAAACCATAAACCAAGTCACCATGAATGAGCAGCAAAAATCCTTTGGACAAAAGGAAAATTTGCTCCCAACCAAATGGCTTATACATTATTTTCACCACAAACAAAGCTTCTATTACACAAGACACAGACAGAGACATAGTTATAGACCTTGCAGGCATCCATCCTTGAAAATATATCATTACAGAGGCCTGTTATTTTGCTGCTTTCTTTTTTTCATAATCTATGGCTTTCATCAAGCTTTTCAACAGTTGCATGGATCACAAGAGCAGTTTGATCCACACTTGCATCCATGTCCTGATTCAGTAGTGCTCATCTCTGGTCCCTCAAAAGTCCTGCAATAATAAAAGTTATTATTAAAAACATCAATATATATATATATACATACATAGATATTTTTGCAATAAAATTTCAGTTACTATTATCTGGATTCTAAGTTGATCTCAAATTTCAAAATGTTCTTTTTTCTAATTATTAAAATTGTGTCGATGAAATAGTTTTGTTAACCTAATCATTTGGTTTGGATGTTAAAATGCAAGTTTAAATCTGAAGTAAAATATACTTAAAACATGTGTCTACTTTTTTGAAGTGTTGAAAGATAATCTCTACTATCTTTTTTTTAGTAAGTTAATCACGTGTTTATGATTTGATAATGTGTTTTTACATATGTTCTACATTATATCCAAATATATGTTTAAAACTTAAATTAATGCCTAAGTCGATAGAACAACTTGATAATGAATTTATAGTTAAGGAATATGTTGAGGGATTTTCGACTTCTTTAAAAGAAGTTGTCATCTACTGGAATATCAGTGGATCCCTCAACACGTCTTGTATTGTTTCTAATAGTGATTTTGTCTTTTGATTTTGATTTTATTGAGAGTTTGAATTAGGAGTGTAAATGAGACACCGGTGAACGTGAATTATTTGAGTTTGGCTAAAAAGAAACTCAATTTCATTAAGTAATTATCATGCTTATCAATCAAACTAGTAAATGAAATTACTTATGAAGGAGCTTAATCGAGCCCAAGTTTGAGCTTTAATATAAAATTGGTAAACGAATTTAATTGAGTTCGAATAACTCAATTATGTCTTGAATCGAGCTCGAGCTTAAGAATTAATCTTCGAGTCGAGCTCAAGTCGAGCTCAAGTCGAATAACAAACATCAAATTTTGAGTGGAGCACAAATTTACCACTATTTAAGCTCGACTTGGTTCAATTACACTCTTAGGTTGAGTGCTCAAATAGTCGAAAGGCGAAACCATGCCAATCTAACGAGTTTGCGCTGTGCAAAGCTCCATCCTCTGACCCATAACTTATAGGCCGAGAGAGCATGGTACCAAGGACGAATTTAAAATCCAAACAATTGTTTGGGACCGCTCGATGCAATTAACTCATAAAAATTTGAATTTAAATTTTAGTTCGAAACTAACATCTTCACTGGCGCAACTCCGGAGATGATGGTCTGAGTGCTGGTTGTCTTCTCCGAGTATCCAAGGTTAAGGTTCCTGCTGCATCTGCAACAATCCAAACCCGAAATTCAACATCGAAAAACAAATAAATTCAGAATTAATCCGATCCGTTTCGCTCAAGATCGATTCATTTAACGATTTAACTAAAGAAACCAATAATTACAAAGTAACTTACGAGCAGTTGTCACCGCAGCTGCAGTTAGATCCGCAATTGCAACCTGAAGACATTTTTTTTTTTCTCGAGAAACTGAAGGAAAGAATTCAATAGACAAACACGAAAGCTCAAAAAGTCTATGGATGAGTTTTGAGACGGAAAATGGATAGGTACTTATAGTGGATTTCAAGTGAGGGAGGGTGAATATCAACCGTACAAGTGGCATAATCTCGGTTGATTTGCGTCTTTGGAATTGTACAGGTGCATCAGCTCTTTCCCTTGTTAGAAATTATTTATAATTTTATCATTAAAAAAAAATATTTTTTTATTTAATCAAAAGAATAAATAAATAAATAAATTAAATTATCCTTTTTGAGAAAGTCAAATTTAAAAAAAAATTATATATTTTAAATATTTTTCATACATATTACATAAATATAAATATATCTAAATTACATGTAAAATATTTATATAAAATATAAAATATAAAATTATTAATTACGACGAACCTACATTAATATAAATTGGAACCAATCAAAACGCATCAATGTGATAAGTAATGATCGAAATTCACACCAGTTCGAAAATTAAAATTGAGCAATTTTTTACTTTCTAAATTTCATGATTTAAATATAATTATTAATATTGAAAATTTTTATTAAATTTATTTAGGGAATATTTTAAAAATAAAATAAAAAACTTTATCCTTTATGCCCAGCAAAAACCAAGATTTGTTGTCTTAGCGACTGTTTTTTTAAATAATTTTGGGTCACAATCAATTAAGAAAGTGAGCCAATAGGTGAATAAATGTCATTTTCACCCGTAAATTAATTTTTGTCATTAAAATTTTAAATTTAATCCAACAACTATGGTAACATCGAAACGAAATGATGGATTAGAATAATGATGAAAATATGAGGGGAAAAAAAACAAAGTAAATTGATTAAATAAATAGATAAATAAAGTTGAGGGGAGATAGTGATAAAAAGGCATGAATCATGCAACCTTGGAAACATTCTCCCTTTATTTTATTTGTAATTTGTAATTATAATATAATAGAGACAATATTTTTGGGTTAAACTATGCAACCAACAACAATGAAAACTGTTAAAATTGGATATAAATATTTAGGTAGAAAAATTTATTCGAAGAGGATAAAAGATCACAGCTAAAAAAAACTTTACTAAAACGGTAAAAAATCAAAAGAGGAGTACAAGATGAAAAATCAAACAAACCCGAAATCAAAATAATACAAAATTCTCCGAAAATTCCCACAAAACTATTGCTAAAAGTCCTATTTATAGGCTAAAATTCGCGACTAATCTAATTATAATATCCTAGAGTTATTAGAGTTCAACTTGAAAAGGATTGCAGAGTTTAACTAGGAGAAGAAATTCGGTTTAGTGGAGAACACATCACCACGTCATGACATCATTCTTTATGTCTTTGGGACGTCGACTCTTTCTCATCCTGACATCGGCTTTGATTCATCCGAAATGCGAAATACACTCCACAAATATATACACATATATTTTAATATATTAAAAATATAACCTTGTGATGTGAAATCAAAATTTAATAAATTAATATAAAAATTATACATAACTTTTGTATTGAAGTTTTGCACTAAGAAATATATATATATATTTACAAAATATTTAAATTGTCATTATTAGTCGATTGAATTTTAGTTCAATTGGCATGAACATTATTACTAATACAGAAAGACACGAGTTCAAATGCATTGAAACGTTTTATTCTCCTATTTATAGGCGAGTAGTTCTAAATATTGTATCTAAGGGAGCGGATATTATCAAATCAAAACATATATTGAAATTGTTCAAAACATTATTATCATTAAGTTTTAATACCTAAATTACCCCCAACTAATTTTTTATAATGCTTAAACTACCCTTATTTACTTCTTATGGGTCTACAAAGAGTTGGTTTTATTATATATCGATTATTTTCATATAATATCTTTGGATGAATCTAAGAATTTGTTTGTTTTCTTCAAAATTATTTCTTTTATAGAAAAAGCAATCATCAAAGATTAAACTATAATCATTTTATGAGTAGCAACATTGTTAATGATGTAAATCCATAGCCCTCTGCCTTTTTTATATAATTGTTAATGGTGTTTTGATGGTTATATTTTTATAATAATTACTTCCGGTTTGCTCTAATAATCATAAATTATAAAGATAAATTAATAAAATGATAAAATTGCATTTTTATTATTTCTTAAGCTCTCTACCGGAGCGAGCCCAGTAACTAATCATATGCATTTTGTAAGCCTATTAAGGGGATAAAATAATAAATTCGTGATATCAACACAATATACTCTAACAATAATATTTTTTCATCAACGCATATATTTTTAAAAATAAAATTAAAAGAATAGACTAAAATAATTTCTAAAATATCATCCAAAGCAGGATTCTAATCAACACCTAATGTTTTCTATATTGAGTGAGCTTGAATTTTCATCACCATTGACAAGCATTTTAAGACCAGCTTTTACCTCTGATATTCCTTCCTCTAGAACTGCACATACACGATATATAGGAACGCCTTCTACCCTTTTCTCGAGCTCTCGAAACACGTCTTCAGCCCCGGTTTCATCGATTTTATTCGCCACGACCAATGATGGTCTATTCGAGAGACCTTCCTGATGGTGCTCGAGCTCCAAGACTAAATCTTTCAGTTGTTCCCATGGTGGAATTCCTTTCCTACCATCTAATGCGGCGGCCAAGTCTACAACGTATGCCAAAACCTTAGTACGTTCTATGTGACGGAGGAAAGCATGTCCGAGTCCACGGTTCTGGTGAGCACCCTTTATTAATCCTGGAATATCAGCCACCGTAATTGACAAGTCGTCAAAGTTCAAATTCCCTAAATTAGGCCTTAGAGTCGTGAACGCATAGTGGCCTATTGCAGGCTTAGCTCGAGATATTGCCCCTAAAAGTGTACTTTTACCAGCATTGGGCATCCCCACAAGGCCTACATCAGCAATGCTCTTAAGTTCTAGAACAAGAACAGCTTCAGAACCTGGCAAACCAGTACGAAGGGAGGATCGATCATCATTTGATGCTTCATCCTCGATTGAATTATCCCTCAGGACTTCACCCTTTGTCATCTTAGGCTTCATCGAAACATTTGGATAACATACATTACCTAAACCACCTTCCCCTCCATATGCAACAATCATCCGCTGACCTTCTTCCGTTAATTCCGCCACATTATACCTGATTTCTTCCATAGGTTCTGATTGAGGCCTGGTTGCTTGGTTCATGCCACTTGATTGGTCCACAGTTATTTCAGTACAAGACGATAAGTGACCAGCAACATGTGTCGATTTTACTTTCTCAGCCATACTTGTGTTCTTTGAGGAAGGTAGCTGGTCAACTTCAGACTGGTCCGTAGAGAGTGAACCAGGGAGTTCCCAAGGATCCAGATCGGCTGAAGAACAATGTTCAACCATGGACGGTATTTCACCCTTTTTCAGATGAATTACAGTACCAATAGGCACTTGGAGAATCTGTCACACAATGAGTATCTCAAAATCCCATTTGATTCAATCAAACACAAGAGTGAATAACACGAAGTTCAAAGTAAAGAAAGGAGCTCCAAAGTATTAACCTTGTCTTCTCCTCGAGTTCCTATCTTGTTCTTCGAGGTTCCATGTCCACCTCTACCTGCATTCTACAGAGAATCATAAGGTATCACACCGTTCATGGTTGGGGAAAGGTGCTGAACAAAGAAAAGAGAGAGAAGATAACATACGACATGATTTTGCAGGCCACTGAAGTCCCAAACTGCAGTGGAACATTCTAGGATCACATCACCACCTCTTCCACCATTCCCACCTACGTTTAAGCCCATCAAACATCAGAAACAGGGTAGTAACAAAATATTACCCTTTTTCCCTCCATAGATTTACCAACTTCAAACACCCTTTATTGCCAACATAATATGAACTAAGAATCACCACAAAATTCCATGTATGTATGCATGACTAGTCATGTATAGTATGAACTTGCGTTTGTCCAACTTGTTATTTCAATTGAAGCACCCATGTCTGATATGACATATATATATTGAAGCACCCATGTCGGGTATAAGGGGATAGGAACATGATCTTTCAAAGACCACCAAATACATGAATTTTTTTTAAAGAAAAATGGAACATACCCGTGTCCTAAATAGACTTACATCTGCCACTTACGCTCGGGTCTGATTAACAAAAAAGTACTAACATGCAACTATATGAAAGAATGGTTGCAATTACAAGCTCCGACTCATCATTTCAATTGAAGTACTCATGTCAGATACAACACATATTCATGCAAAGGAACAAGAGTATAGGAATATGATCTTTCAAAGAACTCCAAATACATTTTTTTTTAAAGGAAAAATGGAACAAACCCGTGTTTTAAATAGGCTTATATTTGGCACTCACACTCGAGTCCGATTAACAGAAAAAGTACTAGCATGTAACTAACTATATGAAAGAACGGTTGCAATTACTAGCTCCGACTCGTTGTTTCAAGTGAAGTACTCGTGTCTGATACGACACATATTCATGCTAGGGTATAAGGGTTTAGGAACATGATCTTTCAAAGACCTCCAAATACATTTTTTTTAATAGTAAAATGGAACAAAACCCGTGTTCTAAATAGGCTTATATCTAACATTCACACTCAAGTCCGATTAACAAAAAAGTACTAGTATGTAACTATATGAATGAATGGTTAGAGAGAAGGAAACATTGAGAGAAAACTGACCATCAGGTTTACCACGACGATCATGACGACTACGGCGAAAACTGGTGGAGCCATTACCACCATCACCTCCTTTGGCATAGAGATTAAACCTATCTCTCATTCTAGTCTCCTACAAAAAAAAAAAAAAAAAAAAAAAAAAACGGCCCATACAACCCCAAATATCAACACAAGTCATCATTATATAGTTCAAATCCATGAAAGTGAACAAATGAGACAAGATATATGAAAAACCTGTAAAGGGCTCTTCTTGTGAGGAACGTCCGAGTAAGAAAGAAAAGAGAAAACGTAGCATGGTGATTTCGAACATCTTCTTCTAATGGTTTGCAATTGCAACAGAGGCTTTGCTCGTGCAATCCACATTTCTGATCTCGATGAGTATATCACAAATTCATTATTTCAACTAAGAATACAAAATAGTAACCGTTATTAAGAGGTATATGTAGTTTCTTTTTCTTCTTTTTTTCATTCAAGCATTTTATCAAACAGTTGATTTTCGTAGTTCCACATTTCGGGTCTCTATGACTTTCATACATTCATTACTTCAACTATGAATAACAATACGTACGCGAAATCGTAAGCGTTAGTACGAGAAATATGTACTCATTTTCCCTTTTCCTTTTCATTCAAGCATTTTATCAAACAGTTGATGTTCGCAGTTTCGTCAAACAAATAAATAAATTTTCTTAGTCGGCTTAAGGCTTAAACCATTTACCTTCAGTTTGGGAAGAAGAACTTTCCCGCCGTTCAATTCTCAGGCTGCCCAAAACCGTGGCTGGCTGGTAATGAAATGAAAAGATTTGCGAGTATTGCTAGGCTTGTTATCCTACATTCTTACTTTAACAAGGAATTAAAGGGTGGGCTTAACCGAGAATTAGACCCAAAAAAAGAAAACACATATTTGTGAATCGGTTCTTACATTATATATATTGGGTTAATTACATCATAAGTCCAAAAGTAATGATCCAAATTCTAAATTAGTCTGAAACTTCAAAACATTCCTTCTCAAATTATCTTTTTCCAAACATTTAAATTCAATCAAATCTTTCAATTAGCCTAATTCTCAACTTGGGCATTAAATTCTAGCTTACATATAACATGAAACATATTTAAAACATGTATATATTTAATGCATGGACAACTTTATATTTAACAAGTTAATAGAATTATTTATTTTTTAAACACGTAAAACTCAAATAGTCTATACGATAGGTACAGACATGTTTAAATTTTGATCTTTTTTTTTTTAAATATGCACAATGTTATATTTGTTCAAGCATTTAATTCCTTAGATGATGACTTGACTAATAAAGATACCTAATTGATATAATATCATTATTTTGTAGTTAGGACCAACTTCAAATCAGTGCTAAATTCTAGAGACATCTAGTGTAACTAATGTGACGAATTGTTGACAGCCGGCATTATTGTCGCACGTAATCGATGATCGTCAAATTGTCATTTAGAGCTCGCTAGTCGAACTTGGAAAAAAAGATTCAATAACTAAGTAACTTAAATAAAAACATTTGAATAGTTAAGTGACTTAAATAAAAGTTTTTAATTAGTTTAGTGACCTTTTACAACTTTTTGAAATTGAGTAGTTAAAATATAAACTTACTAATAATTTTGTGACATTTGTATGGTTTACCCAAAAATTTACGCAAAAAATATATATTTACAAAAACTAATGATGTTGAGTGATTTTTTTGTCTGATAAATCATTTGGAAAAATTAAAATAACTTTTAATTATTTAATAAGAGCTATTTATTTTATGTTTTGAGATTTTAATTTTTGTTTAGAATAAAGTGAAATGTTTTAAAATTAAGGATAAAATATAGAATATAATTTTTAATAATTTAAAATATATATTCATCAAACAATCTAATTATATTTCTTAATTAATTTTAAGTAATATATTAAATAAATTTTATAACTTAAATTTAGTAATTAAATTTTCAACACTTAATTTTCAGTTTATCAAACAACACCAAAATTTATAGTGAATTTATTTTATTTTATAATTTTTATGGAAAATATAACAACATCATCATTATATTATTTGTTACTTTTTTTAATTTTTTTTTCTTAATTGGGTCTATGTTTGATTAACTCGTGACACAACTCAATCAATAACTTAAGATATAAATAAAAGGGAAAGTATTCAAACTCACTAAGGCTTGAAAAATTATTCACTTACTCCTATAACTTGAAAATACTCACTTATGAAAAGTTTCAAAATGGTCATCCAACTATTCAATTTTGTATTTTTTAGTCACCATCCGGCTAATGCAAAAAATGGAAACACCCAAAAGTCCAAGATAATTGGGTGATCAAAGAAGACAAAATTGAATAATCGACTTATCATTTTGTAGCATTTCATAATTAGATGACCAAAAAAATAAAAAACAAAAAAAATCATAGTTGGGTGACTATTAATGTAGTTTACCTTAAATATTTTTTTAACATTAATCTCATTATATGTTCTTATCATATCTGCTCTATTATTTGATACAATACCTAAAACTACCCATAGCACCTCCCCAACCCTTAATTAAGAGGATAATTCAGCATACTCAAATCTACGTCCCCTTGAACTGGCACTAATGTCGATGCCAATCAAGCTAAGACTCAACCAATACCTTAAAATGAATTTAAATGAAAAAGTTTTGTGAAAGTCCGATTATGAACTGTCTATAACGTATATTAATGGCTTACTGAATTAATGTCAATTATCAAACCAAATCCCAACTCACTTAGAAAATCACCAAATAATCAATCATTTTACGAAATAAAAAATATAATGAGAAATTATCTATGACATTTAACTTAATTATTTCAACCAAAACGTAATTTAATTTTTTTATAAATATATTTCTTACATCATTATATTCATATAAGTCTAGCGTATATATAAAAATTTATAAATCCAATTGGAATGGACACAATGAGCAATTGATAATATAATATAAGGAAATGGGCAAAACATATTATGAATTGAAATATTAAAAAAAAATAAAAATCAAAAGCCAATAAGTCATAACCCAAAAGTCGCACGTTACAAATTCCTATTAATTCGATTCAATTAATTATTTTTATAAAAAATTCAGCTGGCAATTAAAATATTAAACATTTTAATTAGTCCAGCTTATAATAATTTAGTTGGTTTAATAATTCAATTATTTGAACACACCTAATTAACTAAGAGTAGGAATTAGGATGATGCTTTGAGACTAAGCAACCTGATAGACCTTTTCATGTCATGACCAAAAGAAGTCTCTATTTAGCCTAATTGGTCGATTATGAATTTTGTAAGGCTTAATATATAGATTAAAATATATCATCAATTCAAAAATTAAGAATTTAATCCTTTTATTTTTCTTAAACATGTTAATATTGTTAAATTCTATTTGTTAAATTTGTTACTGTGATATTTTTGAAATAAAAAATAGGTACTCTTTTGCTAACCATATAATTAAAAATGACTTTGCAAAGTATTTACAATTAAACTTAAATTTTAAAATCTAAAAAGTATAAAGTATTAAATTTCATGAAATAAAAATAGAGAGATTAAATTCTTAGAGGAACTTGTGAAACTCAATTCTCTAGGGTGGTACTTGAATTATTTTCTAATCCAATGTAATAGCTGTATTTAAAATATATATATATATATATATATATATATATATATATATATAGTACCTAAAAGTAACTGTTAACTTTTTTATTGTTCAATTCAAATTTAATGTTAGCAATTAACTTCCTTCAAGTCAACTTTAAAACCCGAACAAAATTAAATTCATTGACCGTATTTGAAAAATTACATGAATTCACAGTTAATATTAAATTTATTCTATTAACATTAAAACCCGAACAAAATTAAATTCATTGACTGTATTTGAAAAATTACACGAATTCACAGTTAATATTAAATTTATTCTATTAACAAAATCATGAAAAATTCGATCCTATTATCATTAACATTTAACTTTTACTAAATCAGCCCTAAAAACATGAACTAAACATTAAAAAATTAATAACATCCACTTTGGATACTAAAATTTATAACTCTTATAAAAAATAAATACTAGATTGAAACAAAAAATAAAACATATACTGCATCCAAAAAAATCAAACCAAGTACCAAATAATGTATTAAGCCGTTTTATAACTAAAAACAACCAACTTAACTAACTTCCTAAATGTATAATTTTAATTTTTTAAAATATATAATATATAATTTTTCAATCAAAATTCAAATACAACCCAAATCAATTTAATCGACCGAACTAATCAATATTAAGTCGTATTTTATTTTTATTTTTTAACCGAACCGACCGATTACTCTCCACTACAAACACCAAAAATTATAAAAACAACTAAGGTCAAGTAAAACAGAAGATCAATAAAGGTCTATAAGGCACTCAATTTTCTTACATTAGATTTGAGCAATGGTTATAAAACGGCGTCGTATATCACAAATTGATGACCGAGTCAATAAGTTAATTCAAAGCCTTACGACAAGCAAGAGAAAGCACATTAGATAGTTTATTTACTTAATAACAGGACAATGTAAGTGATCAAACCAGCATTATACATGATGACTGTCAATCCGAACTGATGCCGCCCATAAAAGTCCTTGGATCGGGACAGCTTCCCGTGAACTGAGCTTGGGAGAAATCGAAACCCGGGTTCTGCAAAAACAATAATAATAAATGTTTACCGTGATGTGCAAGCTATACATATAAATGTGAATGTGATTCCAAGTTGCTCGTTAAAATGAACAATTGTGGGATTGCGAGTTTCTAATGAAATGCATCTTTTACAGACATGCGAGCATGAATAGAAGATACCGACGGATGTCAAAACGTAAAACTCGAGACATTCCACAATAAGCACATAAAACCGGCATTCTTATCACCGTTGGTCACTGCAGAAAACCGGCATTCTTATCAAGTCGCATTTATAGAAGACATCTTATTCTAATCCAAGAGCAAGCATTTTGGAAGAAACTTCCTTTATATGCGATCAATTTAGAGTTTAATTACGAGGTGATATCCCTAGGGGCGGTGCCAGTGGGGCAGACAGGGACCTTGCCCCACAAAATAGTAGAAATACAATTAGATACCCTAAAAAAGGGTAAAATTGCATTCCCCCAATTTATAATTCAATTCTGGTCCCATTAAACTTTTTTTGGCTTCACACCTACATGTCCCTGTCCAATTCTGGTATATGATTATATCACCGATGTTTTACATCTTTGGTGTCTAGAGTCATTAGCATGGTTCTTACTCTCTCTCGCATGCTAAGCAACAAAAAACAGAAGAACCACAAAGTTAGCCCGTACAGGCATACGGCATTGAGACTTGAGCAGACTTCACAAGCTGCAGCTTCATGATATAGATACAATTTATGTATTGACATACACAGAAATATACGTCTTTTAACGGAGCTTAAGAATGGATGACTAAACACATTAAGTTTGGCGATAGCAATTAAAATGAGTTGATACTGTAACAATGGAGTCATTCATATAGATCATAAAACTGCAATCATAACATTAAGAGCAAATTTAAGAGGGAAACACATGATTCACCTCTTCCTGGAACCTCTGAAGCATGAGCCGCTTCTGCTCGAGATCAGTGGCATACGGGTCCAGCTGACCCTGACCTAGTATTGGTGACGACCATGTCTGACCCTTGTCCCTCTTTTGCAAAGTTATGTGCATTATATCATCCTCTAAAACACATTCAAATAACCCCCACTTTAGCTCAACTCCAAAAACTTAAAAAGTTTTAAGTGCTAATTCATCGTTCTATATAATGAAGTCAACTGAAAATGATATAAATAAATATAGGGTTAATTGCACCAAAAGTCTCCAAATTATGACCTAGATTCTAATTAGTCTCAAACTTTAAAACGTTCAAATTGAGTCCTCAACGTATCGATATCAAATCAATCAAGTATTTCTGTCAACTTGGACAATTAAATATTAGTTTGGATCTAAAACAGAACATATTTAGAACACGTGGATCAAATTTTAAATACATATTGTACCCATCACATAAACAACTTGGATCTAAGATATTAAAAATAGCTCCTAATTTAATGACAGTCTATTTTTAACACATATCCAGACCGTCTATGAAATACATATACATGTTTTTTTTTTTTTCTTTTCGAAGTTACAACTATATAAATAGTTTAGATAAGAATCAATCATTACAAGCACTAAACTGAATAACTTTACTCCAACTCACTCACTCAACTAAGTAGCATAATTTTCACAAGGTGGGACACGAACTTGGACACTCAAAATACCAAGGTCTTAGCCTTTACCATTGGCAAGCACATGCATACTTAAAATTTTAACCATATGTTTGCCCCATGTTAGATTCAACCTGGCCTTTAATGCCAAAATTGCCGTTGGACTAATAGAAAGACCTCAGATATACTTGAAAACATCTAATTAACATTTTAAAACTTAGGCACAAATTTAAGAGTTGGATCATAGTTTATAATCATCTGAGGTAAAAATACCATGAATGCCTCTGTACTAAGTGTCAAATTGTATTTTGCCCCTTTATTCAAAAAAATGAGCAAATTAGTCCCCATACGTTAAATCAAAGAGCAAATCGGTCTTTTCTGATAAAAATTTCATCCATTTGTATAGGGACTAGTTTGCTCTTTGATCTAACTTATTTGCCCATTTTTTTTTTGAAGTAGAGCGAGCAAAATGCAATCCAACTTCTACTACCAGGGTTACCAATCATCTGATGGAAGTAATACTAAAATAAATAATAAAAAACAGATCCATTTCATCATTAAGCTCTCAAGTTCTTAAAGAATTCCCAAAAAAAATTAAAACTGAAACGATAAATACCTAGCGTCCAAAAAGATGAATCCGTCTTCACTGGGGACAACAAATCATGCTAACATGAAAATGAAAAAAATCAGATAGTTTTAAAAAAAATCTCAAACTTCAACAAAATGATGAACAATTTAACTTTAAAATAAACTAACATTGAGATAAGGAGGGTTGCCTTTGATGCCAACTTCGACATGTTTGGACTGTATCTTACAGTAAAACTGTTTGGAGTGAACATTCGGCGGTAAGTTTATGTAAATATTCACCTCTTCCAAGGTTTGATCCCATTCAAATACCTTTTCACCTAAAAATTACAACAAAAAAAAAAAAAACGAAATTAAGCTTCCAAATCATGAAAACCTAAGAGAAGAACCATCGAAATATGAAGATAAAGGAAATATATGAATACCATTGTGAAGAAAACTGTGTCGTTTTTCAGGAGCCAATTTCTCCGCCATTTTTGTAGGGTTTGGACCTTCTTTTTTGTCCCTATCTGTTCCTGAATGTTCCTTTTTCTTCTTCTCACGGTTTTTGCGAGAATTTTAAATTTTATACGCTAGATCATGTACTTTTAATTTCTACTTAAGGATAAAAGTTTTAAGTAAATTAACTAAATTGATTTGTGAATGCATATGTTTTCACTTTTTCATCCTTCCCTTTTTTTTTTTTTTTTGGTTAAAATATGCTTAAGTGCTTATACTCTTTGAAAATTTAAAATTTAATCCCCTAATTTTCATTTTAAAAAATCTAATCTCTCTTTTATAAATTTAAAAATATAACTCCAATTATTAATTTCATTAAAATCTCACACCAAAATACGAAGCCAGAAACCTAATTGTTCTCTAAAAAGTTAAATGAAAGATGAAATTTCAAAAATTAAATTATATTATAAGTCCCTATACTTCTTATAAATTTAAAATTTAACCTTTATACTTTTATTTTTAAGAATTCAATCTTTTACTTTTTCAAATTTTAAAATTCAAATCTAAATGTTGTAACTATTAAATTATTTTGTTAAATTCAAATTCATTATATAACTATTTTTAAAATAAAAGTACATAAAATATTTAATACACTAACAATTGAATTTTTAAATTCCACAAATAAGATCAAGAGTAAATATTCCATAAAAATATAATAAGATATTAAAAGATAAATATTAACTTCTTTTTAATCAAAACCTATTTTACTTCAAACAGTTCAAATATACACTAAATCGGAATATAAACCGATTTTAGTTCAAATAGTTCATTCAACCGGTTCGAGCTAAATGCTACTTTAAAAACTACTTTTATCACTGACCGTTAGGCAAAATAAGTGATCTGATACGAAGATTAAATATAGTCGATGGAAGCTATCAACAAAACCAAAACAAAAAGAAGCTTAGTTTCCATCTATGACAATGATGTTCTCGACTCAGCGCTTCGCCTTTCGATGAGTCATTTGCTTTACTGGTTTCTTGACCTTAACGTTTTTGCCTTTGACGTTGAATTTATCATCATCAGAATCATCATCGTAATCATCTTTCGACCTCTTGCCCCGCTTTTTCTCATCTCCTCCAAAGACGATGATTTTCCTCGTATCTGACTGTTCCGAAACGTTAAACTTATCCTTCGGTCTCCAAATAAAAAGAGATCTAAAGAAAAATGATTGAAGTTAGATGGCTAATGGTGAAGCCAGGAAATTGTTTTAGGCAGTAAAAAATAAATAGTTGTTTTTGAGGTATCAAAATGCAATTTTATCATTATACTAACTTGATTTCCTAAAATCTAAAGGGACTAATAGCCAATGGCAATGATGACTGAAGTATTCGGTGTAATCGTTTTGTTTAATCGTTGCTTTGCAAAATCGGATTGAACGAATTCTTATATAAGAGTAAAAAAACGGAGAAAGAATTCCGACCTTGAACTACCCGATGCCAAAACATCGTCTCGTGGATGTAGTTTGTTCACGGGAGTGATAGTAGTAATGTTCGGGTCCATAACCTCGGCTACTAATTGCCCCGTGTTTATGTCTATGAAATCGATAGGGTGTAGAGCAGTTCCGTTATAATTTTCACTGATGTATCGACCGATAACGGCTAGAGATTCCGAAGGATCCTGCACAAAAATGAACAAAGGAATCATTAAATATAAAAGGGATATGTCGTAAAACAATAACAGTATCCAGTTTTATGACCTTAGGATCCCATTCAGCTCGGAAAGGAGTCAAATGCCGATTGAAATCGTGACTATGTACGATTTCCCGACTTGGTGAGTCCAAATCCCGGAAGATGGAATCCCATATGCGAAGGCGATTATCTTGAGACGTGGTAAGGATTTTAGTCCCAGAAAATGGAGAGAAATAGGCGGAGTTCACAACACGTCTATGCTCGAGATTAGCAAGAACAGATCCAGCTTCTAATCGACGCATATCCCACAAACGGGCCTATGATAAGAACAATGTTTGGTTGTCACGAGAGTACCGTGCAAAATAAAACACAAAAACCGAGCACAGTGATGTAATTAATAGTCTTACAAAGTGATCGTTTCCACAACTCAACAAAAGATCTGGTTGAAAAGGATTACAGTGTAGACCGACGACTTTACTTCCTTTCTTATGGATCATTATTGCCTTCCCGATTTGGCTGTTGGAGCGACTATCGACCCTATATATGCCATAACAAAAATTTCAATGAAATTCTAGCATAAAAAACTCATAGATTCATACTAAGGGTGCTTCCTGGCTTTGCATCGGTAAGAAATTTACTCACAAGTAGAGGAAACCAAAGTTATCAGCCACAAGCACAACACCTCTCTCCAAGTTGATATCCATTCCGTAAAGCATCCTCCAACTCCCCGGACCCTAGAATGGTACAACAATCAGTCATGCTCAATAATATATTGAAAAAAGCACATTTCGAATTCACAAAGCATAAATCTTTGTCTCTTAGGTTAAAGAAACTTGAATCATTACCTGCCAACCATCTGGATTAAGATTCATTAAAGTCGATGAAATCCCGGTCTCTAAGTCTGTGCAACTGACGGTTCCATCCGAAGATGCAGCATATATCATACCATCATTTGCGGGACTGAATCTGCAACGGTTTGGATTCGAGAAAAAATACGGTATTTCCATAAAAATCTTTTCTTACACGACGCAGCACACGAAAGACAAAATACAGAGTTCAGACAAGGATCGTTCACCTCATATTATTGAGTATGCAAGAGTGTATGTTTCCATAAACAGTCTTTTCATGCACTTTTGCAAAATCCCAAACTCCGAGTTGTCCTTTCTATTAAACGAATTAGAACAGAACAGAGAGACATGAATAGAGGATCAGAATCGAGATATTCTCAAATTAATATAAATTTAAACAGAGTAAGAACTTCTTGCTTAAGACTGGGTTGACCTTATCTCCGGACAAAAGGATGTGATTGTTAGTGGGATGAAACTCCAAACACGTTACTCTTCTACTGTGGTATCGGATAACAGCACAATCGACTTGATCCGGGATCACATACGCCGGCTTGATCTACGTAATGAATAAAAGAAAGCAATCAACAAGCATGCACCAGTAACAGATATACCTCGAAACCACAACAGCCCAATTCACGCCCAATTTACAATGACATTTCAAAATGACAAAATATATCCTCAAAGAACACAACCCAAACATACACACGCACAGGATTTACAAACTCAATTCTCGCAATACAATTGAATTACAAATCAAATAACAGCACAATTGACTTGATCCAGGATCACATTCGACAGCTTGATGCATGGAACGAATTAAAAAAAAAAGCAATCAACAAGCACATGCCAGTAACGGGTATATCTTGAAACCACAAATGCCCAATTCAGGCCAAAAGGAACTCGACGAAATGATACCAAAGAGAGAACTCACCGGGGTAATTCTAGGTTTAACTTGTCGCTCGAACACAAATTCCACGGGGTTCTGAGTATTTACATGGGGTGCAGGGACAACACCATGCTCTGTAGCAGCTCTATGTGGACATGTCATTGTAGTATGACCTTCACAAAATGTTGTAAAACAGACAATCAACCCAAAAAAAACATCATCAACATAAATGCAGTAGAAACTTTTCAAAAGAACATCATTTCACTACAAAATTACACATTGTTTAAGAAACTTACCAGGCATTTTGCAAAGAAAACAAGGCTTCATTGGGCAATCAATATAGGTAGCTCCTTTAAACCCAGCTTCATGTCCCGTTTTCTTACACACCTAAACCCCACCAAAATATTACAAATTGCATATATATATATATATACACTTTGTTGAGGGAAACCAACTCTTTTCGGAGAAATCTTATGAAGTATAGTTTGCTCGAAGTTATAGACCACTTAATGAATTGTTATTATCTTTAGTCAAGTCAGGTTTTGTTCCCAGACTTTGGAAAAACTCAGAATGCCTATATTGGTTCAAGCACTACCATGGCAAATGACACCATTTACTTGGTAGTAAATGTAACCGCACGACAAGCATGCTCCATTCTAATGACGCGCTCTCACTCGATGGTCACTCGACCCAAAGACAATACCGACTCGTTGAGAGATTCATCAACTCCGGACCCGGCCACGTGACCCGTTTTCTTAATCAACTAAACTTCACCAAAATTGTACAAATTTCATATATATATATATATATATATATATATATAAAACTTCAAACAAGTATGCAAAGTACAGTTGGTTCGTAACCTACGAATTCTTCGAAAGTTTTGTCTCCCAACTCTATGAAGAGCCTGAATTCAATGAAGGTTCAAACACTATCGATGGTAAATGATCATCATTTCTTTGATAGGTGACCATGCCACTTACGGTCCATTCCGAAAAGACACTAGCTCTATCAACCTGCAGTCTAAGCGGCTTTTTCAAACACTAGAGCTGTCCAAAGAGTCGAAAAACAAAAACGTACAGGTGACAACAACGATACATTGAGGGATTTATCGGACCCGAACACGCCACACTTCAAAAACTTTTCCGAAAATAAATCGAACTCCCCTCAACATATTTTTCTCTAGAAAAAATGTAACCAT
Source organism: Gossypium anomalum (assembly GCA_025698475.1). NCBI lineage: Eukaryota > Viridiplantae > Streptophyta > Magnoliopsida > Malvales > Malvaceae > Gossypium > Gossypium anomalum. The sequence goes on from CM046968.1 coordinate 93,320,187, forward strand.
TTAAAAAAAAAAAAAACCTATAGTGTACTTACTTTACAAACTTTCTTGAGGCTAATAGTAATGGGTGATTTTCCTTTCTTTTTCGTATCATTAAACTCCACAGTTTTCTCTTGGTTTTCATTTTCTTGTTCTTCTTCCTCATCATCATCATCTGATGAGCTTTGTTCAGAGTCTGTATCTCTCTCAATAAGTACCTTAGGGAACGCCGTTCTTCTTACTTGCGGTGCCATGTTTTCCCAAAAAGAAAACCCAAATTCAAAAAAAGATAAATGAAGACAATACAGTGATCGGATACGAGAAAATTGAAAAAAAAAAAAAAAAAAAAAAAGAAAAGGAGGAAATCAAAGTGTTTTTTGATCTTTTTGGGGCAAAAAGAGGGAAAATGTATGCGAGGAAAAAGAACCGACTTTTGCTTCGGAGTAATTGGAACGTCGACGCACACGTGTTATTTGATTTTACTGAATTGTCCTTACTATGGTACGGATGAAGTGCTTTGTGAATTTGGGGTTAGTTTCGGGATTACGTTTGGGTTCGTGGCGCGAGATGACGTGGCTCGTTTTATGCCGCTAGGTGTCTCCCACGTGGAGCTTTCAAAACGGTGCCGCGTTAGACCTGTGACCTTTTTGGAATAGGTTGGGAAAAGTATACCGGAGGCCCAATTACGAATAATAAATTACATTTCGTCCTCCACACTAGAGGTGATCATGGGCCGGGCCGGGTCGGGTTTGGGCAGGGTTCAAATAAAATTTTTGGCCCGTCTACTGGGCCCGGGCCCGGGCCGGCCCGAAATATGGGCCTAAAATTTTGCCCAAGCCCGGCCCGAAATAAAATTACTAAGCCCGGCCCGGCCCATATTAAATTTTTTTTTCTTACTTCATTAAATAAAAAATTTTAAAAATATAATAAATCAAATATACTTAAAAACATAAAAATAAATATTAAAACAAATAAAAATAATACTAAAACAATTCTTAAAACAATACACAAATTAACAATATAATAAAAAATAATTACATTAAAAATTTAAAATAATTAAAAATAAAATAAAAAATATATATTAATATATAATTCGGGCCGGGCAGAGCAGTGCAGCCAAAAACTTATTACAGAGCCCGCCCATTTTCTAAACGGGCCTCTCTTTTTTGCCCAATCCCATTTTTCGGGCCTATGTTTTTACCCAAACCCTCCCATTTTTCGGGCGGGCCTTCGGGCCGGGCCGCCCAGCCCATGATCAGCTCTACTCCACACTCAAAAAATGGAATACATTTTAAACATTAGATCTTAAAGCAAATCGATTTATTTGTTAAAAATTTTATTTATTTTTACCGTTAAAATTTTATCTTTATTTAGTAGCATAAAGTACAAATGATACGCCACGTGTAATTATTTAGTTATGTTGTCGGTTAAGTTAGATTTTAATAATAAAAATAATAAATTTTTTAATAGAAATGACTAATTTTCTTTTTAATCTATTGGATAATTACTAATTTACCCATTTTTTTTTGAATAAAATGGGCAAAATGCAATATAACTCTTAGTATATGAGTCTTCATAATACTTTTACCGAATAGATTGAATTTTGCTAACAATCATTGTGCTATATGGACTTTTCGTATTTTTTGAATTTAGAAATTTCAGTCTCAACCCAAATAGTAACAATTAAATTCGTTCAGTTAAATTATGCTATTAATAGTGTAATATGAGTAAGTTGTAGATTTAATCTATTTTTTAATTTGATATTTTTAATCTTTATACTTTTTTATTTCTAAAATTAACTAAAATAAAAATATTTTATTAGTATTATAGGAATATAACAAGTTAGCATGCCATTATATATATGATAATATGTTTGGCATATAAAAACTTAGAATAACAACATTTAACCTTACGAATTTAACAACTATTGTTCGAGTTATTATTAAATTTTTAAAACTACAAAAATTTAGGGAAAAAATAACCAAATTAAAGTGTAAAAGGTCAAATCTGCAACTTATCCATAATACCAAGACTAATAACAAATTTTGACCTTTAGAAAAAATAGAATGCTCCTTTTTTAGCTTATCAATGTAAAATATGCATGAATTAGTTCTTACAATGTGTGGCGGTAGATTTTTCTTTCCAAGTTTAAAGGCTCGCTTAAAATTTAGTAGGGTTAAATAAAAATATTGAATCTGAAAAATAGAATTAAGTAAAAATTAGATCTATTTAAAATATGGTTAGAACTTGGCTCGACCCGTTTTTTAAAGTTTGTAATATTTTATATTATATAAATTATAACACATAAAAATTAAATTTTATAATAATATTATATATTACTATAATATAAACATTAAAAAATATTAAGATGATTATATATTAAATTAAAGTAAAAATAAATATATGTTTTAAAATTTTGAAAAATAGTATGTACTTAACTTAAAATGGGCTTGGTTAGTAATTTATAAATATACGATGGTTTAGACAAAATTTTAAATTTATATTTTAATCAAATTAAAATTAAAAATATATAAAATATATTAATATCATATTTAGATCCAACACTAATCCGGTCGATTAATTTAACTCGTATTTATTATTATACTCTAGTTCCCATTAAAGGCACAAAAGTTCTTCCATTATATATATACACACATATAAAAATGGGGTCGAATTTGCATTTTATTCCCTTGCTATTATTTAAAATGGATTAGGAGAACCGACCATTAAAGGACAAACTTTAGTTGAGAATATGGCTGATTCATAGCAACAATTCCCATGTTTCATGACCTAATATGTTATTCTTTTATTGTAAAATATGTTATAAATTAAATTTATATAAAAAATGTTTTTTATTCAATAATTTGCATATGTATTTTGTGGTTTGAATTTTATTTTAGTTAGAAAATTTTACGATCAATTAAGTCTTAGTTTAATTGATATGGTATTATTGTTAATATAGAAGGATGTGGGTTTAAGTGCGTTGAAGCATATTATCCTCCTATTTATGAGTTGTAGAGGGGCTATGCCTAATTCTAGGCATTATATAAAAAATATCAGATATAATCAGAAACTATAATAATTAAAATTGTTATCAATATAGAAAGACGTAGGTTCGAGTGTACTAAAATACATTATCTTTCTATTTATGAGTTGTTTATGAGTTGTAGAGGGATATACCTAATTCTAGACATTATATAAAAAAATCAGACACGATCAGAATCTATAATTATTAAAATTTAATTCCTAAAAAATGGACGGTGGAAAGATTATCTATAATTAAACCATAATTAATTCCTCAATACGCATCTTAATAATGACTGTAAATCTAATAATATCTGCCATTCGGATAAACCCAAGCTTTTTATTTAATTTTATTAATTATTTCAGCGCCTCCTTGGTTTTACAAAAGAAAAACTCTAGGCGCCGCCACAAGGGTTTTAGTGGATTCTCTACTGACAACCTCACGCGAACTCTGTTAATTAACCAATAATAATCACCCACGTCACCATATTTCTTTCTTTGTCCCAAGTCGTTAGTGGATTAGGTTCAGACGAGGACAACACCGTAATTTCTCAACCACTGCCCCCTTCGCTTTTAAGGCATCTTAGTACCCCGACAGTGTTCTTAGATTGCAATTAAGCTTTGTCTCAGCTTACTAATTTTTAAAAAATAAAAATACGAAATTACAAAACTATAATTTTATTTGGAGTTTTTCTTTGGGAAAGCGGGGATTCTCTTTTAGCTACTTGATTGTTCTTGTGTTTGTTTGATGGAAAAAATTTTTCCGAGAAAATAACCGGTCATGAGAAAGTCGTCTTTCAAGGATTCATTCAAAGCGCTCGAAGCTGATATTCAACATGCCAATACTCTGTATAACCTTTTTTTCCCTCTCTTTTTATGTGATTATATATATATATATATTTTATTTGCTATGATTTTCTATTTATGTATCAAGTATTTTCTCTGCTACTGTGATTGCTTGAAGACTTTTGACTTGCAATTTCTTTTTAAGGGGAAAAAAAAGGTGATGTAGAGGAATTTATATTTAAAAAAAGGTCGAAATTTGAATAAAAACTTATGGATTTCTCTCTAAATCTCCAATGATTGTTGTTGATTTTGTGTGGGGTTGATTGTTTCTGCACTTTGTGTTTGACAATAAAAGGTTTCAAAGAAGATTATTGAAGTTATTCTCAACATTCTATTCCAGCATAGCTTATCATTCATTCCAAAACGTATACATGCATGCATGTATTTATGTATGTATGTATGTATGTATGTATGTATGAAAGGTTTCTAAGCAGGTTATTGAAGTTATTCTCAACATTCTATTCCAGCATAGGATATCATTCTTTCATTCCAATGGTTTTGGCACAGGGGTAAATCCAATTTTTTTTTTAACGGCCGAAATTGAATAATAAATTTGAGAGATTAAAATTTAATTTTATAATGTATCAATTTATGATTTCATAATTTTTAAAGGGATTAAAAATAATTTTCTTCATTTTGGGGGACAAATTGCAAGTTTGCCATAAATTAATTTTAATTTGATCATTTTATGGGGGACTTAAATAGCAATTTTTCCATTTGAGGGGTGCCAAGGCCTTCCCTCAGATTCGCCCCTGTTTAGGCATGTATGTATGCATCGATAATATGTCTATATATTTATGTGTATGAATGGATGAATGAATGTGTGTGTGTGTGTGTGTATGATGCACATGCTTGGAATATGGATATTGGATTCACAATAATCGGCAAGACAATGGAGGATTATGTTTCACATATAACCGATAGGACATCATTGAACATTGTCCTTAAAGTTGTATCTGTTACAATGCCGAACCAAGTGAATATTACTAAAACATCATTAATCCCTACTAATGTCAAAGATTTACTGGTGCCGAACCCTAATAATGACATTCATTTTCGACATTCTTATTGCTTTATCATCGGTCCTGCTTGATGTTTAACCCTGTGTTTTTATCGGTCCATTTTCAGGGCTTTAGATTATCCAAGGGAAAGAGACGGAGCACGTCTTCAAATGAGACTGTCCTACAGTCCAGCCGCTCAGTTTTTCCTTTTCCTTGTTCAATGGACCGATATTCAACTCGCCGGTGCCCTCGGTTTACTCAACATACATATTTATATGGTAATGTTTCTTCCCGCCATACAGTTTTCGACAAAATTATCTTTTTATTCTTAGAAATCGTAATCTGATGGATCAACGCAGACCTATGCTGATGGCAAGACCACCATGTCCGTTTACGAGAGGAAAGCCAGCATTAGAGAATTTTATGGTGAGTTCGAACGGGATTACTTAGCTCGTTTTAAGTAAAATCCGGGTTCTCACTAGCTTTCTTTTTCGTGTAGCGGTAATATTTCCTTCTTTATTGCAACTTCAAAGAGGAATCACTGATTTGGAGGATCGAAAACAGAAAGAAGCTTGTACCGTAAGGTACCGTAGGAAGGATGAATCCGCAGGGGGGAAGATCTCGGAAATCGACTGTGAAAGGGAAGACGAGTGCTCAATTTGCATGGAGATGAACGGTCTCATCGTTTTACCTAATTGCAGCCATTCTATGTGTTTGAATTGTTACAAGGATTGGTAAGTTACTCATTCCTCATAGTATAGCTTATTTGATACAGCGTTTGTAGGCTAAACCGAGTCTGTAAATATTTGGGATGATATCGTACATTCAAGAGTACAAACTTTTTTCGGGTAATACGGTTAGGGGTATCCCTATGTTTTTCGAGGATCTAATCCCCTTCTTGGCCACATTCCGAGTCATACCCAAACCTGGGTTTGACAAGGTTAGCTATATTAGCGGTTTCCATTCACGAGGCTCTTCACGATTCATGTTCAAAATGTTCTAATGTTGTTGTATTTCTTTCTTGTTTTTCAGGCACGACCGGTCTCAGTCCTGTCCGTTTTGTCGGGACAGTCTCGTAAAGGTCGACTCTTGTGACCTTTGGATTTACATAGAACAAAGCGAGATCGCCGAGTTATCGTCGATCCTTAGAGAGAATCGTAAGAGGCTCTTCACGTACATTGACAGATTGCCCCTCATCGTCCCGGATCCTGTATTTGCTCCCTTTGACGTCCATGTTAATTAGTTAACCCGACTTCCTATACATACGAGGCAGATTAAACTGCCTGTATATAATAACTAGCATGATATATATACCCCTATAATACTTACTGTTTAAAAATGTAAATGGTTTCTGGTTCAAGCCTCCATGATTTCCAGTGGCCAACGAGCTTATGACCGATCTTTCGTTCTCGTAAAATCAAGGTCGATTTTCTTCCTGATGATAGCTACCGCTAGTTCGTTGTTGATGTTGAGCATTTTAACACAAATTTTCATCTCCACCCGTATCTATCCTTTGTACCAAGCAAAGCTTTAGGGTTTGGATTATTTCAGATATGGATCAGATTCGGGTTTTTTCAAACTTGTGTTGTTCTGGTTTTTTGTTTATTTTGAGCTTCGGTTATTTAAGTTTCTTTAGTCGGGTTGTTTGGAGGGAGGTTAATTTAAAATTTATACTCGTATTTAAATCATTTTGGGTTATATTTTTAAGGACTTAAATTGAATGTTTAATAACTACGAGGGACTGACAGTTATATTATTCAACTTAAACAAGAGTGGCCAAAGCCCTGTAAACTACGATGGCTCAAGGGGCGTAACCGAGATAAGTCGGGGCCCTCGCCCTTGGGTAAGTGGTATAATATTCTTTTTAGTTCCTCTTAAAATTAATTTTTCAATTTAATTTTTAACCCTTTTAAATGGAAGAAATTGTAATTTTGACCCTCTATAAAATTATTTAAGTATTTTAATCTTTAACATGATTTTTAACTTTGACTCCCAAAATTTTGTAATTTTATCTCAAATAAAATATTCTTGCATTCACATGCGCACACATATACTAGATATATTAGATTACAACTCAATCACGATGTTCATAAATATAAGGAAAATATTTGAAACAATGTTAATAGAATTTTTAGACTCTACAAGCAATGTCGGGGTTGACAAGTGTCCAATAAGACTATAGTAAAATATTAAAAAAAAAGGAGATTCCTGACAATTTTTTAATACTGTTTGTGGAGTAAAAAGAGTACACTGTCGAATACAAATTATTTACCCATACATAAATTTATTAAAAGTTTATATAAAAATAAATGGATATTTTATATATGTCTTAAGCTTAAATCTCACAATGTATGGTTTTTTATTGATTTACAAAAGTATGAAAAAGACAAATACATTCTCGCAATAATATAACTTATTTTATAAAATAAATGGGTGCTTTTTTAATTTCGTAACCGAATTAATACCCGATTGACTAGTGACACCAATTTAGTTATTACTTATCATGTCGTTGATCAATCTTTGAATTGAGAGGAACGAAGACCCTTCGCTAACAATTGATTTCCTAGCAATTTCAGCCATTTCCTTCACTTTCTTCCGAGCCTCATTGCGTTCATCCATTACTTGCTTGACCGCTTTCTCAATCTCATCAGCCATCACGACGTCGTCAACATTAAGTTGTTCGTAGTCGAGTCTTAGTTCCACTGCTAACTCTAATTCCTTCACCATCTTAAATGCATTCAATTTTTGTTCGGCGTACATAGGCCATGTTACCATCGGCACCCCAAACCACAAGCTTTCGAGGATCGAGTTCCAACCACAATGAGATACGAACCCTCCTATCGCTTTGTGAGCTAGAATCTCCACCTGCGGTGCCCACCCATATATCATCATCCCCTTCCCTTGGATCCTTTCTACAAACCCTTCCGGCAACATGTCCTCACTGTAATGAGCGCCTCCCGAATCATCATTTCGTGGTGGCACGCGCAAGGACCATAAGAATTTGTATCCACTTTGCTCGAGTCCAAATGCTATTTCTTTGACTTGGGGTGCAAGAAAATGCCCAAAGCTTCCAAAACAAAGAAATATCACTGATGATTGAGGCTGTTCATTGAGCCATTTCATCACCTTTTCACGCTGAGCCAAGTCGAATTTAGTATGAGGCTTACAATTTATATCAAGCACCGGCCCAACGGGGTAAACCGGGGGATTTCCGTGATCAGAGAAACTACTAATAGCATAAGGTTCAAGCTCCTCAAATGTATTAACCACAATTCCTTTGACAGCCTTGAACTTTTGAGCAGTCATCATTAGCAAAGGATAACCATTATCCTTGTCAAACAAAGCCGAAGGCAAAACATTGAGAGGAACGGGATTGATAAATCCCGGGATCAGTTGGTCGGGATCGGACTGCTTAAACTCGGGGCTACCCCGAATCTCACCGTGTCGAGTCATCAAGTGGAAAAAAAGACTCAAACACCCTGCATTAGCAGTTAAAAATATATACGAAGGGACGTTAAATTCATGAGCAACATCAACCAGTGATACAAACAACAAGTCGAATACAAACCCTACAAATGTTGTCGACTCCAATCTTGATCTCGACAAAAGGTCAACGACAAAGTCTTTCAAAAGCGGTGTATGTGTTTCCCTGATAACATTGACGTGATCTTGGATCGACTGTGAATGGTTATCAACAATCGAATGACAATGTTGTTGTTGAGAAACATCGATAAAATCGATTCGATCAAGTTTTGAGGCCTTGACCGATTCGATATAAGCATCGACAAAAGGTTCGGAAGGCAATTTAACAAAAACGACGCTGATCGAAATCCGATCATCGTGATCAACAAGACGCTTTGCGAATTCAAGAACTGGGATCAAATGGCCTTTACTTGTTGATGGAACAAATATTAGCTTTGCTTTCTTCATTCTTCTTCAAGCAAAAAGTTCAAAAAGAGAGTATAAATAATGGATAATTTATTTGAACTTTTTTTTAAAAATAAATAAATGCGACCCACGTTTCTTTTTTTTAAATTCTATTTTTTCTTTAAAATATTCTACATTGAAGTGTACCAGTTAATAATTCATAAATAATTAAAATTATAAATAAAAAATAAATAGCTTGTTTGAATGTTACGGCTATTATTTAATTTAAAAGATTCCAACAACTTTCAATGACTTATTGATTTTATGGAAGTAAATAATTAAAAATTAGAAGAAGAAAAAAAGTCTGGTGGATTGGTTGTAATGACAATTATTTATTTTTTAAATTATTTTAAAAAACATTTCAACAGCTCTAAGTATTGATTTTAGGCCTAATCACAAAAGAACGTGGATTCGAGTGCACTGAAGCGCATTCTCTTCTTATTTATAGATTTGAGGAAGACTATAGGTAATTTTAGGCACTGTATTAGAAGTACTTATGTTACTATGTAAAGTTGATTTTAGTTTTTTTACTAAAAATTATTTTAGATTAGTCCTTGTATATTAAAAAATTATTTGAATCATGACATCGTTACAATTTGTCATTAAATTACTGATAATTTGGATAAAATATATCATACTCAATTGATTTACTTATGGCCTACCCTGACTTTTCAAAAACTTAATTATCCCCAAAAACTCCATGTATTTTTGACCTGTCATATAGCTGAAAATAAATACAGACATACTGGGTTTTGTTCAATTACATGTTAGTTAAAAAATACATGGATATTTCCAAGAAAAATGGTTGAGTGTTTTTATAGGTCTGGTCGAGTCATGAATAAATCAATTTATTTTTTGCCATCTTGGGTAAATCAATTAGGTATGATATACTTTGTCTAAATTGTTAATAATTTAACTATGAAATGTATCGGTGTCATGATTTTAATAAATTTTTAATGTAAAAAAATTAATCTAGAGCAATTTCTAATAAAGAGACTAAAATAAACTTTATATAATAATATAGAAACTCCCGATAGACTTTGATGTTAAATTTATCATTATGCTTAAAATATTTTATGTATTTATTTCTTTGCTTAAATTTAAAATATTTTCTTGTTAAAATCAATTTCACCTTCAACCTCTGGGATAGTTATTTGAGGTAATTAGTGGTAGTTGATTAAAGATGTGTATTAATATTTTTATTTTTAGGAATAATGGGAAAAATATCTTAACAAAAAAAAAAGTTAAAATATGTCACAGGTCATTGTCTTTTCTCAAATTTGGGATTCAATCCATGTACTTTTATTTTTAAGAATTTAGTCCTACTTTTCAAATTTCAAAACTCATGTCCAACTGTTAACACTGTTATGATTATTTTGTTAAATTTAAGTTCATTATAACGTCATTTTTTAGTGACATTGCTACCAAGCAAATATTTTTTTATTTTGAAATATCACACCAACAAATTTAACAAAAAAAATTAACAATGTTAATAGTTGAAGTCAAATTTTGAAATTTGAAAAGTAGAGGGACTAAATTCCAAATTTGAAAAGAGTACATGGGCTTATAACATATTTTACCCTTAAAAAATTGGAATTACTTATCCTCATCGAGCAAATTATGGAAATTTGATGCAATGAAAATATAAAAGGCTCTAGAAGCCATTGAAAAGGGATAATGATAAAGAATTCTATGTGTTGGTCTGATAGTCAGGGTGTTTACTGCCCTCAGTTGTGGCTTATGTTTAAGTCGCGTTACTGTTAGGGCTTTGCCCTCCTCTTATAATTCACCAAAAAAAAGTGATAATGATAAAAATAATAAGAGTTAAAGTGAAATGTGTTCTACCTTTTAAAGTGAGTGTATAAATTCATAAATACTTGTTTGATTTATGAAGTAAATTATTCTTATAAATATGGTGATAAATATGGTGAAATAGTTAGGATATAATTGGCATATAAGCACTTTGCATTAGAAGACAACAATTTCTGTCTTGCATAACACTTATGTACATAATGAGGGCCATGGTGTTTGGTGTGATGGTTGGATTGCATTTTCAGTGCTATAAATGTACTGTGTTCGATTAGAATCTCGAGTATCTCAATCTTGTTTTACTAGAGTTTACTAAGTGCTAAGTGTTTTAAACAATGATGATTGAATTTATATTTAGGATGTGTTTCAAACATGCAAGTCAGTAATGCTACAGTATCAGGGCAAGGTATCGGTACACAGGGACTATGTATTGATATCTCTACCCCTACACCTTTAAATTTATGTTTTTTAAGCTCAAATAAACCTTGAACTAGGTCTTAATGTTATAGTTTTGTAAAGATACCTTAGAAATGATTTGAAAAGTGTATTAAAGCCTTGAAAATTATCTTTTAATGAACCAAGTGAAAAGTGACTTGATTTTCAAAAGAAGACTTTATTGTCTCATTTTCGAAAGTGTACATTTTAAGTCAATTGAAAAACCCGAAAACTAGTTTTAGGATTTTACCTCTTCTTAACACTTGGAAATCGATTTGATCATAGTTTGAAATGTATCGCAAAGTTTTAGAAATATGGAATCATGGATGTATTAAATCCTTTAAATTTGTTTTATGAGAAATGCTTTCCATAAGAAATTTTGTAAGTGCAAACATTGTATCTATGTGATATCATTCGTCCGTATTGATTGTCAGTGTGGGTGAGGAGTGTTACAATCTTAAGCTTAAATCTTACAATATGTAATATTTTATTGATTTATAAAAATACGAAAAATATCCTCATAATAATATAACTTTTTTATAAAATAAATATTTTTTTATCATTTTCCAATTGATTTAATTCCCGGTTGACTTGACTTATGACATTAACTTAAATCTCACCTATCATATCCTCAATGAATCTTTGAATTGAAAGGAATGAAGATCCTCCATTGACAATTGCTTTTCTAGCAATTTCAGCCATTTCCTTCACTTTCTTCCTAACCTCACTGCAATCATCCATTACTTGCTTGACCGCTTTTTCAATTTCGTTGGCCGTCACAACATTGTCGATGTTAAGTTGTTCGTAGTCAAGTCTTAGCTCCACCGCTAACCCTAATTCCTTCACCATTTTAAATGCGTTCATTTTTTGTTCAGCGTACATAGGCCATGTTACCATCGGCACCCCGAACCACAAGCTTTCGAGGATTGAGTTCCAACCACAATGGGATACGAATGCTCCTATTGCTTCATGGGCTAAAATCTCCACTTGCGGTGCCCACCCGTATATCATCATCCCCTTCCCTTGGATCCTTTCCGTGAACCCTTCCGGAAACATGTCTTCATTGTAACAAACTCCTCCTAGAGCATCGTTTTGTGATGGTTGCGGCGGTGACGATGATTGCACGCACAAGGACCATAAGAACCTATATCCGCTTTGCTCAAGTCCAAGCGCTATTTCTTTGACTTGGGGTGCAAGAAAGCGCCCAAAGCTTCCAAAGCAAAGAAATATCACCGATGATTGAGGCTGTTCATTGAGCCATTTCATCACTTTTTTGTATTGAGCCAAGTCCGACTCAGTGTGAGGCCTACAATTGATATCAAGCACTGGCCCGATGGAGTAAACCGGGGGATTTCTGCCATTGGAGAAATTGCTAATAGCATAAGGTTCAAGCTCTTCAAATGTATTAACCATAATCCCTTTGGCGGCCTTGAACTTTTGAGCAATCATCATATAGGCAGGATAACCATTCTCCTTGTCGAACAAGTCAGAAGGCAAAACACTAGGAGGGACGGGATTGATAAATCCCGAGATCAACTCGTCCGGATTGGACCTTTTAAACTCAGGGATATCTCGAGTCTCACCATGTCGGGTCGTCAAGTGGAACAAAAGACTCAAGAACCCTGCATTAGCGGTTAAAAATATATACGAAGGGATGTTGAATTCATGAGCAACGTCGACTAGTGGTACAAACAGCAAATCGAAAACAAACCCTGTAAAAGTCGTCGAATTTAAACTCGATTTTGACGATGAAATGTCAGTGACAACGTTTTTCAAAAGCGGCAAGTGCGTTTCCATAAGGTCAATGACGTGGTCTTCGAACGACTGCCGTTGATGATCAACAATCAAAGGAACATCGATGAATTTGAATCGGTCGGGCTTCGAGGCCTTGACTGATTCGATATAAGCATTGGCGAATGAATCGAAAGGTGATTTAACGAAAACGACGGTGATCAAAATCCGGTTATTGTGATCAACGAGACGCTTTGCGAATTCGAGAATTGGGATCAAGTGGCCTTTGCTTGTTTGTGGAACGAATATTAGCTCTACGTTCTTCATTTTTATTGATGTAAAAGTTCATACTGAAACTGAATAGAGAGAATGAGAGTTTAAATAATGGATGCTTATTTGGAAATTTAAAAAAAAAATGATATCTTCGTTATTGTTGTTTTTTTTTTCAAATTCCATTTTTTAGTTTTTTTAATGATTTTCATGTTTTTAGTTAAAAATATATTTTACTGTATAATTCATTGATAAAAAATAAGTTGCTATTTTTCAAATATTTTAACAGATTTAAATGGTTTCTAGATATTGATTTTAGTCATAATAACAAATTTAACCTTCTATGTTTGTTTTTTATTAATTTGATCCTTATTTTTTAGTTAAATTTGATTGAGTCAACTCAATAATCTCATAGTCCCCCAACCCATAAATAGTAAGATAATGCACTTCAACGCACCCGAACTCACATCCTCCTGAATTGACAACAATGCTCATGTCAATCAAGCTAACACTCAATTGACAACTCATTTTTTTTAAACGAAAATACTGATAAAAATATTATTTTTGATAATATCGATACGATAATATGTGATAATCTATATATGCTTTATGTCAACGTAGTACTATTGATTTTTTATGTCATGTCAACAAATAATTTTAAAAAATATTTAAAAAAATTTCATAAATTTGAAATAAAGAATGAAAAATAAGTGAATTTTCACGTGAGTTGTAATATTTAAAATTTTAATATTTTAGTAAATATTTTCATTAAAAACAACAATCCGACTTCAATAGTCAATTTTTTTTATTTTGAAAATGTTAAATTTCAATGTAAAACGTTAAACAATAAAGGTTTATTTTTGAAAGATGGGATCAAACAAATTTGAAAATTTACCAAAGCTGTTCGTATTTGTATGTTGACATTTGTAAACGATTATTTTGATATTAAGATGTAGCAGAAATTTATTTAAAAAAAGGGTCTGCCAATGAAATGCACGAATGGTGAAATAATTTATAGTAGTTCTTTTGACATTGTAATTAATTTATAAATATAATACTTTAGATTGAGTCTTAGCCTAATTTACATGAGTATTGTTGTCAATATAGGAGGACGCGGGTTTGAGTACGCTGAAACGCATTATCTTCCTATTTATTGGTTAGAGAGGAGCTACAGATAATTCTAGGCATTGTGTCAAAAAGAACATATATGATCAAAACTTATAATGAGATTGTTCAAAAAAATAAATAAATACAAATACAATGCTAAATAGATAAATGGTAAGTTTCACTAGTTTTTTAATCCACGTTTTTGAACGATTCATAAGTCATTTGATTTAATCTTTTTTTTTTTCGGACTAATATCCCAACCGATTTCCGGTTCAATTGATTGGTAATTTCTGATTTAAACAAGGTTCGATAAAAATATACACCGATAAAATTTTGAAATATTAAAATTAATTTTTGTGTTTAACTTTGAACTCGATTAACTTCATTGGTTGGATTGAAGCATTAAGATACTTAAATTTATCTTCAAGTTACTTGTAATTAACAATTCCGATGTAAAAAAAGAATCGCCTTCCTTACATATAGCTACATTTAAAATTCGAATCTCAACATTTAGTTCTCTTATTTTAATTCAATTCTTTCATACAAATCCTTCATCTATAGGATCAAATAATGTTAACATTTTGGCATTTTGGTAAATGCTAAAGCTTTAGGACCTTGAATTGTTAGAGTTCGAATATCGTATTTTGGGAAATATCGAATTATTTTAGTTTCAAGTCCCATCACGTGTAAATCTTATCCAAATTTATTATGATCCATATTCAGATATATTTTAATTTTGATTTTATTACATTGTGTTGAATTAATTTTAATTCTAATTTATTAGATATGCAATTTTGATAATTCATTCTATATTTCCGATAAACTCCTTAAAATATTGAAAATTAATTTCTCTACTGCTATAATTGGTAAATCAACTTTTATAATCCTAATAGTACTTGTTGCCGATAAAATCATGTGGAAATCCTTCTATGATGTTTGTAAACTGCTTGTTTTACTCAATAATCTTATAATAAACTATATGCTAATGTGATCCTTAATTTTACTAAATTAGATTGCTAGTGTTCTCTAAAAAAACATATGCAAGGTTGTTTGAATTAGATGACTGATTAAACCGAGAACTGATAGGGATATTTGTTCGGAGAAAAGTAACGAATCAATTGATTTAGAAACCGATACGGGCCGGTTCTGAAAACCTTGAACGAATGTACCCTTTTGGAAATCATGAGGAAGATAGCAATTTCCGATTACAAATAAGGACACGGACAACCAATGTTACTGAGAATGCGAATCAATTATGAACAAAAACTAGAACACAATTAGTTACTTCTATAAAAACGTAATTCAACAGAGTAGTCTTCTTCCACTCGTTTAGTAGGAACGAAATATGATATATTCAAAAGTAAAACACCATTGATAGTGTCCCAAAAACAAAATTGTGAAGATAATGAAGAACAACACACCCCAAGGACCAAACACATTTTAAATCCCATTTAACATGAGAAGAAAAACTAAAACTATATGCACTGCACTAAAAGTAAATCCCATTTAAAGTAGTCCTAACTCTTCGTGCCCTTCGTATATTTAAAATTTAATCACTTTATTTTTATTTTCAAGGGATTTAATCCCTTTACTTTTTAAATTTTCAAAATTGAAATCTAATAGTTAACTGTCTCAAAATTCTTTTGTCAAATTAGCTATGTAATATTTTGAAATAATAACTTTTTTCACTTGATAATCAATTAACCATGTAAGAAAAAGATTTGTAATAAGACTTGTATTTTTAACTTGTTCATTGTGAAAAGAAATTATATACCAAATTCTTCATTATAATAATTACTAACCCTAAACTTGCAATTAAATTGGGAAATTTAGCACTATTTTTCCAAAAACACACAATTAATTTTTTTTTTAAATATAAGGAGAGTGCATGAAATTAAACCAAGCATAAGTATTTTTAGTCTTTATTTCTACAAGCCAAAATTTACAGCACATATTAAAAAAAAAGACGAAAATTAAAAATTAAAAAAGAGAGCAAAAAATTCAGAAAAATCACCTGCTTTTGCTATCGTAATCGACGATCTCAGAATCAGTAACGGATCTCGAATGTTGAACAATAGATCGACCGATCGAATTGATCCAATCCTCTTTCTCTTTCTCCGTATCAGCGATGAAATACATGGTGGAATCTCGAGTGGAGAGCTCAAAAGCGAATGCCTTATTGACGATATCCTCAGCTCCTTTGACGGTAAGGCAAGATCCTACTGAAACAACACCGCGAGGAGAAGATCGGCGGCTGACTGAAGCCGGATCCTTGAACCATAACAGTTTGCCTTGTTTCAAGATGAACCAACGGCGTCGCCAAGTCTTGATGTAATCACCTTGTTTGGTCAACCAACCGGCTCGTTCCGGGTTGGTCCAGAACTCGACGCCTTTATAATCATCGGGATTCGGGTCCTGACCCGTTGCTGCTCGCCATAGATTCTCCATTTTTTTGAAGAAAGGGAGAGGAAAATGGCGTGTTTTTGAGTGAGATGTGGAATTAGATTTTGATTTTCTTTTTTTTTTTTGGTTAATGGGAGTCGGTCGAAGATGCCTTTGTCTTTTTCAAAACGTCGACGTTTATGTGATAGATACGTGCATTTACCCATGTGAGGTCAAAGATATATATACGTTTACAACGGTGAAACTCGAACTTGAGTATTTAGTATCTAAAGCCTTAAACCCTCGGTCTTAATAATTTTAGAATCGATCCAATTGGTTTATATGGTTTGATAAAATGGATCATTAACAATTTATAAAAATAAAATATATTAATAAATTAGTTTTATTGGTTTGTGTCGGCTTATAAATTGGTCGATCTATTATCTCTTTCTATTAACTTTTAATCTAACTGATTCGATCAACTTTTATTGAACATGTCAAAATTTTATTAATTTAAAATGTATTTAATTTAAGTTTCTTTTTCTTTGTTGATAATGTGTAATAATTTTATTAAAATATACTTTAAAATTTTATATTATTCGTACATTTTGAATTCTTTTAAGAATTTAGCTCTATTAATTTTTGAATTTAAAGCTTGATTCTAAGTTTTGTACTTCAGCTTGATAAAGTTCGTATGCATTTAAATTTAAACTTGGCTCAATAATTAAGCATATGGTTAATAATATGTTATGAGGAATAACGTGATTTAATAATATAAAATATTTTAAATATATGTTGAAAATAAAAAATTCGATAAAATTCACGAACCGTTTGAGTTGAATATTATAAAACTTGAAGTTAATTCGATCAATTGTTTGAACTCAAACTTGGCTTAATAATTATCAAATCGAGTTAGTGTAATTTTTGAACACTTGTCTTATTTACATCCCAAATTGTATCGAGGTTAACAATTGGATTCTATTTTCAAATTTAATAAATAAAGGACTAAATCAAAATGTTTTTGAAAGTTTAAAATCAATTTTCTGATATATAACACGTGGAATGAGTGGGTTGGATGTTGCGCTAACACCACATGCTTGTTGCTGATTAGTAACCACATGTTTGGATTCAATCACTTTTTCGACTTTATCTTGGCAACCACTTCAGGGTTTTTTATTTATTAATAATTTGGTAATTATTTTATATTGGGGTTAATTTTTTTGTCAAATTAATTTTTAAATTTGGTAATTGCTTTTGCATTTGAGTTTGATTTTTTTTATAGTTTATGATTTTTTTTGAAAATTTTAAAGTTCAGACTTTAATATAAGAATAATTATTAAATTTTGGTCTTAATGTGAGAATAATTATCTAGTTCAAGCCTAATGCGAGAATAATTATCAAATTTAAAGACTAATTTAAAGAAAAAAAAGTTTAAGCCCGATATGAGAAAGAGTTACTAAGTTTAAGCTCTAATTAATGATTTAAGGTATGATATATGACATTGTGATATTAGGATGTGTTTAGCATTACATTTAAGAAGTACTTTTTAAACAAAAGTATTATTAAATAAGTTATTTTTTAAGAGAAAAATGCTTTTTCCAAAATAAAGAATTAGATCAAAAGTTATTTTTTTAAATTAAAAATTTTAACTTATCCCCAAATTTTAAATTTGGTTTTATTCGTTTTTAGTTCCTGAATTTGATGACTTCTTTCATGGCCTTTGGGTTTTTTTTTTCTATCTATATTAGTATTAAAATTTTCGATAAACTTTGTCCTTTGAACTTGATTTATGTCACATGAAATTTTTTAAGATTTTAAATAATTTTTTTAAAATATTTAAATAATTATATATTACAATTTTAAAGTATCTATCGAAATCTAAGTTGTCAACTCATGGATTAAGTATTGATGTATCATTTTTGTTTTTGTCCGGTTTACTTAAGGGAACAAGCTAGTAGAAGAGCTACGAACAATTTGATTATCATTTCGAATCAAAACTTGAATTTTAGAAGTGAGATTTAATCGAATTGAAATTCTGGGTTGAGCTCGAATTTTCTTTATCCTTCAGATTTTCTCTGTTCAATTCAATTTTGGTTAATGGATTGCACTTACAAGAACCCAAATGCACCCATAGAGGATCGAGTCAAAGACCTTCTTTCTCGAATGACTCTACAAGAAAAGATCGGTCAAATGACCCAAATCGAGCGAAGTGTCGCCACTCCTGCTGATCTCAAAAGCTTTTCCATCGGTACCTTAAATTTTTTTTTTCCCTCTTTTAGGCATTTTCTCGAACAGTCTGTTGATAATTTTTGAGAACTAGAGAACACTGATTAGCCTGAAATTTTTGGCAGGTAGTATACTGAGTGCCGGTGGAAGTGTGCCATTTGAGAAAGCATTGCCAGCTGATTGGGCTGATATGGTGGATAAGTTCCAGCAGGCTGCACTTGAGTCTCGGCTTGGGATACCGCTTATTTATGGGATTGATGCAGTTCATGGTAACAATAGTGTTTATGGTGCCACTATATTTCCTCACAATGTTGGACTTGGAGCTACTAGGTTTGTTTCTTCTTTGATTTTAAGTCTTTTTATGGTAATTTCTAATATTTCTTTGATCAATGCCAATGTTGATGAAGGAAAATAAATGAATATTGTGATATTAATTTTCCCCTATATTACATCATGTCCATTAGAGAGAAAAAAAATATAGAGTTTTTGACTGGTACTAGGTGTTAAAAATGAGTGATGTTTCAAAAGAACTTATCCCACCTCACTTATTCTAAAACTTTAGACTTTTGCTTATAATATAGAGTCAGTTGAGAGGATGGGCTCGCGCACACGAGAATTGGACCCCAAAGGCCAGTGTTGTGCAAATCAATTTAAACATTTCGTTGAAATTACCCAAAAGCCTTGAGTTTCTTGAACTCAAGTGCGAGTGCTAGATGTATATGTTCAACATAGGTGTCCTCTTTTTTCTAAGTTTCCCCCTATAATAAGGGGTTGCTCCTTGGGGGCAAGTGCTGGATATAGTTATGTGTTGAGCACAGGTATGCTCATTTTTTTTCTAGGTATTAAGAAAGAGGGAAAAAGGGAATTGGACTAGAACTAAAAAGGGAATTGGACTAGAACTAGGCACTCTTGTATTATGTTGCTAAAAATCAGAGGCAAGTGCTGGATATAAGTGTGTCAAACACAAATATGCTTAAAATTTTCTATGTGTTTAAAGGATGTTAACACGTATCCAAGTCTAATTATGTGTGGATATGAATATTTTAAGCAAAATGAAGAGGTAGAGTAACATAACTCTTGTATTTAGCCTTCTCCATTTCCACATCCAACTTTTTACAGTAAATGGGAGTATCATTTCAAATACAGTAGTTGTATCTTCTAATTATTGAAAATTATATGCATATGATAGAGATGCAGATTTGGCTCAAAGAATTGGGGCTGCAACTGCTCTTGAAGTTAGGGCAACTGGCATTCACTATGACTTTGCTCCCTGCGTAGCTGTAAGTACTGTAAAAATAATTAGCCAAATGTGCTTTGATTCTACCGTGTTGTACCAAGTCAAATAATTACCGAGATACTAGACCTGATAATTCATACGTCCATGTTGTGTTCATGTCATAATCATGTATAAGATCTTTTTTATATATTATAAAATTTTCTATTATATAGATTTTGAGACATTAGTGTATTATCACAGGTATGCAGGGATCCCAGATGGGGAAGATGTTTTGAGTGTTATAGTGAAGACACCAACATTGTTCGAAAAATGACTTCCATTATTACAGGTTTGCAGGGAAAACCACCGGCGGACTACCCGAAAGGCTACCCTTTTGTAGCTGGCAGGTAGATATATTCGTGTTGGATTCTGTATCAACTATCAACAACCATATACGGGAATACCTCGTTAGAAACTTGTTTCAATCTCTCATCATCAAGTTTGCTTGATTCCAGAAACAATGTCATTGCATGTGCGAAGCATTTTGTTGGAGATGGAGGCACTGAAAAGGGTATAAATGAAGGGAATACCATATTATCATATGATGATTTAGAGAGCATTCATATGGCACCATATCTGGACTGTATTTCTCAGGGGGTTTCCACCATTATGGCATCATATTCCAGTTGGAACGGACGTCAACTTCATGCTGATCGTTTCCTCTTGACAGAAATTCTAAAGGATAAACTAGGTTTCAAGGTTTGGATCCCCGTATTCTTTTCATCTGAAATGGCCTATAGGTGTACTGTGATGGGCCTATTATAGTAAGGCATTCCATTGAATGCTTTATGTAGCATATGTAACTTCGGGGGAATGTTCTGTTCAGGGTTTTGTAATTTCCGACTGGGAAGCACTCGATCGACTCACTGAACCTCGAGGCTCAAACTATCGTTACTGTATTTCTACTGCTGTTAATGCTGGTATCGACATGGTATAGAATGTTTCTCGAATTCTACAATAAATCTTTCTTTTGTTCATATCTTCATTCCTTGATTGAGAAAATGTGCAGGTAATGGTGCCTCTCAGATATAAACAGTTCATGGATGATTTGACATTTCTGGTTGAATCTGGGGAAGTACTGATGTCCAGGATAGATGATGCCGTTGAACGAATATTGAGAGTGAAATTTGTTGCCGGTCTTTTCGAATATCCCTTCTCCGATAGATCTCTGCTGGATATAGTTGGCTGCAAGGTAAATATTGCAGAATTTAGCATCTGATAACTGAACTTTTGGAACATGCTTTTGAAGGAAATTTTTTTTCCAACATTTTTCCAAGAATTTATTGTGATTAGTTCAACAGTAAGCGGCCGAGTTTCCGAGACTCGGTATGTTTGCTTGTTAGGAGAAACATGTTTGCTACTTTTTATTAGGTAAATGTTTCAAAGGCAACCAAAGTCCTTGCTGATTTTATACTGGAGAAATGATGGTCCTGATATTCTGATTTTCCTGCAGCTACACAGGGAACTAGCTCGTGAAGCAGTTCGCAAATCCTTGGTTCTATTAAAAAACGGAAAGAACCCTGAAAATCCGTTTCTTCCATTAGACCGAACTGCTAAAAGAATTCTTGTTGCTGGCTCACATGCTGACAATCTCGGGTACCAGTGCGGTGGTTGGACCAGTACCTGGTTTGGAGGCAGTGGTAGAATAACAATTGGTAAGTGGATATATATCGAGTTTCCTTTCTTCTTATCTGTTTTTTTGCTTCTCTATTGTTTCTTAAAGTCAATTAACCGATCACTTATTTATAGAACCATACCATTTATCAACAAAATGCATGCATAGACATCTAATAATCAATAACTTTGCTGCAACGAGAGAGATGGGACTTATTCCTGAGTTCGTGTAGGAATTTGGATGGATGGGTTTGGCATTTGAATTGATGGGTTCTCTTTTATATTTTAGGCACCACCATCTTGGATGCCATTAGAGAATCTGCAGGAGACAAAACAGAGGTGATCTATGATGAATGCCCCTCAACAAACACCTTAGCAGGGCAGTACTCTTTTGCCATTGTAGTTGTAGGTGAACCACCTTATGCCGAAACCTTAGGCGACAACAAAGAGCTTGTAATCCCCTTTAATGGAAGTGATATAATCAGTTCCGTTGCCAACAAAATCCCCACGCTGGCAATCTTGATATCTGGAAGACCCTTGGTTTTAGAACCTCAGGTTTTGGAAAAAGTTGATGCTTTCATCGCTGCTTGGTTGCCTGGAACTGAAGGGAGGGGAGTCACGGATGTTGTATTCGGAGATTTTGAATTTGAGGGTCGATTACCGATGACATGGTTTAGAAGCAAGGACCAGCTTCCGATGAATCCTGGACAAAATTCATATGACCCTTTGTTTCCGTTAGGGTTTGGATTGACATACAATAAGGAGAAGAAACCTCAAGAGTAAGCAACTTGTACTCTATTTATAGATCTTTTGTATAATGCATGTAAATGAGTGTGCTTAATCACATTGTCATTAGAACCCTACTGTTTAGGTGGGAACCCGATATTTATATCAGAGTTCAAGTAACATAGATCAGTTTTATTACCATCCCCTAGTGTTTGAATGTATGAAATAAGGTCTAGCTTGCCATTGGTTGTTGTGGTCAAGAAAAGCTCTGTTTGTAAAAGGTGCTGTGAACAATGATGGTTTGTAATTTATGTTAGGCATTGCTATGAATAAACATATGTTATGCAAAATAATAATATAAATGATCTCAAATTTAGCTCAAGCTTCAAACACAAAAGCTTGAGCCAAGCTTTGAGTCACGAATTTCAAGTCTAACTCGGAGCTTTTGAGCTTGGTTCAATTGCATCATACATGGAGGGGTATCAATTACACTAAAGGATAATTAACACATAAAAACAAAGACTAACTGAAAAGTACAAAAATTAAATCCACAATCCACAACTTATTCATAATAAGGACTAATAACGAAATTTGACCCTTAACAATAGAATCACCATAGCTGAAAAAATCACTCACTCAACATCATACCCTTTCTCTTGAAGCTCTGAAATAACTTCATTCCTCATCCTAAGCCAAAGCTTCATCGCTTCCTGTTCGAACTTCTTGTTCTGCATCTCTTTCTGATAATTAACCGAATCTTTATCGGTTTCTATTATCCCTTTCGGCCCAATCGTAGTTCCAATCATGCCTCCCTTAGCAACGAACTCTTCCATGGCCTCAGCATCACCGGGGTACGGAAACTCTCGCCGCTCATATAAATGGGCTAATTCCCTTTCTTCTTTTGGTCTAGGCTTCAACGTCCACCACCCTAGCGGCGACGTTTCGTTGTAAAGCCATGCGACGCCAAAGAGGGTGTAGGTGCATAGCAATGCCTTCCCGACTTGCTTCCAAAAGTAATGATCTTCTTTGCCTAATCCTATCTTTTTTAGATACTTGTCTGCGTCTATTGATTTTAACAATTGGAAACCTGGGATTTTTGAGAAAAAGTAGTTTCGTTTAGGCATTTCATCGAACAGGTTGAATACAATCAATTGAGGTGAAAATTAAATGAATTTGTTTAATATTTGTCATTGAGATTTACCTGTTTTGGCTTCTTGATACCGTTTACGAACCATTGTTTGAAACCCAATCCAACGATCGAGAAATAATTTGAGTCTTATCGTATGATAATTATGATCGGAGAAAGTTTTAACTTTGTCTAATAGTTCAAGGTGATAATAAGATCATATCAGAAGATTGAACAGTTTTTTATTACCAAATTTATCCCTACACTTTTGTCAAATTTACGAGCATAATTCTGTACTTCTGGATAAAAGGAGGGATAATTGGGTCATTTTATGAGATTAATAGCATTTACACGACGGCTACAACGATGAGGTTCTCAACACTTGTATCGGGTTAATTCCATCGAATATCCCCAAGCTATCACATTTATTTTAAGGGTAAACTACAGCCAAAGTCCCTAAACTATTAGTAAGTTTACATTTTGGTCATTCAACTTCAAAAAGATATAAAATTGTCACTAAACTATTTGAAAATTTTCATTTAAGTCACTAGACTGCTAAAATCGTTGTTGTATAGCTTTCTCTATTCGCATTGCCAGTACCAATTGAAAGCTTTAATTCCCCTTCACTTCTATCATTTATTTTTTTATGAAACAACTTTGAACGTCACAATCTACAAACCTAAATCCAAATAATTTTTTCTCTTATCTCTACTAATCGTCAAATTAACTTAGATTTAATTATGTTCTTTTACTCATCGATGGGTGTTGATCCATCATACCAGTTGTCAAATTTACGTTTGGAGCTCACTGACCAAATTTAAAAAAAGAAAAGAAAAAGAAACTTACCAACAGTGACTTAAATGAAGACTTTTGAATAGTTCAGTGATCATTTTGTAACTTTTTAAAATTAAATACCAAAATATAAACTTACAAGTAATTTAGTGATTTTAAATGTAGTTTATCCATATTTTAATTTCATCCTTAAAATTCAAAAATAAGTCTCAAATCATCAAAATTGATCTTCAAGTTTTAAATATATCTCGTGTCATTTTTGCATTGTTATTTAATGTCCAAACTAACGAGGAACTAACTGATAAAAAAAATGATATTTTCAAAATTCAATTTTATTGTTTTAAAGTTTAGAGATTAATTTAAAACAAAAAGTTATAGTTTGAGAATATTCAATAAAATTAAACTTTTAATATAAAAATATTTATGTTTATAAGTTATTTAACAGTGATTTAAATGAAGAAATTTAAATAATTTAATAATTTAAATAAAATTTAAATATTTTAATTATTATTTTATAACTTTGAATCAGTGGTAGTTTAATAGTTTTGTATAAAATTTCATCCATTTTTAATTAAGTGTTCGGTTAATTGTGATATTAATTTAGTCATCTATTTTATAAGTAGTATAAATATAAATATTTAGTAAAGTAAAATAATAATAAAATATTTTTTTATCCCAATTAATCTCGAAAAGATTCAAGAAAAGACATGAAATCCGTGATGTTGGCCCATTCTATTCTCAGATCCGTCGGTTAAGTATCTCGTTGAGCGCGCTTTCCCTTAAATCCGGCCACGTGTCCCCGCCTTTCCAAGCTAACGAACATGGCTTTGTCCACGTCATCTCACAAACCAAAAAAACGAAAACAAACAAACTTTTTTTTTTTTTTCAAAATCTCTCCGATATTTCTTTTCTTTTCCTTTCTTTCAAAATCATCCTTATTTCCTCTTTGATTTCTTTTTCTTTTTCAAAAATCTAATTTTTTTGCTTCAAAAATATCTCAGTTCTTTCCCATATTCCCTCAAAAAAAATATCTTCATTTTGCCACTTGCTTTGTTAAATTTTTGGAACTTTCGATTCGAAAAAGTATATAAAAAAAGATTTTGATAGTGAGTTGCCAGTTGATACACTACACTCTTTTACATTCACTCAATTTTTTGGCTTTTTTTCAGTGTATTATTGTTGTTTTTGTTAAGCAGATTTGGAATAATGGCGGAAAACGGTAAATCTGCGACGGAGAAAGTACCGGCTGTTGCGAATCCGTTAAGCGAACAGCCATCGGAAATCGCATCGAATATCAATTACCACGCGCAGTTCAGTCCTCATTTCTCGCCGTTCAAGTTTGAGCCAGAACAAGCTTTCTTCGCTACGGCTGAGAGTGTTCGCGATCGTCTCGTCAAGGTATTTAACGGTTTCGTTGTTTTTTGTTTTGTGTCTTTGATTCGGTTTATGTGTGAAAGTTTGTTAGCTGATTATGGAAGTTTTTGTTTTTTTTTTTTTTGTGTGTGTGTGTGTGTGTGTGTGTGTGTGTGAAGCAATGGAACGAAACTTTCGTTCACTATCATAAAGTTGATCCGAAACAAACTTATTACTTATCAATGGAATATCTTCAAGGACGAGCTTTAACTAATGCAATTGGGAATCTCGACATTCAAAATGCTTACGCTGAGGCTTTGAATAAGTTAGGACATGAATTCGAAGAGATTGCTGAGCAGGTAATTCGTAAATCCTTTAAATTTTCTTTTTTTTTTTGGTTTAATTACTTCTTATTTTAATTTGTAAAAATATTTCTTAATAGCTGTATTTGTGATTTCTTTTACTAACAAGATGCATGATGTTATTTTATATCAAGTAATTTATGTGAGGATAATTGATAGAAGCCTATTTTTTCTTTTTTGAATTCCTAGTTTTGAATGTGCATTAATTCGATGACTAAAAATTTTGTAGGAGAAAGATGCTGCACTTGGAAATGGTGGTTTGGGAAGGCTTGCTTCTTGTTTTCTCGATTCTATGGCAACGTTGAATTTGCCTGCTTGGGGATATGGTTTAAGGTACAAATATGGGCTTTTCAAACAGCTGATAACAAAACAAGGACAAGAGGAAATTGCGGAAGATTGGCTTGAGGTTGGTTCAGCTTATTCCACCATGAAGTTGCAGCATAGTCCCTGGAATATACACTGATTTTCTGTTTTGATTGGGAATTTTTGCAGAAGTTTAGTCCCTGGGAGGTTGTTAGGCATGATATAGTGTTTCCTGTCAGATTCTTTGGAAGTGTTGAGATTAATCCAGATGGGTCGTAAGTGTTATAATCAAAGGCATAATATGCCCTTTTTGGTTGATTTTTTTGCTGGTATTTGTTTTAAACTTACTCAAAAGTTGCAAAGTTATTTAGTTCATTTTCAATTAGAAAATGATCAATTTTAGTTCGTAACTCCTCATTATCATGGTTGTTTCCAATGCACTTTTCCATTCAGCTTTTGGAAGCAAAAGCAAGTAGCAAAGGAAACAACTAGAAGGCTTAGTATTGTATTATGCTGATGTTTTTTGGTCTGAATGTCATTTCTAACTGCTTCTATTTCTATAAAGATATGAATTTCTTAATTTATGTTATATGATTTAAATGCATTGCAGTCGAAAATGGGTTGGAGGAGAGGTTGTGCAAGCTCTGGCTTATGATGTTCCAATTCCAGGATATAAAACCAAGAATACAATAAGCCTTCGCCTCTGGGAAGCAAAAGCTCGTGCTGAGGATTTCAATCTTTTTCAGTTTAATGATGGACAATATGAATCTGCTGCACAGCTTCATTCAAGAGCTCAACAGGTGATTATCAATACCATTAATGAGAAGCTGGTCTTGAAAGCCTTCATATTGCAGAACGAACCAACTGTGTTAATTATGAAAGATAAATTTGATTAATGAAATTGTTGGTTTCTGGGCTCAAAATGATATTAATCTCCAAGCTTCTGAATTTATTCAGTTGAATAGTATATATAAGCTTCTGAAAAATTTTGTGTACATTTCATCTACCTATCTCACTGCATGTTTCTTGGCACTTATGGTCTATGAACTTTTCACATGCAGATATGTGCTGTTCTATATCCTGGAGATGCTAATGAAGATGGGAAGCTTTTACGTCTGAAACAACAATTTTTCCTCTGCAGTGCATCATTGCAGGTTAGTTGATACCATTATTGCTTCCCTTCTATAAGATTCCTGGTTCTTTCATTCTTCTATTAGATATTTTCTTGTTACTGGCCTCCTTTTGTGTAGTGAATTGTTATATGCTTGAGGACTTGCCATTATTTCTTGCATGGGTTGGTTGCATAAAAAGGGAAATTCTCCCATGTTCTTTACCCCAAAACCTATTTACTTGTGTACAACTTACCTTTTGAAAGAGAAGGAACAATTTTAAATAATATATGATAGAGGTCTATTGCACGTAAAAACTATTGCATGCTTTATAGAATCTAAGTATGAAATTATCTGTATTCAAGAATAATCTTGACCATCAGTCCGTGTAGAGTTTTCTGCTCAAATCTGCAATGAAGAATGCCAATCCAATTTTCAGTTTTCATCAATTCCATTTTAAGTGGTAGTGACAATTCCAATGATAGTTATATTTATAGTTACATAATTTTCTCCCAATTCAACAGTGTCATGGTTGTTTGATTTTTCCTGCTAAAATTTATCATATTGGTCTCAAATCTCAATGTTGGATTATTACAGGACATTATTCTCAGATTCAAGGAGAGAAGAAGTGGAAAGGGCTCATGGAAATGGTCTGAATTTCCCAGCAAGGTAGCTTTACAACTGAATGATACTCATCCTACGCTTGCAATTCCTGAACTGATGCGCTTGCTAATGGATGATGAAGGACTTGGGTGGGATGAGGCTTGGGATGTAACAACAAGGTGCCTAGTTTATTTTCTAAGAGGGTTTTATAGTAGCCCATGTTGCTTTATGGCATGTATTGCCATTGTTTTCTTTTTTCTTTTTTTGACATTATTAAATGTAA
Organism: Gossypium anomalum; assembly: GCA_025698475.1. Taxonomy (NCBI): domain Eukaryota; kingdom Viridiplantae; phylum Streptophyta; class Magnoliopsida; order Malvales; family Malvaceae; genus Gossypium; species Gossypium anomalum. The sequence goes on from CM046968.1 coordinate 93,348,468, forward strand.
ATAACTGAACCAGGACAATTGCATATACCAATCATACTGTCCTTCCTGAAGCACTTGAGAAGTGGTCACAACCTGTAATGTGGAAGCTTCTTCCTCGCCACATGGAAATCATAGAAGAAATTGACAAAAGGGTAATTCGCTTGTCTTTTACTTTCTATTTGTTAGAGTCTTCTAATTGCAAAATTTAAGTTTTTTTCAGTTTCTTGCAATGATCAATGCCACCCGTCCTGACCTTGAGCATAAGCTTCCTACCATGCGCGTCTTGGATCATAATCCCCAAAAACCTGTTGTGAGGATGGCGAACTTATGTGTGGTATCTGCACATACAGTAAGTAAATCATTCTAAAAAAATCATTGAGGCTCATAAAATTGTAGCGGAAGGCACTGCTTTTGAGCTTGTTCTGTTGACCTCTTTTCAGGTGAATGGTGTAGCCCAGCTGCACAGTGACATCTTAAAGGCTGAGTTGTTTGCAGATTACGTTTCTATATGGCCCACCAAGTTCCAAAACAAGACTAATGGAATTACTCCTCGTCGATGGCTTCGGTTTTGCAGTCCAGAGCTCAGTAACATAATCACCAAGTGGTTAAAAACTGACCAATGGGTGACCAATCTTGACCTGCTTTCTGGTCTTCGAGAAGTATGTATCAGAATAATTCTCTGGAGTATGCTTTCTTTTATTCTTTCAAAACTATAATTGCAGTAATGTTGCATACTGAACTTATGCTTCTCCAACAGTTTGCCGATAATGCAGATTTTCAAGATGAATGGGCGTCTGCTAAGATGGCTAACAAACAACGTTTGGCGCAATACATATTGCGTGTAACAGGAGAAAGCATCGATCCAAACAGTTTATTCGACATACAAGTTAAGCGTATTCATGAATACAAGAGACAGCTGCTGAACATTTTGGGTGCGATCTATAGGTACAAGAAGTTAAAGGTATCAAATCATACTGATCGTTCTTGGCAATTTGTTTGCTTAATGGAGTTCTGTGTACTGGCATTTCATTTTCAACCAGTATAATACTTTTTCTCTACCAAATGTGAAAATCATCATCATTATTATTGGTATTTTAACTGTTATTGCTGTTGTGTGTGTGCATAATCTTTCAATCTGAATGCTGTTTCTAACATCACGGTTTAAGATTAAACCTACCTACTTAACTCCAAATGAATTGCTTCACCCTCTATGAGCTTTCATATGTCCCTTTTCATTCATCACATTGATTTAGATATTTGATTTTTTGGTTCTTTAATGTTTATATCAACTCAAAGTCAGTTATCAAATGATTTGCTCTGATTTATTTTCATGAAACTAATTTATGGTAGGAGATGAGTCCTGAGCAGCGGAAAAATACAACTTCCCGCACCATTATGATTGGAGGGAAAGCATTTGCCACATATACAAATGCTAAACGTATAGTCAAATTGGTGAATGATGTTGGTGCGGTAGTCAACAATGATCCTGAAGTCAATAGCTATTTGAAGGTAAATTAATTACTTTTGACTCGGTACTTTCGGCTTTTTGAGATCTTTTATTGTTGTAGGTTTGAAAGTCCTTTTTCCTGTTTTTCTCGATCAGAAACCCATTGTCCTACATAATACTTTCGTATCATATGCATTGTTATTTAGCAAAGCAACCAGTGGAATTGACGTAAGTTAACTCGCTTGAAATGGAAATTGAAAGTTTACACATGAAATTTTGAAAACTTTGATATATCCGGTGATAAGGTTGAAGCATCGGTGCAGTTACAATTGCTTAATTGGTATTTAATTCCTTAAGTCCAAGGCTTCAATTGTATGATATTCCTTATATAATGTTCTTAAATTTTTACCACTGAGCAGAATATTTGGTAAATGTCTTCAAACTATGTCGGGTTCATCCTACAAAACATTATGTTCCGTACTAATCGGAAATTTTCAGGTCGTATTTGTTCCAAACTACAATGTGTCCGTAGCTGAAATGCTTATTCCCGGAAGTGAGCTTTCCCAGCATATTAGTACTGCAGGCATGGAGGCTAGTGGGACAAGCAACATGAAATTTGCTCTAAATGGCTGCCTCATAATAGGAACACTTGATGGGGCTAATGTTGAAATCCGCGAGGAAATAGGGGAGGAGAATTTCTTCCTTTTCGGTGCAAGAGCTGATGAAGTCCCTCAGTTGCGGAAGGACAGAGAGAACGGATTGGTAAGAACTCAAATTATTATTGCAACTTTGTGAGCTTAGAGTCGGTGCCTTCAACTGAAATTAGCAGCCTCAGTGGTTGGTGCCATTAAAATCGATATGGCTAGTCTTGTTAATTATGTAAAGTGCAACTTCCTTTGAGATACTGAATTTGTTTAATTGTTTCTTTACCATTGGTTAATGTTATTTCTAACTCACCCAACAGTTCAAACCCGATCCTCGGTTTGAAGAGGCCAAGCAGTTCATAAGAAGTGGAGCATTTGGAAGTTATGACTACAATCCACTTCTCGATTCTCTAGAAGGTAACTCGGGTTACGGTCGAGGTGATTATTTCCTCGTCGGTCATGATTTCCCAGATTACATGGATGCTCAAGCCCGAGTAGATGAAGCTTACAAGTAAGTCCTAAACTTTACTTTTTAAATCTGAATGTCCCAACTTACATGAACGATAATAACATGTTTACTAAAACGTTATATGTCGTATTATTGCTCCTTCAGGGATCGCAAGAAGTGGCTAAAGATGTCTATACTAAGCACTGCCGGCAGCGGCAAGTTCAGCAGCGATCGGACTATAGCCCAGTACGCTAAGGAAATTTGGAGTATCAAGGAATGCCGTGTGCCGTAATTCCGACCCAATCTCTTTTGGTAATCAGGTTCTAGTTTTATGATAATGAAAAGCATATATATATAAGAATGAGTAATAGGATTTGCATTCCAAAACCATATGTCTTTAGCCAAAACAAAAAATAAGCGAGAAACCCTGCATCTCGATTTCACCTTTAAATGTAATAAACGAAGTAATGTGTTTTTTACTAGTTTGTGGAACTTTAGTAGAGTATTAAAATTTTAATTTTAGCAAGCGGAATTCACTCCTTGAAAGGTATATATGTATACATATGCCTAATCCATGTATACATATATATTTGTTAGAAGATGTTAGTGTATATATTTATATATTTTTTCATTTGATAGAGAGTTTTGTAGATCATGCTTAGGGGTTGAATGAGATAAGATTGCAAGCTGTTTAAAGTCTGATTCAGTTGTACCCGGGGACAAGTACACATCTAAGTATACTAATCGTGTAAACGGACTTGAGTGAAACTTAAATAGTTCGATTTTATTTTAAGTTAAAGCTCGAGCTCAGATAATAATATTCAATTGAGCCATGAGTATTGAGTTGAACTCCAGCTCACGACCACCCTTATCACACTTTGTGAGCATAGCGCAAAGTAAGACAAGCACGTAAAAATTGTTAAATGCACAACTATTCTACTATTAGCGCTCTTACTCTCCTTCGTCGGATGCTAAAATTTAATTATTTTTATTATTTTCATATACTTTGCTCCACCTTGTTTAAATTTAAATCCCACTATAGATACTTCGAACATCAGTATCATTTTAAAGGATATCAGATTCATAAAAAACTATTTGATATTTATTTAATTATTTTGGATAATTTTTAACAGTGTTTGACATTTGATAATGTCAACTTAAAGATTAAAGATTATAATTTGTGATCATCGCACTTAAAACAGACATAAAAAATCTTTAATTAATATTCTCAATATATTTCATTAAGTTTGATACTAAATTTAATTTGTTCAGTTTATGCTGTCATCGGCAGTATCAATGTTCAAAACTACGTCTAAAACCAATATTGAACACTATTTAAAAAAAAAAAAAAAAGGCCGGTTTCATGAGATGTACTAGATTTATAGGGCACAAGGCCATTAACAAGGTAAACAACAGCTTCTCCTGAAACTACTAGTATTATAGTGCATTCATAGTAAAATTAGCATCTAAATCCTCGGCCATTTTTCAAGATGAAGAATTCGATCTAGGAGAAACCGACCTCGATATAGATCTCAGAGCTGGACTTCCACTTCTTCTAGAGTAGCTTTTGTTAAAACCTTCCTGCCTCAGACTCCTCGAACTTCTCCTAGGTGGTGGAGAAACGCTTCGCGAGTAGCTCCTTGACCTCCTCCCTACTGAGGAAGTGCTGCACGAGCAGCTCCTCCTCAAACCGGTACTTCGTTTAGGGCTGACACTATAGGAGCAGCTTCTCCTCGAAGCTCTCCTTGATCGAGGAGGTGTAAGGCTTCGAGAAGCAGAACAATAATGGTGTCTTCTATATCTAGAGTTATATGGCGAGTATAACCTATCATGTGACATTCTATAGTACCGATCATCAGGTGAGTAAGAACGGTCCCACCTTCTATAGTATCGATCCTCAGGAGAGTAAGAACGGTCCCGCCTTCTATAGTATCGATCCTCAGGAGAGTAAGAACGATCCCGTCTGCAGTGGTAACGATCATCGGGAGAGTATAACCTATCACGCCTTCTATAGTATCTATCATCAGGAGAGTAAGAACAGTCCCATCTACGATAATAACGATCATAAGGCGAGTAGGACCGATCACGCCTTCGATAGTATCGATCTTCAGGAGAGTAGGAACAGTAACGATAATTCTTTCTATAATAGCGGTCATCAGGTGATCTACTAAACCGGGAATGAGCACGTGAATAAGACCTATACTGAGGGGAGTAAGACCTGCTCCTACTCCTACTCCTATCAGATGAATAACAAGATGACGGGCTTCGGCTGCTTGAATAAGGAGAATAGCTAGGAGTTCGACAGGGTGAGTAACTCGGCGAACGATGACGCTCTGTATGCAGAGAAGAATAGTATTAACACATTTTCTGGTTGGATCAAAGACAACAAAATCGATAGAAAGGAACCATACCACGAATAGTTCTCAACCCCAAATACCTTCCGGGTGTAGGGGTCCTCCCCCTCCGCCTCCTAGCCTGCAATAAACAAAACTCGGAACGTAAGATTCTAAAATCACCTAACTGTCCACAAACAAAACGAGCTCAAAGACAGCTAGGTTTTTTCCGGAATTAAGTATGAAACTGGAAATCAAAACAAAGACAGGGAGACATAAAGCTAAATAAAGAGAGAAATTCCGGGCATACAACCCTAAAAGTCTGATTCTTGATGTTGTGTTTGATTTACTTTTGGAATTTGTTGAAGAGCTGCTTCACACAGCTAAACCTGCTGCTGCCACAAAAAACTTCAAGTGGAAAGAAGCAAAACAACTTTCAAGAACTCTTAGAAACCGACCATTCATGTAATCATTATGCAATATTTGAAGGAGCAAACACAAAAGAATTATCGAAGCAGGCTATAATCAACACAATAAAACTTTTACCTTCTCAACTGTAATGACACGTCCCTCAAGAACAGAACCGTCCAAGTACTGGATGCAATGATCAGCTTCTTTGTTGGTAGCCATCGTAACAAACCCAAATCCGCGAGTGTCCCTTGTCCTTGGATCAACCACAAGGTGAACATCAATCACCTATATAATTGAAACGAGATTATCACTTTAACCATATATGCAAACGTGATATTACATAAGTCATTCAAACAAACATAAGTTCTTAGAGTTCGAACATAACAAGTTAACAATACATGAAACAAAAGTTGCATTCACCCATACATTTCCCTCGCTTGCAAAATGCTTCTCCAACTCCCTCTTGGTGATCCGAGGTGACAAGCCAGTAACATACAAACTGTTCCCGGGATTTTCAACATCACTTTCAGCACTCCTACTCTTACTCCTACAAATCGAAAAAAGAACAATAGGGGAAAACATATATATCAAACTTTTGCAAAACAAATATAAACACAATAAACAGCAGAAAAGGCAGTACTAGAAAAATTAACAATACCGGGACCGACTCCTTGAGCTCGACAAGGATCTCGACACAGACCGGGTGTATCGCTTGTTTGGGGAAGGATAACTTGAATACCTTGACCTCTTAGTGTACGACATCTGCAAATATGAACAAAATATACAGCTCAGTACTGAATTAAAATTATAAAATTTCTTAAAATTAAGGGATAATTTTTTTGACTGTTGTATTAAATGAAATAAAATAAAATAAATGGAAAAAAAAATCTACATCCTTACCTACTTATTATTTTCTAAACTTTTTCATTGAAAAAAATTCTATCATTTAGATTTAGTTATGTATTATCTAACGTGCTTAAAAAACTAAATAACTGGAAATATTAGTTTATTTATTTATTTTTAATACAAGGTTTAAGTGCATAATGTAGCTATATTTCAAAGTATTTCCAGTGCAAAATAATACTATATCATATTATCATTTTCCTAAAAGAACAATAACAATTCGAACCCATTTTAATTAAACTCCTTATTTTTCATGATGAACTCGCACCCGATACCCATGCACGATGTATATCGGGATAACAGTACAATACATCCCTTAAAAGGACCCTCAAAATCCATATAAATCTTGAGGAAAATGAAAGTTCCCATATTGCATACTTATATCCAAAATTCACAACTAAGTTTAAATCTAACAAGTCGGATCGAATTTTAGGTTAAAGAGGGAATATGACTAGTTCTAAGCATTATATAAAAAAAGCAATAAATTATCTGATAATATTCATATCTTTCCGTAATAATAATCCGGAAAAACAGCTTCGATTTAGTCTTTTATATAACAATTTAATCAAAAATTTAAAATCTACAGAATCCTTCGGAATTGCTTTCCCTTGTAAAAATAGAAAAGATGCTAATGTATAAGGCTCTTGATTTAAAAACTTCATTAAGAGAGATAAAAAAATTATTTAAAAATTGTTTCTGCTTATTGTATTCAACTTTCAATTGAATTTTTCATTTTTTTTTCATAAAATTTGTTATTAATTTAAAAAAAAATCAAATAAACAGCTAATCCTCCTATAAGCAATTAAGGTAATGGATTTATATTTAGAGCCAAGCCTATTCATCATCATAAACAAAGCCAATTATCAAATTCAACAAACATGATTTACATTACAATAATTAAAAATAAAACTAATCCCCTACCAAGAATTACGTATCGAATTACGAATATATATAAATGATTAAATAACAAAGCAATAAATTAATTAAAATTTAAAATCGATGAATTAATTACCTTCGAACAAATGAAGAATTAAACGATCGAAGAATCGAGTCTTTTGAATCCCACCTTTGTTTGGTTTATGCAACGATTTCTTTTTTCTTTTTTTAATTGAATTAAAAAATGGCAAAACGAATTATATATAAATGGTGAAAAGGCGCACTAAAGAAGTTTCTGGAGATACGGACGTGAGAAGTGCTTTAAAATTCGGACGCATCTTTCCCCTTCAAGTCCGTGTGCCGTAGGCTTTTTGGTCGTTCAGTTTAATGACGACACCTGTACGAGTAATCTATCTTTGGGTTAAAATATACTATTAATTTTTGTATTATAATTATATTATAATTTGATTATTTTTAAATTTTTTTCAAATTTTGAAATTTTGTTCTGACTGAATGTTAGTCATTTAATTCATTGAATTAGTAAATGTATGATAAGGTACCGTATTAAAGTTAGATTGTATTTTATTTTTTATTTAAAAAGTTAACAAATTAATCTTTGTACGTTAATTAAAGAGTAATTTAGTTTTATCTGTTAAAAATTAATCAATTTCTACTGTTAATAATTAGTGTTACTGACGGTAACTAGACAGCTACTGTAGTATACCACGTGTAATTTATGTTAACATACAGGGACTAATTTTTAATAGTATAAATAGATAGAATTTTTAATAAAAAGACCAATTTGCTCTTTAATATGTTAATTTGTCTATTTTTTTAGTAGGGGTAAAATGCAATCTAATTCGCAGCAAAAATGCTTCCATGGTAGTTTTGCCTATTAAGTATTGTCATTTCTAATATCTGATGCAAAAAAATATATATATATTACTACATATGTAATGTCGTGTTAGCTTGCTATTTCTAAATATTACTTGTGAAAAAATCAGCTGATGATTGCGATGATTGTTGTTTAAGTTAAGAATGAATTTTTAAAATTTAAAATGAATAGAGGCTAATAATGAACAAGTTAGAGAATATGGATTAAATCCAAAACTTACACGATACAATGCTAACAACGAAAATTAATGGAATTGATTTAATTGTTTTGCTTGTGTTAGGGATAAATTTTTAAATTTTAAAAAATATAGAGACCAAAATTGAATAATTTAAAAAGTACATGGACTAAATTTTTTTAAATAAGATTATAAGGATTAAATTTATAAATTACATAAAATAAAATAACTATAGATGAACTAATCTTAAGCTTGTTCGATTTAGCTCTAAAATATGGATTTAAACTTTAAATTTGATATTAAATAAACCATTTGAAGAAGTGTGTGGAGAAGACTGAGAATCACTGGAAGAAATAAAGGGAAGAATGGGATCCCTTACGTAAAGGGAACGCTAAGCAATAAATGAACAAACACTTGGAGGATTCCAATTAATCAAATCAATTATGTGTTATGTTATAAGAGGCAAATAAAAATTCGATTTGATTTGAAATTTTTAAAAATAAATTCAAATTTTAAGTTAATTGAATTGAATTATTTAAATTATTCGAGTTAATTCGAATAACTTGATTCAAGTTTTGAGTTTGAGTTGAGTTGAATTTCACAAATCAAATAACTCGAAAATTTTAAATGACAGTTAGTGCAAATACTTTTTTAGTCATTGTTAACTTTGAAAATAAGCAATCCGGTCTCTCTTAACAAAAAAAATACAAAAAAAACTCAAAATCATTTTCAAAAATTCAAAATGTTTATAAAAATTTTAAAAATTTTCTAAAATAATATTTTTGGGGCCTAATTAATGGTTCGAATTTATCTAGTCAAGTATTTTTTTTACCTTGATTTGAAAAAAAATTCAAATATATATATGATTTCAAATTTACGTGCTCTAATATAGATCTAGTTATACTGTAACAATATTTTTATTTGACATGTTTAATTTTTTTAATTTAACTCGAACAATTTCACTCGATCCGACTCATCTCGAATTTCATTTCACTCGATTCGATTTGAAAAATTTTCAATCTGAATTAGGATGATAACATAGGACTCGTAAATTTGATTAATTCGAAAATTTTTCACTCTATTCAATTGAAGTCTCACCCCTAATTATTATTATTATTACTATTACTATTATCATCATCATCATCATTAGGTTAATATATGTTAGTAGTCACTGTACTTATCCAAAATTAAAAATTTAATTTTCTTATTTTTTTTCAATTTAATAATCCTAGTCCAATTATTATTGTTGTTTGTAATTTCTTTAAAAAATTGTAAACTTAACATACTTATTTTATTTCCAGTATCATGTAATGTCATATGAGGGTAGTCTAATGAACATGCCAAACTGATAAAATTTGACAAAAAATACTAACAATGTTAATGATTAGACTAAAATTTTTAAATAAAAAAAGTAGATGAACCAAAATTTAATTTTGGTCTAAGGACTATCAACATATTTCAATCTTAATATTACTATTTTACAAATTGACCTTGAATTATAGTAATTTATTAGTTTTGTATTTAATTTTTTGACTTATTTTGGTACTTAAAATTTATTTTTGTCATAGTCTCTAAAGTTAACGATGTTGGCCTAACAAAATGCTATATTGTGCCATTTGTATAATTTAAACTTCAGGTAAATCGGGCTAATTTAAATTTGAGCATTGAATATTAAAATTTAATTAAGTTGAATTGTCTATAATTGAATTGAGCCTAGTCTGAATAGTAGCAAGCTTAAGATTGACTTGAAATTTATGGTTCAATATCAGATTCAAACTTCACTTGAAACATAATCAAGCTACTCAAACTCAAAGTTAATTAAGCCTGTGTCCTAAATTTCATACTTAAACTTGAGCTCAAATAGGCTCATCCACATTTGGGCTCAGCCTTGTTCATAATTAAACTGTTTTTATAAAATAAGGGTAAAAATGTAATTTCATAATATAAAAATATACTAAAAAAGAAAAGTTCAATTAGGCACACAAGTAGTTTAGATCGAGCATTATGATGCTGGAATTTAATTTTGATCAATAGCTCGAATTGCTCAAATTCAGCCTAATTATTATCGAATAAAATTTACAAATACCAGTGTCTCATTTTCACCTGAAACGTATAAGTTGCATGACAAAGACTCTACAAACAAAACCACCTAATCCTTTCCCCGCGTCTCCTCTTTGCTAAAGTCATTGGCGGGAAACAAAACACTTCCCTTTCCCGCTAATTGAATCCATCAGGATTCAAATTCTTCCCAGCTTTTTTATCTATAAAACCCTAACCCAAAATTTTCAATCTCTGTGCTTCAATCGAAGGGAAAAAAAGGAAAAAGAAAGGAAACCCCAAAAATGCTAGAGCTTAGGCTAGTTCAAGGTTCGCTTCTGAAGAAAGTATTGGAAGCGATTAAGGACTTGGTCAACGATGCTAACTTCGACTGTTCGGCGACTGGATTCTCATTGCAAGCCATGGATTCAAGCCACGTTGCTTTGGTGGCTCTGCTGCTCAGATCGGAAGGTTTCGAGCACTATCGTTGCGATAGGAACCTTTCCATGGGGATGAATCTCAATAACATGTCTAAGATGATGAAATGTGCTGGTAATGATGATATCATCACAATCAAGGCTGATGATGGCAGTGATACTGTTACTTTCATGTTCGAAAGTCCCAGTAAGTGTTTTATTTTGGGTATTTTATGGGATTTAATGGAATCTGTATAAATTGTAAAGGGTTTTGATGTTTCTTAAAAGATTTGGTAGTGTTTTTTTTTTTTTTGTCAATATAAAGATGAACTGACATTATTTTTGTGTGTATTGATGGATGTCTTAAAGCACAAGACAAGATATCGGATTTTGAGATGAAGCTGATGGATATTGATAGTGAGCACCTTGGGATTCCAGAGGCAGAGTATCAATCTATTGTGAGGATGCCGTCAGCCGAGTTTGCTAGGATTTGTAAAGATCTTGCTAGCATTGGTGATACTGGTAACCTACTGAAACCTTTAGCTTTAATATATATATATATATATATATATATATATATATATATATATATATATATATATATATATATATATATGTGCGTGTGTGTGTTATTTTGTTTTTGCTATCAATATTCATGAATGAAATTGATCGTGGTAATATTCATTAGGTTTAGAGCTATCAAAAATTTTAACCTGATATAAAAAAGTTTGAATTGACCCAAATTCAAAACATTCTCAATTTGAGATTGAAATTGATTTGAACTTGAAATAACTTGAATGAAGTGATGTGTTGACTTGATCTAAAGGCTCTGAGCTCAAACTCATGAGTATTTGAACTCCACATTATTTGAAATAAAGTTGAATTAGGATTTGATTATCCAATTCAAATTAATTCAACTCAAAACTAGCTTGACTTCTCTAATTATTTTTGTAACCATAATAATTGTGATGCCATTGCAATTTTGAATCCTTGCTTGATCATAGTTTCGTGTGCTTGTTTCTAAGGTTAAGTCTCTGTTTGATGTGATCTGTAGTTGTTATCTCTGTAACCAAGGAAGGTGTGAAATTTTCCACAAGAGGTGATATCGGAACTGCCAATATTGTTCTCCGGCAAAATACCACGGTAGATAAAGTATGTTCTTTGCCCTTTAGGCCTATAATTTTTTCAGCACTGTGATTTGCTTGAATGTAGTTATTTTGTAAAATGTTATGCTTATTTCCAAGATATAATGTAAGTTGGTTTTTCTGGAATTAATGCTTTTGCAGCCTGAAGAAGCGACGATCATAGAGATGAACGAGCCGGTTTCATTGACATTTGCATTGAGGTACATGAATTCATTTACAAAAGCAACGCCATTGTCAAGTACAGTGACGATTAGCTTATCTTCGGAATTGCCGGTTGTGGTTGAGTACAAGATAGCTGAGATGGGTCATATTAGGTTTTACTTGGCACCCAAGATTGAAGAGGATGAAGATGAAACTAACCCACAAGGTTAACTTGATTAAAAAAATTTTTTTGGGGGGTGGATTTAGTTTTCTTGGTAAACTAAAAATGGGTATTTGATGTTTATGCCATTAATGGTTCTCATTAGGGTTTTTCTACTTTAGGGTTTCAAGTTTGTAGTTGAACATAAAGTAATTTAGGTTTTTTATGGATGATAAGTTATATTTGTTGCATTACTTTAATCTTGTTTGTCTTTACTTCTATTGCAACTTAATAGTTTCTCTTAATGGTTGCATTTAAAATAAATTATTTAGATAAACAATAATTTTTATTATGATTAGAAAATAATTAATTGTATCATTGAAATATAATAAAAATAAAATTATTGTTTTATTTTGATAAAATATATAAATTATTTAGTTAAATCAAAAATGAATGACTTGGTTATAATTCAATTATCAATTTGGTTCCAATTAATTTCTTGGGTCTAGATTTCATTTTTTGAGTCTCAATTTTTCCATATCACATCAAACCTTTAAAATATCATTTAAAAATAAAATAATAAACTTAAATTTAAAAAAATTAAAAAAAGATAATCATATAAACTTCAAATTTTTCTCACCGGGCATAACAGTCTTTATAAAATACCTAATTTACTAAAAGTAAAACAAAGAAAAAAAAAAAAAACAAAACCAAAAAACACTAAGACTAAAAGACATGAAAAGATTTATTAGTGAAATATATGAAAAAGTCAAAAGAAACAACCAACAAAAAATTGCAGAAATCCGGAAAATTCAACAAATTGTTTAATACATTTCAACAAACTATTTCAAGGTCTCAAAACAATTGAGGGAAAGGAAGAAACTCACATTATAATCTCCAGTCTTCGCCCGCGTACACCGCTTGATCACCAAGTTCTTGTTCGATACGAAGCAACTGCAAAAATATTTTTATTTCCCCCCATTAATATCATCTATGGCCTTTTTCTAGACCTTTAATTTCATCTATAGATTGTATTGATGGTTTCTAGATCAAGAAAATGGCTAATTGGCAATCTATTGATTACAAATTTACAACTAGACTACAAGGCTTTCGTTTTTTGGTATAAAAGAGGTCATAACCAATTATGTTTGAACTGGACCAGATCAGCCGGGGTAGTGGTCCTAAGAATGGTATCAGACCAACCGGCTGAATCAGTTTTGTTTTTTTTTTTTTTTTTTTTTGAATTTTGAATAATTTTTTAATTGAACCAGTTGGACCGGCGAACCAGTGACCTAACTGGTTCAACCACCGGTCTGGCTGTCGCATTAGGTTAGAGGAGAGGATTGTGGATATTAAAATTCGAATCCTGAATTAGCTGGATACCGCCTTCTAAGAGCAACTATATGAATCGAGTAGGTTAACAACAATAGACATATAACGTTGTGCTTATCTTAGGCTAACTCATCAGCCAAAGAGAAAGGAAGGAGAAATTATGGGAACCACCAAATATACTACCTACACCGATGACTGTTCAGGAATACAGAAGGAGATCAAGGGAATACTAAATAAGGTACTATAAGATGACCCGGTAACGAGACTACTATCACCACAGCAGCCATGTGGTCTGGAAAATCGGAAGGTGACGGTCCTAGCTGAATATTTAAATTTACTCTATCAATGCGTGTGTATATATCTTGTCCTTAAACTAGTTTGGTGATGTGCATTAGTGAGAATACAAGGCCTACCAAAAACAAGAATTTACGAACTATGGGATTTATTAGCAAAACCTATAAGATCTGTCTTAATGAAATCTTGTCTTCGGTATAATTAATATCTTATTATTATTTTCTAAACGTGAGCTATGTGATTGTTCGAAAAGCAAAAAATTATAAAAGGTAGCACTTCACAAGATAGGAATATAGACCTGGTTGTACTTAGCCACTCGCTCTCCTCGGCAAGGAGCCCCTGCTTTGATCTGACCTGCGCCAAGTGCAACTGCTAAATCCGCAATGAAACAATCATTAGTTTCCCCAAATCTCTGAGATATCACCACTCCCCAGTGGGCTTCCTTTGCCATTTTTACCACGTCAACAGCCTCTGTCACGGTTCCGATCTGATTTATCTGATTCAGAACATCGAATTATTAGAACACAGAATTCCAGCAGCATATTTAACAACAAAAAGTGTCAACATATTCTTTTGGCGCACGGCCTCTCTTTTTTTTCAGCTTCAGACTAAGTAAAAAGATGGTGATTCAGCTAATTTGACATCATTATCATCAAATAAAAGTACTCGTGTTTCGTACAATAAGCCAGTAGATACCTTGAGAAGAAGAGAGTTGCAAGCAGATTCATGTATTGCTCTCTCGATGCGCTTTGGATTTGACATCAATAAGTCATCCCCTACCACCTGCAAAACCATCTTACCTTAAGTTAAGACAGGTCCAATATAGGGAAGACGTACAAGATTTGAACAAAAAGCTAAAAGTACCCAATAAGTTTGCAAATTTGGATCCTATTTATGTTTAGGTGCACCAAAAACCAACAATTAAACCATTCTATGTTCTTGCCTTTTGTTGTATATGTTAAATTGGATAAAACATCATTCAACGGACCTAAACATAAGCAATATGTTAAGAGGAAAACAAACCTGACATAGTCCAAGACTGCAAAAACGTTTGCTGTGTTCCCAATCTTCCTTGTCAAAGGGATCTTCAATAGAAGCAATTGGGTAATCTAAGACACCAGAAAAGAAGATAAAGGAATGGGATAGCGTTAATTTTTAGTTGAATGAACAAAGCAGAAAAAACAAACAGAAGCCTCTACGGAAAAACAGAAATACCAATGCAAAGGTCTTTGTACATCAGAATCATATCCTCTCCTGACTTGAAATTTTGCCCAGATTTATTTGGAGATTTGAATTCTAAATCATACTTCGTACCTGTATGAAAACGAAAGAAAAGCAGCTCCTATTTATTATGAGCAAGCCGTGCCTACATATGAAAATTAGATTCTGAATAAACATGCAACCCAACTAGGGTAAAATAAGCTTTTGAGGCACCTAGATCATATATTCAGTTAAAAATCTTTATATCCTACTAGGATACTAGTGATTATAATGCAATGGCATTGCATGGGCATGCCAACATATCTTATGAACAGTAGAATAGCAGGTTCTACACAAAACTTGTCCCTGGTCTTACATGCTTCAAAATGAGAATTGGCTAATTAATGAGAGAACATGCATCACCTATGCAAAATTCAGTAGCTGCAACACCAATTCCTATCTTTATTTTGTCATTATACCCTGTTCTGCCAATAGCTTCTCGGACAATATCCAATCCTTCTCTTACACTGCCAGACATATGAGAAAATCAAACAAAAATTCCAGCCAGTTTCCTGAAATAACACAAGATAAACTTCATTCCCCTTACGGGGTCAGGGGCAGAGTGCGTTGATCAATAATGTGAAAAACCAGGATAGTCAGACATAATGGTAGCACTTGCCTGGATATGTCAGGAACAAAGCCACCATCTTCACCAACATTACACCCATTTGCACCGTATTTTTCTGTAATAACAGCCTGCTCTTCTTTACAATAAACTAATGAGTATATGCATGACATTTCCAGTGCAGATTACTTGTAAGAGAGTATACAACAAAAACATTAAGGTTGAGCAATTTAAAGTTTCTTCACAGAATTAGGTTAAATGATTTTCTATTGTTAATGTCTACCCATAAACTGATGGTTAATTGATATTCCCCCAAAAAGTATAGGTGTTTGTTTATGCATATGTAATCAGATCCATTCTCGATCAGAATCTTTTAGAAAATTATAGGCACAAACCAATCACCAAGCCAAAAACCTTTAAGAGAGGTGACAGCTAGACAGTAAAAAAACTAGCTGTCAATAGCAACATTACAGGCAGGTCCATATTACTTACCCAAATAAATCCATTTTTTTTCTATTGAATTTACTGAATCTCCTAAATATATAGACTGCACCTTACTTTATCAAACTAGCAGTGTCACAGAGTTCAAGACAAATGAGGCATTCTATTAATACAACAATTTCTGGAAACTGGGCAGATGGAAAAGTTCAAGAAGAATCATGAATGTCTATTCAAAACATTTCAAAAAATCAAGTCATAAGAGACTTAAACTACAGTATGTCAACTTATTTACAATGAAAGAAGAACAACCGTAAGATCAAATGATGATCAATAAAAAATAACAGGCCAGACATAGAAATGGAGACTAAACAACACCAAAATTCTCAATGAAAATTTATTTTTATACTCAGTTTACCAAATTAAATTTCCAAAGGTGTTCTTCATGACTTTTCACATGGCAAACTTTACTTGCTTTATACCCGATGGGACAAATAATATGTTTGTGATGGGCAACTTAAAACTAAATCCAAAGGCTACACAATTCGGTTTAACAAAATCACCTTCAAGTGATGATAGGTCTCAGAGCCCATTTGTAAAGCTTCCTCAAATCTGCCTGCTCCTGTTGGGAGAATCATGATGTCCTGATAGCAAAATAACTCAAATCAAGTCATACAGATACGAGGCATTTCAAAAGAAGCACAGGAAGGAGATAAATTCCAGGAATCAAAATCATAAAAAATGCTAAATTGTGGGGACTCGGAGTAAAAGATCATTCACAAAATGCTATAAGCCAATATTAGAATTTAAACCTAAAGATGATTCTCTACCTGAACGGGCAGACTATTTCCAGAATGTTTTCCGCCACTGATAACTGTGAAGGCAGGGACTGGAAGGATTGCATTCGTTTTACCAGAAAGATCAGCTATGTGTTTGTAAAGTGGAACCTGATTTTTACTTTGATTAGAACATTTTAAATAGAAGTCAATAATTCTAGCATATAAATGGAAAAATATATTGGGAAATGATACCTCCTTTTCAGCAGCCCCAGCTCTGCATGCAGCAATAGACACAGCTAATATAGCATTTGCTCCAAGTTCACTCTGCAATAATTATATTCAAACAAAGAACCAGAATGCAACAAATTCTGTAAATTCCATTATAATGTGAATCATCCAACCTAAAATTTAAAAACAAAAGATCTAAAAATTGGTAAGGAAAAGATTGGCACAATAATTTCTTCCTATTCTATTTATTCTTCTCATCTAGAATTTCACACAAAGAAAAATTATCCCACTTTCTATCCACTCCACCTAGACCAGATGTCAGTTGGCAGACTTGTAAAACAATCTCTAGGTCCCAACCGAAACTAACTATTAAAATGGTTTGGTTTTTAAACCCATATATAAAGTGAACAACAGTTAACTAAACCCGAATTTTGAGAAAGAAATAAAGAAATGCACCTTCTTTTCTGTCTTGTCCAAGTCTATCATGGCCTGATCGATCTGAAGCTGAACTGTTGGATCCATACCAACCAATGCTTCAGATATTTTCTCGTTGATGTTCTTAACAGCTTTTGTTACAGCATTTCCAAGGTATGTTCCCTTATCCCCATCTCTCAGTTCAACAGCCTCGTACCTGAGATCAAATTGTCAAAACCAAAACGTTATCATGGCGTTGATAATTTTCCAATAATGATAAATAAGCGAGCTTAAGCAATAAACAACAGAAAAAAGGGTTAAATAATAACCAATAAAATGAGTCAATTCATAATCATGCATTTCCATATGAACTAAAATTAAATTGTTCAGTTAAGATAATTTTATACATTCTGAAAACAAGCTAAAACGAAAATTACATTCCAGTAGAGTCGCCGCAAGGAACAGAAGCACGGAACACCCCTTTGTTAGTGAACAACTCAACTTCAACAGTAGGAATCCCTCTACTATCGAGAATCTGCCGAGCTTTTACCTTCGTTATCACTGAAGAAACCGCTTTTTTCATATGATTAGACTGCAATATCCATTGAAAAAAAACAAAAAAAATCATCGTCAAAACGAAAAGCAAAGGAAATCGAAAATTTGCAATCGAAAAAGGAGAAAGAGAAAAACAAATTTACGATGAAGAGGACGGGATCCGGAGTTTTAGCTCGAACAGCAGCATTGACGGCGTCTTCGATTTTGCGAGAGAGCATATGCTTGTCAAGGTACTCTTGAACCGACATTTTTTTTTTAATTCTCTCGTTTGACGGTAAAGATCTAACGGAGATACTTTACCCTTTGAGCTTTGATCCCCAAATCTTCACAGTTTATTGCGATATTCGAGTCTTCAAAGAGAGCTGAACTCCACTTGATTTCGAAATAATCAGAAGCTTAGCTCACTTCGTGTTTTTGTAATCTCAAATTTCAAAATTTTCAAAAAGGAAAAACACCTCTCTTTTTCACTGTATTTCCTTCTCCCGCATCATTTTCTCCTTCGAACAATTGAAAACTCCAGTTTTCAGGGAAAATTTTCCATATCGATTTTGGGTTTTTTGGGCCAATATGAACTGGATTTCACTGTCTTTTTAGCCCGTCTTTGGGTTTTGGCAAAATCTGGGCGAGGCTCAGTCAAATGATAAGGCTAATATAAGAAAGGAATAGGGCTATAACGGTTCGGTTCGAATAGGGTGGTTTGAATAATAATAATAATAGAATATATTCATTTTATTTTTAGTTTAAATATTTTTTTTGAAGTTTACGATTATTCATAAAAATGTACAACAAGAGAGCCGATTTATCTAAGTAGGCAAAGAGTTGAAAAAGGATGAAAGTTAGAGAAGAGTAAGGAAGGGAGACTAAGTGCAGATAAGGGTTGAAGGATGTAAGGGAGACCAGAGATCCCTTCATCATTCTATAGGGCATTTATAAGGCAAAAAGTTTCTTGCCTAGTAATGTCACATCACCAACAATTCCGAGATATAATGGTCATGTGATCAGCCAGGTGATAAAGCCATTATACATGGGTTGTCGTCGAGTTTGATACGACTTTGATATAGTACGAGGTTATTATGCCTAGTGGTCTCTTATTGGTCCCTTTTTGAGGTGAGTGCGTTCCTACTAGAAACATGTGGTTTGGAGGATGAAGTGCCTGGGTGACTAGTCACTCAATAGTGATCAGCTGGGTGATGCAAAATGGGGGACAAAATGTGAGGCAGAGAGTCATTTGTAGATACCTCTTAGGTATCCTCTCATGATGCCACAGTGTTCATGCCAAGTAGGGCATAACAACAATTATAGATATGGTTACAAACAGTACAAATTCGAATCAATTATAATCAAAATCAAGCATTATAAAGCACAATTGGAGTAATATCTGGAGACAAATCAAAATAGTTCTAGAAATAACTTATACATAGCGAGATATAAGCCAGAATAAACCTATAGACAACTCATACATGATATAAATGTCAAAAAGTATCTTGAAGCACAAACTCTTTAAATCATATAGTTTTCCATTGTCGTGCCAACTAGTCGATTTATATTAACCGAAACAACTTCCAACTCATCCTCCTCCAAAAATTAAGGTTAACAAATAAATTAATAAATATTTCTAAATAACTTAATTATTATAATTTTATGTGAAAGTACTTTAAATGTTCCTCCATTATAGGGTTCGGACAATTTTAATATTTATACTATTAAAAATAATAAAATAGACCAATTTTTAACAAACCTAGAATTTATTGTTTAAAATATGATATGATAATTATTTTCCAATTTTTAACAAACCTAGAATTTATTGTTTAAAATATGATATGAAAATTATTTTATTTATTTGCCGTTCAACTCTAAATATGATATTTCATTTACTAAATAATAAAATTTCTAAAAATATAAAGGTTAAAATTGCTCAAAATCCTCGCACTCTTTGTGTAACACCCCTAACCCGAATTCGGTCGTCGGATTTAGGATAAGAGGTATTACCGAACTAACATTTACTTATCTCATTCACAAGTTCATAAAACGTAATCCAAAATCAAGCTGAAATTTATACAAACATTCAAGATCATATGCCATATTCGTATGGCTAAATATTTACAAATACAAAACATCGTTCTCAACAGTTTAATCTATACATGCCACATCAACTCCAAAATATAATAGTACCAAAATGATTGATAGTGTGACGAACTGCTGACGATCCATGAGTCGGTGACCAAAATCAACAATCTAAAAAAAATAAACAGAGAAAAAAACAACAGAGTGAACTTTCATAAGTTTAGTAAGTTTTAAGCATTTCTAACAATTTAATCTTGTCATTTAAATCAAACATTAAATATCACAAAACTCGTATTCTAATTACCAAACACTCGGCCGAATATACACAAGTATACCACTTATAAAGCCTATTGGCCGAATATATATATATATATATAAATATACAAAGAAATTTTCAGCACATGCTTCACTTTACTTTATGGCTCATACAACTAATTTAATTCACATATTTTCATATAATGACAAACATTGACCGAATAGGTCATTCTCTTATTCGTAGATATAATAATCATCCACACAAATATATCGTTATTTGATACTAATAATTCACCTTGCAATCAATTCACATATGAGTACATAATACGTACCTGGTCACTATAATGTATCATACATAATCAATAATAGTTTGCTTTGAACATTCTAATTTGTAATCTTACTCGAATCACTGGCGTTAAGCCTGCTAGGCTTTAAAACCCGAATCCAGTCACTAGCACAAAGCCTGCGGGACTTTAAGCCCGGATATAGTACCAGCGCTAAGCCTGCGGGATTTAACCCGGATATAGTACTAGCGCTAAGCCTGCGGGATTTAACCCGGATATATTCCCAGCACGAAGCCTACGGGATTTAACCCGGATGTATTACATATCGAGTGCTAAGCATATTTACCCGCATGATAACTCGGCTCACATAACATATTACATTTGTACTTCAATTTCTTCATTCGAGTATAAGTACACAAAGAAAATACACCTTCAATATAATTTTCGGTTCAACATTTATACGCAAGAACACATAACCATTTCACTATCTCAGCTTAACTCCTAATATCCATTCGGTTACATGCCATATACTCAATTTGCTTATTAAACAACCTTATTCAAGTAGAGACAATAGATCGCAATTCATTTATCATACTTAACTCATTACATCAATTATCTAATAACTGTATTTACTCAAAACTTACCTCGGTATATTCGAACGGTCACGGATTGGCTACTCTATTACTTTCTCTTTTCCCCTATCCAACTTTAAGCTTCCTTGCTCTTGAGCTTAATTTAAAACAAATAGATTTGTTTAATTACTTAACCAATATTATTTACTTATTAATCATATTCGGCAATCACATATCAAATTCAATATGCATTATAATTTATATAAGATAAAAATCATATGCCATGATTCAAATTTCCTATTTATTTATAACCGAAAATGGCAAAAATTTATCAAGCCATGAAAATCGCTTATAGCTCAAACACAAAATGATCATATAACCATTATGACCGATTATTCAACTTATGTCCAGCTCCCATACACAAGCAAAACTCACATAGCTTATCTTGCTTTCTTATATACAAATTTAACCATCGCAATTATTTTATCAAGAACTCTCTAATCATTTTAGCCAAATTTTCTATTACCAAATAAATCACATATATATATAACACTACTCATAACACATATACATCAACAATAAAAAATTCCCACTCCTTAGCTATTGCCGAATGCTTATATAAGTATTGAGTCATCTTTATTACATTCATCAATCTTCCAATTCAACTTAATACAAAAATAATATCATTTAAACAGTCATTACCAAACATTTGTTCAAATGGACATAGCCGAATACCCCACCTAGCTAAATGATTCACACAATTTCACTAATAGCCAACTCAAATTCATCCTTAATTCACCACCTAAGCAACATGAAACTCCATTACAATCACAATTATTCATTCTTTAAAACTAACATTCAATTATCAATAATTTAGCAAAACTTAGGTAAATGGCCGAATGCTATATCCTCAACCAAAACTAAAATTTTTGACATGGGCTATGTAGGAAACTATGTAATTAACTAAATTTTTCACAAGACTTTGAAGATAGCACATAAAACATACATTAATTTTGATGCTAACATAGCCGAAAGTTTGGTTTCTCCTATCCCCTCTTTCGGCAATGAAGAACAAAAGTTATCAACCTTGTTCTTTTCACCCACTTACTTATTTCATTATAATATAAAATTGTTATTACATATTATAATACATTTATATATAAATACATATAAAATTTATACTGTTTCAATTACTCAACCATATTTCCGGCCATTACAATCAAAAATGACAATTTGACATGCACATCCTTATGATCTTTAAACCATAGTAATAAGCCATCACACAAATACCTAGCACATTTTTTAAAAATTTTCACACAAGTCCCTTTCAATAAAATTCACCTTAATTGGCAAAAATCAAAGCACCACAAATTCACATATGCATTTTCACACAAATTAAGCACAAAATTTATCATTCAATTATTTTCACGACTCGGTTTAGTGGTCCCGAAACCACTTCCCGACTAGGTTCAAATTAGGGCTGTTACACTTTGCACATTTAAAATTTAGAATTTAGTCTATTTACCTTTTAGATTTTAAAATAATGTACAATTGTTAACTCCATTAAAATTCTTCTATTAAATTCACTCACTTGACATTTTGAAATAAAATGAAACTCAATCAGTAGCCATACAAAAAAAAAAAAAAATGAAGTTGCAATGGACCTAAATTTAACAAAAGAATTTTAACAGTGTTAATAATTGGGCTTTTATTTTTAAATTGAAGAAGTAGAGTGGCTAAATTCTTTGAAATAAAAACAGAGAGACTAAATTCTAAACATGTGATAAGTATAGGGGCTTGAAGCATATTTTAACTAAATATTAAATCTATTAACAATAAATTGATTAATTTAAGGGTAA
This sequence comes from Gossypium anomalum, assembly GCA_025698475.1. Classification (NCBI taxonomy): domain Eukaryota; kingdom Viridiplantae; phylum Streptophyta; class Magnoliopsida; order Malvales; family Malvaceae; genus Gossypium; species Gossypium anomalum. Next base: position 93,371,377 of record CM046968.1, read on the forward strand.
ACTATATTAGTAGTCACCTAACTTTTATTTTGTCACACAACTATGAAAAGTTACAAAATGACCACCCAACTATCTAATTTCATCTTTTTTGGTCACCCAATTATCTTGGATTTTTGGGTATTTCCATTTTCATGTTAGTTCGATGGTGACCATAAAAGACAAAATTGGATAGTTGGGTGACCATTTTGTAACTTTTCATAGTTGGATGACCAGAAAATAAAAAAATCATAGTTGGGTGACTACTAATGTAGTTTAACCTTAATTTAATAATAGAGAGACTAATTTAATAAAATTCCTACAATAGAGGGACCTCATTGTGAATTTCACCTACATTTTTCTCTTACCTAGCCGTTACAAAACCAGTGGTAACCCGCCAGCAAAGCCATTATATATAACATATAATAATAACAAAATACAGCAAAGAACAGCTTACTAATTCCATTTGAATCCCACTATAAAACCCTTCCCTAATAATGCAAACCCTAAATCATCCCATCTTCAACCTCAAACAATCCCTCTCAGTCACCAAAGCAAAATGCGTGAAATCCTTCATATTCAAGGCGGCCAATGCGGCAACCAAATCGGCGCCAAGTTCTGGGAAGTTATATGTGCGGAACACGGTATAGATCCAACGGGGCGTTACAATGGAGATTTGGATCTTCAACTCGAGAGGATCAATGTTTACTACAATGAATCCAGTTGTGGTAGGTTCGTTCCTCGTGCTGTTCTTATGGATCTTGAGCCTGGGACCATGGATAGCATTAGATCTGGTCCGGTTGGTCAGATTTTCAGACCGGACAACTTCGTGTTTGGTCAGTCCGGTGCCGGTAATAACTGGGCTAAAGGGCATTATACTGAAGGTGCTGAGTTGATTGATTCTGTTCTTGATGTTGTACGGAAAGAAGCTGAAAATTGCGATTGTCTTCAAGGTACGTAAGATTGTTAGATTTTGTCACATAAATTCTATTTGGTAATATTCAATTGAGATTTTAATATAATTCTATTGACCGGAGATTGTTTGATAATAAGGTTTATTAATAAATTAGTTGTTTTTTTAGTATAAAACTCTCAACATAAGGTTTCTTGGCGATCAAGTAATAGTTAGAGTACAGTTTCCTTGTAGGATTAAGAAGAAGAGGAAATATCTAATCTTTGTAGGAAATTTTTATGAGGGCTTCTAGCTTTATTTGTGTTGTAGCCTTGGAATCGTAAATGAGGGCTAGAAGGGTCGAACACATAAAAATTTATGTTGATCTCCTGTTGTTTATGTTCTTGCTCACAAATTCCCAAATAAAATATTGCTTATGAAGAAGGACCTATTGATCTAAGAAAAGCTTGTTTTAAGCTCTGCTTGATTATTGTTTGTTTCTTTCCTTTTCATTAGGATTTCAGGTTTGTCATTCATTGGGAGGTGGAACTGGATCTGGAATGGGAACACTTCTGATTTCAAAGATAAGGGAAGAATACCCAGATCGGATGATGTTAACTTTCTCGGTTTTCCCATCTCCTAAGGTCTCTGATACGGTTGTGGAGCCTTACAATGCTACATTATCTGTTCATCAACTGGTTGAAAATGCTGATGAGTGTATGGTTCTTGACAATGAAGCCTTGTATGACATTTGTTTCCGTACACTTAAGCTCTCCAATCCCAGCTGTAAGTATTCCCATTGACTTATATACTTTGTTTTTTGTATCAATAGGAATCATTGGTTTTGCATTGGATTGCTGATTTAAACTTTGATACACCATTGCTAAGGCTTTGCTTGGTAGAGTGGAAAAAAATTTGGAAGGTTGGAAAATTGAAAGGGTAGAAAACTAGAAGGATGGAAAAATGGAAAGAAAATAAAACATTTGAAAAATGCATATTTTTTAACTAACATACACTTCTCTCTCATTTTCTATCCTTTAATCATTCCAAATTGGAAGGATTGATTTTTATACATTTAGGATGGAAAATGATTATCCCTCCTATTTTCTTTCCTCTCACTTTTCTTCCTACACACTCAAAATTTATTTTTTTTTCCACTTTTCTACTCCCTCCTTCCATCCCTCCACGTAATAGCTAGGATTCAGCATGTTAGTTGGTATAGGAATGAAGCCTGTTGTTTCTTTAATTTGTAAAAAAAACTCTCGTGGACCATCGTGTGAGCTATTGCCATTTCTTGATCCGAAAGTCTCAGTTTTATTTACAATAACAGGTTTCATACCTGATATATTATAATTTCATAGAAGATTCTCACAATTCTCCAATATGAGATTGGAGGCATTACCATTGCATGCTGTTGTGGCTATTGCTATATAAAATGGTTGGTATTGGGGAAGAAGCCCTTTGTTGTTTGGAGTAATCTGTCAAAATATCTTTTTCGACTATTTTGCGCGGTATTAGCCTGTTTTAATCTCAAAAAGTTTCACAGTTTTTCTTTTCTTAAAATGAATGTCAGTTTGAGTCTCTACATACATTGAATCGTAGCAGATCCTCACAAATTTTCAATATGAGATTGGAAGCATTATAATTTCCTTTATTTCGAACTTTTAGAAATGATCATTGTGCCGGGTTATGGCTTTTGCTATATGAACCAGTTTATAAAGAAAATAGTTTCCAAAAGGCTAAAATCGAGTTAGTTTAACTAAGAAACCTTTTCCAATCTGTTAATTGGTTTGGGAAAGAAACCTTTTGTTTGGTGTAATTTGTAAAACCACCTTTGTGAACTATCGTGCCATGTTTGTCTTGCTTTGATTCGGAAGTCTCACGGTTTTGTCTTAAAAATCGCAGGTTTGAGTCTTCATAATTTTCCGATATGATTGTAGGCATTAATAACGTCTTTTGCATCATTGTGATATTCTTTTTTATCTATTTGCAGTTGGTGATCTGAATCATCTAATATCTGCAACAATGTCTGGAGTTACTTGCTGCTTACGTTTCCCTGGCCAACTCAACTCCGATCTTCGAAAACTCGCCGTAAATCTCATCCCATTCCCTCGTCTTCACTTCTTCATGGTCGGTTTTGCTCCACTCACTTCAAGAGGCTCCCAACAATACCAAGCTCTAACTGTCCCCGAACTCACTCAACAAATGTGGGATGCAAAGAACATGATGTGCGCAGCCGATCCTCGACACGGCCGGTACTTAACCGCATCAGCTATGTTCCGTGGTAAAATGAGCACCAAGGAAGTAGACGAACAAATGCTAAACGTTCAAAACAAGAACTCATCCTACTTTGTTGAATGGATTCCCAACAACGTGAAATCAACCGTGTGTGACATCCCACCAACCGGTCTCAAGATGGCATCGACATTCATCGGGAACTCAACGTCAATACAAGAGATGTTTAGGCGCGTGAGCGAACAATTTACTGCTATGTTTCGAAGGAAGGCTTTCTTGCATTGGTATACAGGTGAAGGCATGGATGAAATGGAATTTACTGAAGCAGAGAGTAATATGAATGATTTGGTATCAGAGTATCAACAGTATCAAGATGCAACAGTTGATGAAGAAGAAGAGTATGAAGAAGAAGGAGCTGAATATGAATGAGAAAATTAATATTTGAACTTATTAAATATAATTTCCAGTTTCTGTTTTTTTTTTTAATTAATTATTGCGAAAGAAATTAGTTATTTTGATGTTTATGGAGTTTCATGGTAATGGCCAGTTTCAATATGAAGCAAAAGGGATTGTATTATTGTTCAAAAGCCTTTGAAAAACAGATTTAAGAAATCAAAGTACTTACAAATTCTTGTGCTGTTTTGCATTTATTTTAATAGTGTTAAAGTCAAGGTTTTCGTTGAGTTGATCTGTTTAATCGGTTCGATTAAATAAGTTATTAAAATATTAAAAATTTGGTTCAATCGCTTGATTTAATCAATTTTTTGCCAGGTTAAATCAGTCTATACCAATTCTCAAGTTAATTGGTTCAATGCCTTTTTCAAAACTAGTATCTCGACAAATTCTATTTCTATTTGTTCAAACAACCTTGGTTACGGTTAGATAAGAGTATGTGTTCAACAGAAACTTAGGCCACAATTTAAGCACTAATAGCAAGATCTAGTGAAAGCGACAATTCTCTAAAAGTTTAATATGCCATTTGGTTTCTTTGTCTTTATTTTGGTATATCAATTTGACTTCAATATTCAATATAGTACTAAGAGCAAGCAACATAATATGGTTAAATGAAAAATTGACACGTGCTCTACTAAAAATAACGTAGGTACTTAATTGAGAAAAAAAAGTGAAAGTACCAATTTAAACATTGAAGCCAAACTTAGGTGCTTAATTGTGAAAAAATCCTTAAGTATTAAACCGAAAAAACTCAGGTACTAATTTGAATCCGAAGTCAAATAAAATATTGAATCTAAATTCAGGTACCAAATTGTATAATAACCCTTTTCTAAACATAAGCAAAAATTTATATACCTATTTAAAGCCGATCATTAACAAAAGTCGTTGTAGTATAGTGGTGAGTATTCCCGCCTGTCACGCGGGCGACCCGGGTTCGATCCCCGGCAACGGCGGTTTATGCATTTTTTTATTTTTTACTTGACAGTCAAAACGTCAACTAACTCTTCACCTTCACTTTATTATTTGACCCACCGCCACATTCGTAGCCGTCAGCTCTCCCCCCTGCGCCGCTGTCTCCAACATCGCCTGGAACCTTGTAGCGTGCAACGTGTAATCGTTTACCCCTTTCGCCTCCTCTAGCCTCATTGCATCAGCCATTGATCTAAGCCATGAAAATAAGCAAAACATAGCAAAGACATAGCGGACAGCACAGGGAATGGAGTTTGGCGCCAGTTTTAAGTGCATATGAAACCTCAATGGCTTTCACGGTCGAGATTTATAGGTTTGGCTTAAAAATCGAGAAATCCATTTGAATTGAAGTATTTTAAACAAAGGATAATATCATATTCCATACCACTATTTTCATAAAATAACCAATGTAATACTTACACTTTGAAAACATTCAATATGGTACCTAAACTATTTCTTTAGGCTTCTTCCTTTTCTATTTATAAGATAATTCTAAAACTCTATTTAATTTTCTTTGAATCTCGTATAGTTTTTTGATAAGGATCATGTCTCATCATCAACATGGTTGCTTCCATGTTGCATTGTCTAGTCACATCATTGATTTGATGGTTGTCTCCACGTTGCAATCTTTTTTATTTGCATCTAGATACCATTTTCTTCGAGTTACCTTCTTTTGTCTATTTGTTTTTCTTGGACTTTATTTTTTTCACGTAGTTGCCTATTTTGGCTTTATTCTTCTTGAATGTTATCTAGATTCATTTCTTCTATCTCATCTAGATGTAACGAATCTAATTGACAGTCTTTTATTATATTTATAATAAATATATACTTAAACTGAATTGAATTTTATTTTTTATTTAAATTGAAATCTTAACTCAATTAGCATAGATACTATTACAAATACAGGAGTTTGTCAATTCAAACATGCTAAAGCGTGTTTACCTTTCTATTTAAAGAAGCAAAAATAAATATTTTTTATATTTTCATATCCATTTTATAATTCATGTTCAGAACTTATGTCTATTCTTCTTAATAATATCATCTCCAAAGTTCAAATCTAAGTCTCTCTTGGGAATGAAATGTGCCTTACCATTGTTCCAACAATGTAAAAATAAATGTTCTAAATAAGATTAAAAAAAAACACTTATAATTTTTAATATTTGTATAAGTTAGAAATCTCAATACACAAACTTAGTACAAAAAACAGTTGAAAAAATTTAACAAAACTAATCCGATTAGACCAAACTCAGCTCACCTCTAAAATTTATAATCATTTTAAGATATTATATTTATATGACTTTTGATGTATTTCTTTTATTTAGATTTTGACATGTTTTTTGTGTTCATTTTGCAATCGCATTGTGTCATGTTTTAACCATCATAATCCACATTTTTATTTTACTTTCAAACTTGGGCTAGGCCTATTCATCATAATTCATGCAATATCAAAGAACATTCATCATAATTCAGCAATATCAAAGAACACCTTCAACTGTTGCCTCAAACACTATCGATTTCTTTCAACAATCATCAGACAAAAATATTCTAATCCCGAAACCTAACTCTTTAAAACGTAACATCTAGCAAGATTGGGATTCGATCCCCACGTTGGAACCCTTCTATACCGCGGCTTCTTTAATATCGAAAAATCATACGAAAAGATTCAAAAACAATGCCTATTTCAGATATTCCGTAAAGATCATTAGCACAAAGTTGCTCCACTTTCAAGAACCTTTCAACTATATTACTCAAAATCGAGTGTCGAACATGAGTATATTCAAGATTTCTGTGTATTTGGAGGGTTCTTTGAAGGATCTTAACGACACCCATATCCATATATGTCTGACATAGAAACTTCAAGAAAAATGAAAAGTCGGAGTAACATAGCCTTTCAAAACGCTTACCCCATAATCCAAGCACCAACTGAGTCGTGCATCGTGGCGCAATTGTGTTGGAAGGTTTATAATAAAAGAAAAAAAAAGGTCTCAAAGTGTTAGGTGTGGGAACCTTGCATCATAAAGGTGTCTTACGGACAAAACATGAGGCTATAATCGTGCAAGGAAAGATATCCGATTAACATTGCATAAACAGTCACGTTCTAAAACCGTGTTCGAGTTATTTTGGTGTATTAGAATCAATCATAAGTCTCACAATAAGTGCATTCATTTACCTACATATAAGTCTATGTTCTAAGTCAAAACAATCACATAAGATAATCGTAAATATACCACCATGCATTGGAGCAGAGAAGCTAAAACGCACACGACATACATACTCCTCTCGGGCAAGAAAACAGACCTGGAGTACTTTCTGCACAAACGAGAAAAATGGCTGAAACACGGAAATAATAGTTACCAATTTATTGCTGAATTCAAAGACCGGAATACGAAAAAACAATAAAAAATGATGAGGTAAACATACCATGAAGGCCCCTGTACTAAGAGTAAGATTGCATTTTGCCCCCCTTTACTCAGAAAATGAGCAAATTAATCCCTGCATGTTAGATCAAAGAGCAAACTGGTCCTTTCTGTTAAAAATTTCATCCATTTCTATTGTTAAAAATTGGCATAGCTAATAGAATAACCAAGCAGTGACACGTGGTGTGCCACATACTAACATACAAGGACTAGTTTTTAACAGTAGAAATGGATGAAATTTTTAAAAGAAAGACCAATTTATTCTTTGATCTAACATACAGGAGCTAAGTTGCTCATTTTTTGAGTAGAGGGGGCAAAATGCAATCTAACTCCTAAAACAAGAGCCTCTATGGTACTTTTATCAAGTGATGACATTTGTGCATTGAAAAGTTTTGCAATGTTGAAATGAAGATCTTACCTAAAATACGAAAAGGAAATAATTGGCTAAGTATGGAGATAATTCGCAGCCATCATCAGCTCCAGAGTCAGTTCGGGTTCAATGTGGAACTCAGTCTCTTTGCCCCTGACAAAATCGTAACCGTTTTTAATAGCGTAAAACAAAAACAGGAAGAGCTTGTAAACATAACTCGAAGTTAAAAACACAGAGAAAAGGAGCTGATTCGAGCAATCAACAAAAGTAAACAATGATGGTTCTTGCATAAGAGAATAAGTTCGATGAGGTTGAGAATTTCAATGTTGTTAAAATAGCACACCATACATAAAGAGGAAATACAAAGAACTTTCTTTGGAAAATATTTAATGTCGTCTAACAATCACTCCAAGATGATAAAACACTCACAGCAAATTCCATAATTCCACACCAAAATGAATCGGATTCACATAGAAATTAGTGTTTATATTCAGATGATATTTTTCATAGAAAATCCAACTACAATAAGTGAAACAACTGGAATATTTCAAAAGAAAAGTATCATGGCTCATTCATATCTCAAGAAAACACAATAAATCATCAGATAAGTATGTTAAGCTATCACTGAGAAATACATTATGCAAATTTACATAGAGAGGAAATGTTTGTAATTTTGATTTCCACTTTAACTACAACAACTCCTATCAAACAGAAGGAGCCGCTATGAATATAGTCAAAGACATCATTAAAAACACTTTAACATTTAGTTCTAAATTAGAACAATAAAAGTCTTCCCGCCATACAATTTGATAATTTCACTTAGAACATAATCAAGAAGAACTCTCATAATAGATTCATTGGCATACCATTTATCTTTCTTCTTCTTTTTTTTCTTTTAACTTTTAAGCATTCGACTCATGCAAATTTAGGCTAATGCTCAAATCAGGAAACAACCTCTACAGGTTGCACACATAAGGGTCAAACCCTTCAAAATAATCATATAAGGGCCAAACTTTTATGAAAGTGCTCAAATAAGGACATTTTACATACTTCAACCTAGTTTGTAAAAATTAAGTGAATGCAGACATGTTTAGATTAGGAAGCACTTTAAATCAAATATTACTTGAAGGGGAAAGAAAAAAAAATTTGAAACCTGATATACGGCATTTGAAAAGCCCTTATTTGACCATTTTAAAAGTTATGGCCAGCAATCCCTTAAAGGATAGGTCCCAATTTGAGCATTTTAGCCCGCAAATTTATTATTTGTCGAATATGGTTGGCTAGATTCCCATGTGACCATGATTGTGTGATCAAATAACAGTACAAAATTGTCATATCAACACTTTAATGGAAGCAACTAACAATGATATCAATTAGAACCTACTAATAACAAAACAGTAGAGGGATCAAATCCCAAACTTTCAGCATAGTAGAGGGACTAAACCATATTTAGACACACTGTTTTTGATAATTCACTTACAACATAATCAAGACAATGAGCTCTTAGAGAAAAACAACAATATGAGATTCATTGGCATACTAATTATCAGTTCACATTTGTCTGACATGAAAATTTATTATTTATTGAATATGATCCATGTGTCCATGATTGTATGATCAAATAACAATACAAAATTTTCACACCATCACTTCAATGGAAGCAACTAACAGTAGTATCAATTTGAACCTACTGATAACAAAATAGTAGAGGGATAAAATCCCAAACTTTCATCATAATAGAGGGACTAAAACCATAATTAAACCACTGTTTATCAACATATCGATTCTCCAGAAGCTACAATCCATGGAATTTCTTCCCAAAATCAAACCAAACCAAACATCAATTCATAAAAATAAAAAAATAATTAAAAAAACAGCTCACAAAACCTAGAAAATTAAAAAAAAAACAAAAAAACAAACCTGGAATATTGAAGAGACCAATAAAAATACTGACAAATCTTCTCAAGAATCACAGCACTTATCTCCGGGAAAGTCACTTCCCCATGCTCCGCCTCAGCGAAACCACCTTCATCATCAATACCCAAAGTTCAAAATTAAAAAGAAAAAATTAGACCTATCATATCAATGAACAATTAAGAACCCAGAAAAACTCAATTGCCCCCACAAAAGATCAAATTAATAATAAAAAAAAAAGAATTAGACCTGGAGAAGTAAGCATGTTACGGATTGTTTGAGAAACCATAGCAGCTTCTTTGTCGATAACGAATTCCATTCCTTCAGCGCTAATGAGTTTCACTGTGTCTTCTTTCTTCATCTTTGTTGTTGTCGGGTTATTTTTAAATTTTCGATTATCGGCGAATCTTAGGTGAGATCGAGAGAGAGTTCGTCGATTATCGGTGGATTTTCCCGGAAAATAAGATTTTGGGCTGTAAAGCTCTTCGGGCCGATGATGGCTTTAATCGGGAATGGAAACTTCTAAATCGGTACTAAAAGGATATATATATATTGTTCTTACATCTATGGATTTTACTGGAGTTCGGATTTAGAATGATCTCGTTCGGCGCGCGTGATTTTCACGTTAGATGTTTGGGTATTAGGTTTACTTCAACACGGCTTAGGAAAATGGATAAAGAAAGCGATGGATGATGTGGTCAAAAAAAGTGTAAATTGAGACATCAAATACGATGGTGTTTAAGTTGAAATTCAATGCATTTTATTTCTAGTAAGAAGATAAAAGAAATATTTTTATAATGATATTTATTATTTTGTAAGAAAAATATATTTTTAATAAAAGTACAAATATAAGATTCAATATAATTTAACATATGTAATATATATTTACCTAGATTATGATGATACAACCGAAATAAATAATGTTCATAAAAATATATATAAAAATTAAATAAATCTGAAATGATAAATTTTAAATATGGTCTTATATTTGAGACTGGGAATTTTTATTTTTTTTATACATAATGCAATTATTTTGGAAAGAAAACGAAATAGATTAGTACCTTACGAGTTACGACTAACTAAAGGATATGTTCAAGTCTCTCCACTGCTAGAGCCATAGCATGCAGCTGTTCCTCGAATGTTTTTACCATCCTGTGAAATGGAAGAGGATTCTCTTTAAAAAAAGGGTATAAACCTCTTTGAAAATTGCTAATACCGAATTTGGTGGTTGGTGGATGGGGGGAGGGGATGTTAGATTCGTGTGAAAGAGTATGGGAACATGAAGTGTGGCAAGGTTTCTAATTATCCTGTGTGAAAGATAGTTTTTATATCCAACATAGACATTCCAGATAAAATACCTTTATTGGTTGAGGGTTCATCAGATGCTCAAAGAATAAGATTCTGAAGATTTCTCTTGAAAAAGAACACTAAGAACCTCCTCCAATCTAAAACACCTCACTGTAAAGTCACTCTACTTAGACCTATCAGTACAGTCCACCTGCTCATCTAGACTCAATCACAGTGTGACACGTGGCTCTCTCATGATATAAACTAGGACCCCGATAAAAGAGGCCAAGCAACTCCACTCCTTCCCACCAAAACCAGGTAACCTTCATTACTATTCCATTAATGCTCTACCTCTCAGTCAACTGCCTCCGACCGCCATACCCAAAATTTGTATCAACAATTTCCTTTGCTTGAAGCTGAATCATGAGAAATAACAACAAATTCAGCACATATTTGCAGGTTCCCGATAGCTTCTTCTACCTCTAATTTCCAACATAATGCCCAAAAATAACACCATTACAATACCTTCAAGTATAATATCTTGTTGTTTTCAATTAATTCTGCATTTTTTTCTTCTGCAAAAGTCCTGTAGCTGAGATGCTAAATCACCAACATTCGCATGCATTACCAGTTGTATGTCTACTATAATAATATGCTAAAAAATTATAATTCAATAGGCCCCATAATTTGTTGAAACAGACAAAAAGAATTCACTATATTTTTCCACATTGAATTATGCATGAGAATTTGAATGCTAAGCTTCGATGACAGTGAAGAATTAGTAATCAAACTTCAGGCAGCACAGGCAAAAAATCAGTCAATCAATCAATAAATAAATTCTTGCAATATCCAAAAAGATTACTGTATAAAATTTTAAAAAAGTTTACATAGTTCTTTTCAGCCAATAACTTCAACAAATTCCACATTTGAATAAAAATAACGGATTCGGAAAAATTATGACTAAAAAATACCTCGGAGAGTCGATTTCTCTGATTTCTTCATGACCGGAATATCTACAAGCATAATTTTTTTCAAGGAAAAACTCAAATTATGAATAAATTAGAAAATATGGAACAAACATGAGAGATGGATATAGGAGCTTTGGTATAAGATCAGATCCAGAAGAAGCTTCGCAAATTCTTTTTGCGGATCTCTCTTACGAAATCTCCATTAGCTATTCAAAATCATCGCCAATAACAATAAACAAAACACTAGGAGAAATCAAAAATCAATAAACACTATCAAATTTGCATTAAATATTATTCATATTTCTAAAAAGATTACAAATCTGTAAACACTATTAATCAAATTATCTTTACCGTTTGTCGATCGAGTGAATACAAATCTGTAAACACTATTAATCAAATTATCTTTACCGTTTGTCGATCGAGTGAAGCACGATGAGCGTCCACATGAAAACAAAATAGAAAAAGAAATTTCAAAGAAAAAATTGTTCTTAATTTTGATATTATTTTCGTTGAAGCGCAGAGATTATATATATCCCTACAAAATTTGAGCGGTAATTTTGAATGTATTTCGCCAAAAGAAAAGCAAAAAAAAAAAAAAAAAAATAGAACTATTTAAAATAATTTTACCGCTTAGAAGCATCTAAATCGGCGTCTGGGTGGTGTAGTTGGTTATCACGCTAGTCTCACACACTAGAGGTCCCCGGTTCGAACCCGGGCTTAGACAATTTTTATTCTTTTTCCTTATTGATATGACCGGTTTGAACCCCGGCTCATGCTTTTTTTGTTTTTTACTTAGATTTTAGGTTAAATTCTGCAAATAGTCCTTGTATTACGTATAAGTTATGGATTTTGCCTTTATACTTTTAAACATTTTTCGTCTCTAGACTTTTCAAATTTTAAAATTTTAGTCTTGAGTTTGGCTTCAATATTCAATTTTGTACTTGAGCTTTTTTGTCCTAATTTGTACTTAAGTTTAGATTCAATAGTCACTTTGGTTCCTAAGCTTTTCAATTTGATACTTGAGGTTTTTTTTGTCCGAATTAAGTATATATGACTTTTTACTAGAGCACACGTGTCAACATTCATTGGGTTATACGACGCGGATTTAATCCTTATATTTTAGTTTGATCATTTTCAGTCTTCAGGCTTTTCAATTTTTGAAATTTCGGTCTTGAGTTTTGCTTTAATGTTTCAATTTCGCACCTGAGTTCTTTTATCCCAATCTAGCACTTGAGTTTGGATTCAATGTTCACTTTGGTACCTAAGTTTTTTTCAATTTGATACTTCAGTTTCTTTTTGTCCCAATTAAGTACCTAAGTTTGACTTTAATGTTCAATTTGGTACATTAGCTTTTTTCCCCAATTAAGTATCTATATTGTTTTTGACCAGAGCACATGTGTTAAACGTTCATTGGCTATACAAAGTGGATTTAGTCCTTATGTTTTAGTTTGGTTACTTTCAGTCTCAAGACTTTTGAATTCTGAAATTTCAGCCTTAAGTTTGGCTCCAATGTTCAATTTCGTACTTGAATTTTTTTTGTCTCAATTTGTTATCTAAGTTTGAATTCAATATTCACTTTGGTAACTGAGTTTTTTCAATTTGATATTTTTCTTTTGTCCTAGTTAAGTATCTGAGAGTTTGGCGTTAACATTTAATTTGGTACTCTAGGCTTTTTTTTGTCTCAATTAAGTATCTATATGTTTTACTTGGGCATACATGTCAAACATTCATTGAGTTATATGATGCCATTTGATCTAAGTACCAAACTGATCATTGAAACTAAACTTAAGTACCAAATTAAAAAAAAAACCCTTAGGAAATAATATGTTAACCTTTTTTATACTCTTCCTTCCTCTCTATTAAAGTCGTCCATTATATTTTTTAAATAAATATATAATATTAATCTAATATTTGGAAAATAGAAAAAGTTTTTTATTTATATTATTCATCAAAGAAAATAAAAATAAAAATAATTTTAACAGTCATATGTATCTCACCGGTGTCTGGGTGGTGTAGTTGGTTATCATGCTAGTCTCACACACCAAAGGTCTCCAGTTAGAACTTGAGTTTAGACACTTTTTTTTTCTTATAATATGACCGGTTCAAAGTCGGTTAAGACTTTTTTGGACGGTCTTTTCATCTTGGTCTTTGAACATTTTCATTGTTGACATTAATTCCAAAATTTGGTAGCTTTGTCTAATTTGGTCTTTGAACTTGTCTTCCTTTAAGGTAGGATGATGCGGCATTATAAGATTGCTCCATATCATAACTTGGAATTTTTTTTTTAATTTTTAGATGATGACATGGCACAATTTTAAATTGTCACGTCATTTTACTATTAATACAATCCAATTTCAATGACAAAATTGGAAAAAATACAAAACTCAAAGACTAAATATTGTTTTATCCAAATTTTAACTTAAAATTTAGGTCAAATTCTCTAATTAGTCCCTATATTATGCATAAGTTATGGATTAATTTTGGTCACTTTTAATCTTTGTACTTTTCCAATTAGTCCCTATATTTTCTTAAGTTATGTTTTCTACATAACATCTTGAAAATAACAAAACGTAATGAATTTAACAATTACAATTCAATTAAAACTAAAATTTCAAAATTCAAAACGTACAATGGCTAAAAGTGACTAGATTAAATACGATAAATAAATGCATAACTTACACATAAAACAAAAACTAAAAACAAAATTTATCCATTATTGTTTAACATACAATATGCCATAAGTTTCTATAGTTGTCACAAATTTAGAATTGAATCCTTATACTTTTGTTTATTAGAATTTAACCCTATTTTTCATTTTCTTTTAAATTCAAGTCCAGCTGTTAACATTTTTAAAATTTATGTTCATTATAATGTCAGTTTTAGTTACATGACTGCTAAGTGAGTTTTTTTTATTTCAAAATATTACATCAATAAATTTAACAAAAAATTAATTGTATTAACAATTGGACCTAAATTTTGAAATCTAAAAAAATAAAGAGACTAAATTCCTAAAAGTATAAAGACTAAATTTCAAATTTTTAAAAAGTGTACAGACTTATAACATATTTTAACATCTTAATATTATCCATCTTTATGTATTATTAAAATAAGCCATACTAACTCAAATCGAATTAGGATTTTTTTTTTTTTTAAATTTCCTAATGACTTCAAATCGGATTAGGATTTTTACAGCATTATATAAAGTATCTTGAAGTTAAAAAAAAAAAAAGGTTACACTAAAATACTCTCTAGTTACTCTACGGTCTGTTTTTTTTTTACCTTTCCCGCCATAGTAAAAAGCTTGAAATTTTTATAACTATTCTTCGATGGCAACTAAAGCTACCAAGCAAACAAAGTTCAGATGGGCGGATATTGAAGATAACGACGCCGAGGATTTGACTTACTTATTACCACCGAAGGAAGTTATCGGCCCCGACAAGAACGGGATCAAGAAGGTGATAGAGTATAAGTTCAACGAAGAAGGGAAACAAGTCAGAGTCACGGCGACGATCCGAGTCCTAAAAATCGCCGTCGATTCTCCACGCAAGGAACGGATATTGGAGCGAAGGTCTTGGGCTAAATTTGGAAGTGCTATGGGTGATGAAGATGATGATAGCCGACTCACTATGGTTTCTACTGAAGAAATCTCCCTTGAACGACGCGGTTCGTTTCATTTTCTCTCGGTTTATTTTGATATGAATTTGATTGTTTTAGGTTTAATTATGAACCGGTCCCTAATAGAGTTTTGAAAATTAGTCACTTTTAGGGGGAGTAATTTTCGGTTTTAATCTAAAAAAACCAAAAAATCGACCCATTCGGTTTTTTCGATTTTGATTTAATCGGGTGGGACGGATTGATTGATTTTGATCTCAGTTTTAATTTAACCTATTATGGTTTTTGAATCACGGAACTGAACTGAAAAAAGAATTGATTATATTTAAATTATTTAAAATATATTTATATTTTATATTTTATATATAGCCATATTTTAATCGAGAAAACCGACTTTAATTTCTTAGTTTAATTGACAAATTAGTATATAGGGATTAATTTATAAATTTTTGTAAAATAGAGGATGAAATTTAAATTTAAACATTTATTCTTAAATATCCTTGAAACTACTTATAGGTAGCAAAGTAGAAGAACCAAAGCTTGCTGCCGGAGATTCTTTAGCTCAACAAGCCAAAAACGGTGCCGTTCTCATGCTGTGTAGAACATGCGGCAAAAAAGGCGATCACTGGACTGCGAGGTGTCCGTACAAGGATCAAGCTCCACCACCAGCCAATGGAACCGTCGACAAACCTAAGGCATCTGAAAACGGTTCCGGCAAGACTGCCTACGTTCCTCCAAGTAAGAGAGGCGCCGGAGCGAAGAGAAACGGAACCGATATGAAACACAGGGACGAGGAGAACACTATTCGGTTCACTAACCTCTCGGAGGATGCTATGGAATCCGATTTGCGTGAACTTGTCGCACCGTTCGGTCCGGTGAGCCGGGTTCACGTGGGGATTGATCGGAAAACCGGGATGTGTAGGGGATTTGGTTACGTCAATTTTGTGAAGAAGGAAGATGCTGAAAGAGCGGCATTGAAGCTAAATGGTTATGGTTATGATAGTCTCATATTGAAGGTTGAATGGGCCGATCCAAGAACCAATTAGATCTTCTTCTTTTTTTTTTGAGAATTATAATTTTATTTTTAATTTAGGTTTTCTTTCTTCTTTTGGGATATTTTAATTTTTAAGTATCTAGATTTCCTCCTATTAGGTTTTTTTATTAATAATTTTTTTTGGAATTTAAATTCCACTAATCATTAATAAAATTCAAATAATTTAGTGTAAATTTAATCCAACTATTAGCAAATAACAATTATAAAAAGTTACAAAATGGTCACTCAATTATTAATAAATTTCTTTTATGGTAATCTAACTATGAAAAATTATAAAATGATAACCCAACTATTCAATTTAATCTTTTTTAGTCATTAACAGGACCATGAATATATAAGTCAATAAAATGGTGAAATTACATTTTAGTTCTCATAAAAACATATAACTTAATGTCAGCTTACCTAAAAAATATTTTAACTTCGCCCTTGGACACACACACACAGACACATATATATATGGAAGAAATCCACTTATATCAATGTATCTAATTATTTGTTTTATGTTCCAATAAATATTAATATATAAAATGTTTTAGATCGATATAATAGATATATCAGATCGGTTAAAAATTTTACATGTATTGACAACTATAATTTTATTGATAAATTATAATTTAGTTTTTTTTCTCATGAAACATATTTGAACATCACAAATTTGTGAACCAAAAATTCAAACTACTTTCTTATTTGACCTTCCATTCTAATAATCAAATTGACTTGTATCTAAGGTATGTTCAACTTGTCAATGAGTATTGATCCACTGTACCAATTGTCGTCGCTTGGAGTTTGCTAGCTGGATTTTTTCAAAAAAAAAAAACCTTAATAGCCAATGACTTAAATAAAAACACTGGGGTAGCTCAATGATTTAAATGAAAACTTTCAAATAGTTCAATGACTATTTTGTAACTTTTCGAAGTTGAATGATCAGAACTTAAACTTACTAATGATTTAGTGACATTGTGTGTGATTTAACCTTATAAATATTGATCGTTAAATCAACAATTATGCTCATTTTAAAAGCTACCACCATCAGCCAGTTGGTGATAGAAAAACAAAATTGAATAATTGGATGATCAAACAAGGAATTTACTAATAGTTAGGTGTTAGATGACTACTAGTGTAGTTTACCTTGATAAAATTGAAATAATTTATAAGACCATTGGTTGGTGAAAATAATTACCACATTTTCGAATTTGGGTGTTGTAGAGGGACTAAAATCAAAATTTGACCAAATATAAAAAACCAAATTCGATGTAATACAAGTCCAAGACGTAATTGAAAACTTTGAAAATAAGAAAGTTCTAGGTTCCATATGTGTGATGGTTCTGATAATTGAAAAGAAAATGACGTTTTTGAGTTTTTTTTCTTCTTTAAAATAGAAATAATAAAAGAAGTCAAAAATAGATATTGATAGTTTCCAATCAAATCATTCTACCAATTTAAGAAAAAAAATCGTTATCTTATGATTTTTTGAAAAAAAGAGAAGATATTGATACTTTTCAATTTAATCCT
This sequence comes from Gossypium anomalum, assembly GCA_025698475.1. NCBI lineage: Eukaryota > Viridiplantae > Streptophyta > Magnoliopsida > Malvales > Malvaceae > Gossypium > Gossypium anomalum. The sequence goes on from CM046968.1 coordinate 93,389,036, forward strand.
TACCTGTCTCTCTCACAGTCTCACTCTCACAAGGATTTCTTTTTTAATTAAAAATTCATTTTGGTCACTCAAATTTTATATTTCATTAATCAGTCTAAATAAAAACATGATTTTATTTCTTAAAAAATTCTTTCTAAACTCATTGACTTGACACAATTTTTTAGATTGGAAGGGTATTTTTTAAGTAAAAAAATTGTCAGTGTTTTAATGAATTAATTAAGCGTTAATTATTTGGACTAAAATCAAAATTATAAAATTAGAGGGACCAAAATTAAAATTTGAGCACTATGAAGATCTATATTCAATCCGACACAAGTCTAGGACGTAATTGTAAACTTTCAAAATAAGTAAGTTATAGGCTTCAAACGCGTGATGTTTATGATTAATGAAAAGAAAATTGATGCTTTCTGGTACCTTTTTTTTATTAATTGTATTAGAAAGAAATAATAAGATACGTTTTAAATTAGTATTTAAAAAATAATTAACGTAATATATGTAGATTTAAAAATAGGGATATAAAACTATTTTTAGTCCTTTAACTTAGTTAATTTTCTCATATTCATCTTTAAATTTTTTTTATCCACATTAGTCCCGAAACTTTACAATTTCTTTTCAAATTTGACTGTTAAATTTTAAAACCTTTAAGGTATGATGATATGGTCCAATTTCAGAATATCACATTATCGCACCTTAATTAAATCAAAATTTAGGGATCGAATTTGGAAAATTTTCTAAATTCAAGGACTAAATGTTATTGTATCTCTTCATATATATATATATATATATATATAAGAAGAAGAACACTTGATAGTTTTTCAACCTTGTTTGCGGAGATAATACAACAATTTTTTTGAAGTATAATTTTAGTTTTTAAAGTTATAATTATAATCGCCATCAATATTGTCCGAATAATTATAATCAACAATCAAATTAAAATAAAATAATACACATTGTGAAACTCAACTAAAATAAAGGGAAAATATTAATTTAATTAAAAAGCATTTTAGTATTAAGTGATTACACTATTATAATTAAATTAAAACATCATAAAAATATTATAATCAGTCAGTATTAGACCCAGTACTGAAGGAGGTGGCTCTGCAAAAAAATGTAATCCTGTGAACTCTGTAACAGAATACTTGACAAAATGGTTCACAATTTCGTTCTGGGTTCTTAAAACATGACGAATTTGTACCCTTTAGTTTCGGTTAAACAACTGATGCATTAAACACAATTTCATCATACTACTATCGATATATTTATATGATTTTGACCACTTTTAACCAAAAAAAAAATTCAATTTAACATCAATCCAAAAAGACTTAAAATAATCCTCCTATCAATTTACATCTAATCATCATTACTTAAATAATTAAGAGTTGGCAATTAAAAAAATAAGATTATAATTTATTGCATGCATTAGAAAACAAAATAATATTTTGTCTATTTATTGAAACATATTTTAGTAATTTCAAAAACTATGTACTTTCACTTAGATACAGGGGTCGGGGGCTCCAAATATGATAAATTTTAAATTTAGTCCCTTTAGAAAATTTAAAATCATATTTTATATAATGTTAATTTTATAATTTAATAACGATTAGACCTTTTTAAAGTTGAAAACTCCTCCAGTTCTCCCCTTCACCACTTGATACCATTTTGGTCAAAACTCTCTTCTTATAGCGTTATATAAACATATAAAATATTTCAAATATAATTTTATGACAACTTGACACCAGTATTATAGCTCACTATTAATGTATAATGACAAAATATTAATTTAAATTATCGGATTAAATGATAATAAATTTAATGTTGTTTTAAATAAAATTTTGGGTTCGAGTTACAGAGGAAAAAAAATTATGCATTAAGTTTACTTTTTAGTTTTGGTGTTTGATTCGGCTTGATTCTGAATTTTGTAAAACCTTAATGTAACTATCAAATATAGAGGCAATATTAGAGCACAACCCCATAAAGGGGAAATTTTTTTTCTCTTCTAGTGTTTAGAATTTGTAACTTTTATAAATAATGAAAATGATAAAATTACATTTTGATTTTAAATTCAATTTTAATTTTTTACGATTCATATTTAGAGTTCGTGGTTGTCCCAACTAATAAGTTATAGTCAATATTCGAACTTACTTCATCTTTTAAAAATACAATATACTTTACCACTGCTCCCAATTCTTATTAATACTCAATGTCGATTATTAATACTCTTATTAATACTGAAGCAATATGTACCAAGCACTGGGCCTTGATGGTAAGTGAGGTTGGCTTCAATAAATTACATTTTGACTTTCAAATTAGGTTTTGAACTTGACAATTATTCTCATTTTGGGGCTTGAATTTTTTTGTCCAAGTTAACGGGTTTTAAAGAAACTATTAGGAACTAATGTGGAAAGAGGTGCTTATTTTAGGCCCAAATGTGGGGTCAATTGTTAAATTTAAGGTCTAACTTGGTTAAAAAAAAAGTTCAGACTCCAATATGAGAGTAATTACCAAGTTTAGACCTTAAAAAATATTTTAACCCTAATTTTTTTTTTTAAATTGATTGTCAAATTCAATTTTTTTTTTTAAGATTTAAGGTCAAATTTATCTAAAAAATAAAAAAGGATCAAATTGAAAAAATGTAGAAGTTAAGAATTAAAATTTGCATTATACCCCAAAAAGTCCATGAAGAAAGCCCTGATTCCATTAGACAGACTATACGATAATACATCTAGTGGTCTTTATTTAGTCGCACTCTATGTTCACTCTCTGTATCTATACCTGTCTCTCTATCTCTCTCTGTTTTTCTCTCTCTCACAAGGATTTAATTTTTTTATTAAAAACCCTTTTTGGATTCTCAGTGTTTTGCTTGTCACTTCCAAGCATCACTTTCATGGCTTCCATCATTGAATCTGGTTGGCTGGTAAAAACTTCTGTCTTTGCTTTTCGCTCATTTGCTTTATTTTGGATCTGTTTTCGCTGGGGTTTATGTGGTCTTGGGATTAACTTAGTTCAATTTCAAGGTTTAGGGATTGATTAGTTTCTGATTATATTTGATTTGAAAATTTTAGATTTTATTTATTTATTTGTTTGTTTGTTTTGGCTGATTTTTTGGAGGGTGACATTCAAAGTAAATGTAGATGGTAGATAGATGATGGATGTTGATGTTTACAATGCTAAGATTTGTTTAAATATTATTATGCAGTGTTTCTTCTCTGTTATAAACTGAAATTCATTATGCCATCATAGTATGAATATACTTACATACATAATTTGAATAATATACTGTTATGGTTTGTTTGAATAATACACTGTTGTGGTTTACATAATTGGGATGATGGTAGCTGCAGAATGGATAATAATTTGGGTTTTGATTCCAAGTCACTGATTTACGATATATTTTTATTACTTACAAATACATGCATGCATACATACATAGTTTGAATAATATACCGTTGTGGTTTACGTAATCGGGATGATGGTAGCTGCAGAATGGATATTGATTTGGGTTTTGATTCCAAGTCACTGATTCACCTTTTTTTTTTTTTTTTTTTTTTTTCTGTTATATAAATATACATATTGAGTTTGAATAATATACTTTTGTGGGTTAACATAACTGGGATGATGGTAGCTGCAGAATGGACATTGGTTTGGGGTTTGAGTCCAAGTCACTGATTAACCATTTTTTTCTTGTTGTATACATATATGTGTATGATATCATTATATAGTTTTAATCTATGTTACTCTGGACTTGGGTGTGAGTGTCAAATGGGTATGTATCTGGCACAAGTATGGTTAGTTTTTTTTCTAAGTTTTTTCATGTATTTGAAGGATCTTTGGAAGTGATATCCTCATATCTGTGTGACGGACACGAGTGTTAGACATAGGTAATTCATGAAAAATGAAGACTCAGAGCAACATAGATTTTAATGCCATTGATTAGCCACTGAATATGTGTTTATTCATAGTGATTATTTAGATCCTAATTTTACTTGGTCTACATCGAAGGATCTTTGATGAATATTTGATTTTTCTTTCAACCGTTTGAAGCGCGAATTTGTCTAGTTTTCCTTATTGATTCCACCTTTTGACGCGTAGTTCTACTAATTAGTTTGAAAAATGTTATTTGTTTACTGTGCAGTATCTGATCACGCATTTCAGCGACTTCCAACTAGCTAGTATGGGAAGTTTCCTTCTTCATGAAAGTGTTTTTTTCTTATCTGGGCTTCCATTTATATATCTTGAAAGAGCTGGATTGCTAAGCAAATACAAGATTCAGGTTCACTCCATCTTCTTTGCTGCTATCATTGTCGATCGTTATTATTTTTTTAGCATAGAAACCGGCAAGGGGGTGTGAAGAGTTGTTCTTGATGGAAAAACATCTTTCGTTTTTATCTAATTCATAATTAATTAGTTTCGTTTGTAATTTGTGTTTTTATGCAGACAAAAAACAATACCCCTATTGCTCAAGAAAAATGTATCACTCGCCTACTTTTGTATCATTTTAGCGTCAATTTACCGCTTATGATTGTCTCGTATCCCGTCTTCAGATGCATGGGCATGAGAAGTAGTCTACCATTGCCATCCTGGTATTTTCAGGTTCTTTATATGCTAGAGCCTTTATATTTTCCTTGATTCTTACACCCTTCGATCATAATATCGTGAATTATATTGCTTCTCCGAAGGTAAAAGTACCATAGAGGCTCCTGTAATAGGAATCAAATTGCATTTTGTCCCCTCTACCCAAAAAATAGGCACATTAGTCCTTCTACATTAGATCAAAGAGCAATGTAGTCCTTTCTGTTAAAATCTTCATTTATTTGTACTGTTCAAAATTGGCGTATCTGACGAAATAACCAGACATTGACACGTGGTGTGCTAGGTGTATGTCATGTTGACATATAGAGACCAGTTTTTAACAGTAAAAATAGATGGAATTTTTAATAAAAGAACCAGTTTGCTCATTGGTCTAACGTACAGAGACTAATTTGCCCTTTTTTTGTGTAGAGGGGGCAAAATTCAATTTGACTCCTATTACAGGGGCCTCTATTTACCCCTATCTGGAATATATCCTCCATAGATTTGCCTGCATGAAATTAAATTCTCTGTTTTTGAAGCTCTAATTTGTTGCATCCTTATTTGGTTTCATAGGAAAGTGGTTCTAACTCAGATAATATTCTACTTCATTCTGGAGGATTTCGTGTTTTACTGGGGACATCGTGTTTTACATACGAAATGGCTGTACAAGCATGTACACAGTGTCCATCATGAGTAAGTCCGAGCATTAGGTGGTTATACTATTTAAATCTACGAGCAATGTTGTTCGTGCTAGGTTCTTCCGCATGTACTAATCGGATAATCTTATAAACTACACAGATACGCAACACCATTCGGACTGACATCGGAATATGCTCACCCAGCTGAGATATTGTTCCTTGGCTTTGCCACAATTGTTGGTCCTGCCATCACCGGCCCACATCTGATTACTCTCTGGTTGTGGATGGTTCTTAGAGTCCTCGAGACAGTTGAGGCACATTGTGGTTACCATTTTCCATGGAGCCTCTCGAACTTTCTACCTTTATATGGGGGGTGAGTTCCGTGTTCACTTGTCACTTTGCTTCTTCACAAGTGTGCGTAGTTCTATTATTTTATCTTTTTAACTCATCGGCCATGAAGTAATTGTTCATATTTTTCACTTTTCCAGTGCTGATTTTCATGACTATCATCATCGTTTGCTTTACACGAAATCTGGCAACTACTCATCCACATTCATTTACATGGACTGGTGAGTTTGGATTTATTTTTCGAATCATTAGTATGCTTTCAATGGTCAGATTGTAGGGGTAAAAGTACTATAGAAGCTCTTGTATTAGGAGTTGGATTGCATTTTGCCCCTTCTACTAAAAAGGGCAAGGTAATTCCTTTACATTAAATCAAAAAGCAAATTGGTCTTTCTATTAAAAATTCCATCCATTTTTACAGTTAAAAACTGATCCCTATACATTAGTATGAGATAAATGTGGCATGCCACATATAACTGGCTATTTCGTCAGTTACGCTAGTTTTTAATAGTAGAAATAGATGGAACTTTTAACAGAAATGACCACTTTGCTCTTTGTTCTAATATACAATGACTAATTTGCTCATTTCTTGAGTAAATGAGACAAAATGTAATCTGACTCCAAATACAAAGACCATTATGATACTTTTACCGATTGTAGGTTATTGTGATTGCCAATATGTTTTTCTTGAAGTACCCTTGTCCGACACTTGTGCATGATGCACGTACATGAAGCACTCGATCACTACTCACGAGGAATTTCTTCACATTGTTCAAATGTTAAACCGACTTTCTAGCATCTGATACACCGTAAGGTTTGTCAATTTGGATGTCAATAATCTCGTAAGAATGTTTTGCGATGAATGTATGCGTTGTTAGAATCCATCATGTGCTTGGCACCGTCTGTAATTTCGACGTACCCTTCAAATTTTATCTGTTGTCATTCGAAACTGATCTTGATTCTCATAATAGCCCTCTGGATTCGAACTTTATTATCCTCTGGAGATCATTTTTCTGTTAATATACATACTAACTAGCAGTGACCGCCCTGTATTCTCAGGATATTCGGTACCGATAAAGGCTACAGAAAGCTGAAAGCACTAAAACACAACGGAGTCGGAGTCGAAGATGACAGCAAGCAAACATAATGGAGAGAAAACTAGTTTCGAGTTTGAGGGTTCGGGATTTTCCGAAAAAAGGTTGTAATATTGCGAGCAATCCACATTCTTCATATTTAATTGATGTTTCATATTCTATGTGGAATCATTTGATTGATTTTTCTTTGGACATTTTACAACCCTATTAGTTCTGTGCATGAAATGAAGTTGCTGTTCTTTTTTCCCTTAAAATCTTTTCCAAAGTAGCCACTGTAGATTTTTGGAGGTTGGATGTTTGAATAATGTTCAAAGATTTAATTTTTTGTTGGTTTTTATGGGTAATTCAATCCACACAAGTATTTACAGAGGTCCTAATTGGGGATTAGGGGAATGGATAATAAAGAGGGGTTGCAAATGTATGTTTGAAATTTCGGACACTTTTTAGTTATTGGGAGAATCCAAGTACTCTCTTTTAGATCCAGAAAATAGCTTTCAGAGATTTTTTTCTTTCAAGTGTGCGATTAAATCCTTAAGTGGTACGGAGTCAAATGCTAGAAAATTCATTTCTAATAGATAATGTTGTGAAGACGTTGGATACAGGAATTCCAAGTTGAATAATGTTTGATATATGCATAATGTACAACACATTATTGTTAGATAGGATAAATTACACTCAAGGTGATTAAATTATTTGAAAATTTTAATTTGAGTTATCGGGCTATTAAAATTGTTGTTGTATAGTTTTTTTTTAACTGTTTACACCAATCAAAAGCTCTACTTTCTTTTTCTTCTATAGTTTAGTTTTTTTTTTCATAAAATGACTTTGAATATTATGAATTTGCGAATCAAAATCTAAACAATTTTTTTCTTTGATTTTTGACACTAGCCTTCAGATCGACTTGGTTTAAAGGTATATTTTATTTGTTGATGGTATCTACTTTACCGATCTTCAAAATGCCGTTTGAAGGTTGCTAGCTTAACTTTTTAAAAAAAATATATTAACAACTTAGAGACTTAAATAAAAAATTTCGAAGAGTTCAATGGCTTCAATAAAAGCTTTCAAATAATTTAATGACTATTTTATAACTTTTCGAAATTGAGTAATTAAAACATAGACTTATTAATTGTTTAATTATTTTGGGTATAATTTATCTTTTTTATTTCAACACTAATAAAGTGTCATGTTATTGTTTCTATAGGTAATAATTTGGGGTAAATTTGTTTTTAAAAGTAATGAAATATAATTTTAATTAAATATACATTTAAAATATGTTCTCGAATAAATAATATATATATTTAGAGTTGAATAGACTCTAAAAGCATTATTAAATAGTTGATAATGATATTATTAAATAATATTTTAAAAAATATATGTGATATTGTTTAAATATTATTTGTGACAAAATTTTTCTACTCGTGGCGTATTAAATAATCAGCTTTTATTTTAATATATAGTATTTTTTTATTATTAATATAATATTTTATTTCATATAACATTTTACAAAAGGTAAAATATTTTAATATTAAAAACTTCACTGGCTATGAATCCTCTAGCTTCATAGCTCAAACACGTCTTATTTAATCATCACATTTACATGAGAGCTGGCTCAGGGCTGTGATTTATTTAGGAAAGTTCAAGCCATTCACTGTCATCCCACCATCAACACAAATAATCTGCCCTGTTAAATAGGAAGCCGCCGGTAAGCACAGGAAAGCCACCATAGCCGACACTTCCTTCGGCTGGCCAAGCCGTCCTAATGGTGTTCGGTTTATGGTTTCCTTTAGTCTTTCATCTTTCTCATCGAAAAACTGCAAAAACAAACAAACAAATAAATAGCTGTACTATAAAGATAGTATCAAATTAGTCCCTACATTGTTAAATAGATCAATATAGTCTCTATGCTATTTAAAAAAAAAAAAAAACCCGAACTGTAACATAGTTTTAATATTTATTGTATAAAAAATATCTTGAAAATTATTTTTTCAATTATAGTTTAATTCCAAAGAAAATATTTCATTTACAAAACTATAAAAATTTTAAAAATATTAATTCTTTTAAACCGTAAATGTTAACTATATTCTAATTTGACCTTATTTAATTCTTTTTAATGGTATACGGACTAGATTGATCCATTTAATAATAGAAAAACTCATTTGATATAGCCTCTATAATACAAAGATTTCTTAAGTACTTTCACCATAATTGTCTACTTAATCGAATTCAATTCGAAAAAAAATCAAAATCTTTTCTATCATTATCGAGTCGAACTATCGAGCAAACCAATTTGAATATCCTGATAAGATACAAGTTGAATCAAGTTTTTTTATATTATATATAAATTTAGTTAGCAATTGAAAAATCTCAATTCGAGTTCTAACTTGAACATAAATTATAGAGTTTGAATTCAATCATAAAACCGAGCTCATTTAGTACTAGGTGAACAAGCCTAATCAAATAAGTAAGTTCAAGTAATTCAGTTTTTTTTTTTAAATCTTGAATGAAATCTAAATTTTGAATATGAAATTCGGTTGAGCTCGAATCAAGTTTTGAATGTCGAGTTAAACTTGAGGTTTTTTTACAACGTGAGTTCATCCTAACTCAATTAAAAGCAAGGTTTTCAGAATTAGACCGACGAATGAATTGGTCAAGTCATGGTTCGTTAGTCTGATGGTTCGATTAATAAATCAGTAAAAAATATATTAAAACTGGTTCAACTAGTTTTTTTAGCCCAATTCAATCGATTTGTACTAATTTGCGGCTCAACCAAGTTAAAACCTTTCTTCAAACTGATTCCCCGACTAATTCCTGGTTCAATCAATCCGATCGATTGATCCAGATAACCATGATTAAGAGTTTCTTACTTGTTCACTAAGGGGAGTTTTGATTACTCCAGGTGCAATAGTATTAACCCTAATATTATCTCCTGCCCAATCACATGCCAAGTATTTTGCAAGATGGTTCATGGCCCCTGCAACAAAATCACACAATTTTACGTTAGGATAAAGCCATAAATTTTTTTTAGAATTCGAAACTGAATTATAAATTTTTATAAGAGTTAAAACATAATTTTATCATTGTATTAGCTTATAATTTTACTATTTTGTAAAGACTAAATCATATTTGTATCATTCTTGGAGGGCCAAAAATGCAAACTTACCCATATATTAACTTTATAACTCTACAAATTTTAAAGGGACTAAAGCGTAAATTTTCCATTGCTTGTTGCCATCTTTGCTTATATAAAGGGCTAAGCGTTAGATTGAATTTTGTCCCCTTACTAAAAAAAATGGGCAAATTAGTCCCTGTACGTTAGATCAAAGAGCAAACTGATTCTTTATGTTAAAAAAATTATCCATTTATATTGTTAAAAATTGGCGTGACTGGCAGACTAACCAGACAGTTACACCTGGCGTGCCACGTGTACCTCAATCTGATGTACATGGATAAGTTTTAAATAGTAGAAATGGATGGGATTTTAAACAAAAGGACCTGTTTACTTTTTGATCTGATGTACATGAACTATTTTACCCATTTTTTAAAAGTAAAAGGCAAAATACAATCCAACTTCTAGTATAAGAACCTCTGTTATAATTTTACCTTTAAAAACGACAAAAACATATAAAATCTAATGTGAAAATCATCAAATTTTGAATGATAATATTATATGACATGACATGATAAGATAAATAAAATATGAAATTAATTTTTTAATACAAATAAAACAAATTTCATAAATATATATAATATGAATGATTAACGTATCAAAATTTATATAAATATAAAATATCGAAAATAATATTACCTTTGTTGGCTCCATATATAGGTGCAAAAGATACAGGTAATATACCAGCAACTGAAGAAATAAACACAATGCTTGCATTGGGTGAAGCTTTCAAAAGGGGATGTGCCAATACACTAATGTTATAAGCTGATTCAAAATTGATACTCGTCAGCTTTGAAATATCTTCCGCGGTGTAATCCGACACCGGTTTTCCCATACTTATTCCCACATTATTTACCTGCAAAATTTTACCATTCATCACAACTCGGATCGATTTAATTTTTCAACGGGTCGTGTTGGATCGGGGTGGACTTGTGGCGATTTTGATTAGGTTTTTATGCGTATAGACTTGCTAGAATTTCATTTTATTTAAGTCTTTGTCTCTCATTCTGTGTAAGATCTGTTGGATTGATATGAATTGGGTTAGTACAAGTTTCAAAATTTTCAAGTTGTTTCGGTTTGTGTCAATTTTAGCGTTGGGTCAATTTCATTTCCGGGTTACTTAGGGTTAGAGTTATTTTGACTTTGATTAATTTTGAGTTTAGGTCATTCAGGATTGCGGTTCAGGTTTTACGAGTTGGGTTGTTTTGAGTTCGTATCGTTTTGAGTTGTTAAATTATTTCGAGTTTAGGTTAGTTTGAGTTTAGATTGTTGATTAAAATACATTATAAATTTCAAACCTTCAACTTTACTATGGCATCATTTAAATTATTTTTTTATATAAACTTTTAATAACTATACCTATTATATAATTTTTTGTGCTCATATATTGAAGGTTAAAATATGTTTATTCTTTATAAATTTAAATTTTAAAATTTAGTCTTTATATTTTTATTTCTTAGAATTTAGTCATTCTAATTTTTAGATTTTAAAATTCAAGTCCAATTGTTAACACGGTTAAAATTATTTTGTTAAATTTAAGTTCATTATGACATCATCTTTTTAATTACATTACTATCAAGGAAATTTTTTTATTAAATTTTAAAATGTCACACCAACCAATGTAACAAAAAGAAAAAGTTTTAACAATTTGACCTGAATTTTAAAATCTGAAAAGCAGAGAGATTAAATTCTAAATTTATGAATATTACAGGGACCTATGATACATTTCAACCTAAATTGAATGTTAGCGGTAAATCTTACCAGGATGTTAAGCTTCCCATTGAACTCAGAGGACACTGCGTTTAATAGCTTTTCCCTTTGAGCTTGATTCGAAACATCACACACTGAACCTGTAACTCGAAAACCCTTTGCCTTCCACTCGAGTAAGCAATCGTTGAGCTCGGTTATAGTTCGAGAGCATGTATGTACTGCTGCTCCGAGTCCAGCTAATTCCTCCACAATTGCATACCTAATCATCTCGCATTAACAACAATACTTGGGTTTTTTTTTTTTTCCACATTGACATAAAAGCAAACAAGTTGAAGACGATAAAGAAAAAGAAACAAATCATAAAATTCATAGCACAATTACCCGATCCCTTTGGTTCCACCGGTAACAAGTGCAGTCATGCCTTGAAGATTCCATCTCTTATCTTTGCTAAACCCATCTGCTTCACCCATTTTCTTCTTCTTCTTTTAATTTCTAAGCTTCTTCCTCTCCCTGGTCTGTTCTGCAGCTTATTTTATTTTGAAGAGAACCTGCTGCAACTTATATGTATATATAGTGTGTGGGGGGTGGGGGAGTGGAGATGATATCCTCCTCCGTACTGCAACTGACATATACAAAACAATTTTTCTTAAAAAAAAAATAGAAAAATTAGGATAAATTTCACCGAAGGTCACTAAACTATTAATAACTTTATATTTTAGTTATTTAATTTCAAAAAGTTACAAATAGTCATTGAACTATTCGAAAGTTTTCATTTAAGTCACTAAACTATTTAAAATTTTTATTTAAGTTACTAGGTTGTTAAGTTTTTTTTAAAGTCTGGTTAGCGAGCTCTAAGCAACGATTTAACAATCGATACGGCGAATCAATACCCATCAATGAGTAGAATAATTGTAGAAGAAAAGGGGATGGAGAGTTTTTGATTAGTCCAGATGGTGCAAACAAAGAAGACCATACAACAACGATTTTAACAGTCCATGACTTAAAGGAAAATTTTTGAATAATTTAGTGATCATTTTTTTAACTTTTCGAAATTAAGTGACCAAAACGTAAACTTACTAATAATTTAGTGACATTGGGTGAATTTACCCTAAAAATTAAACGCGACTTTAGTTGAAATGGTAAAGTTAAGATAATAAAGAATACGGTGTTTTGGGTTCAAATATGATGATTCATATATTTTTTTGTAGATTTATTAAAACATATAAAACACACACTTAGAATAATATTTGTTGCTTTGTAAAATTATATCAATATGATATAAAATTTATACCGATTCAAAAAATTTACATGCATGACAAAAATAAATATTTTGATAATTTAAAATATTTAATAGTATATAAAGTTACGAAATGGTATAAAACCACCTAAGTTTTATATTGGTGTTAGTGGATCCCTCCTCGTATAAATATTTATCAGTGTTCATGATTGAGTTGGTGTTATGAATGAATCGAATAATAATTCAATTCAAAAATTACTAATCCCATTTTGTTCCAAATTAACAAATATTAATATGAGAATGTTTTTGTCTTCTTAAATATTTATATAAATTTTATTATGTTAATATTCGAACCTGAAATCAATTTTATAAGAACCGAACCACCCCAACCAAAAGTCGAACCAATATAAGTTTCAAAGATTTTAGAATTAAATTAGTTATTAAATTAGTCATACCACCAATTCAATGCTTCAACTTAATGAGCTTTTGTTTTTGGCTCAACCGTAGGGGCGAAGTTAATTTTTTTTTTAAGAGAAGTCAAAATTAAATTGTAATTTTTACAATAGTAAAACTGTAATCTCACTATTTTAATAGTCTATATCTTTATAGTTTTTAAAAAATTAAATTAAAATTTTATTATTTTTAGGAGGTGCAAAGTATAATTTTACTTTTACTAATTAAAAATAAAAAATTTTCTATTTAGAAGGCGTCGCACTTCCCCGCCAACCTCCCCTAGCTACGCCGTTCCTCAATCGGTTCTACCATATTTGTTTTATTTTATAAAGCGACACCTAATATCTTTGCGTCAAATAGTCAACACTTGGTCACCTAATAGTAACAGAAGCTTCTTTTCACGCTATCTAGGAAGGAAGATAATTTATTTGTTTCCTCTGAAAGAACCATCTATGGAGATAATGAAAAAGAAACCAAGAGGTAAACTATATCTAAAGTGTTTAAACTATTACTAAGTTTATGTTTTACTCATTTAACTTAAAAAATTATAAAATGGTCATTGAACTATTCGAAAATTTTCATTTAAGTCACCAAAATATTCAAAAATTCTTATTTAAGTCACTAGACTATTAAGTTTTTGTTTAGAAAAAAGTTAAATTAGCGAGCTTCAAGCGATGATTCGACATTCAATATAGGGATCAATACCCATCAACGACTAGAACAACGTACTTTAGATCCAAATCGATTTGACGGTCAGTGTTAAAGACCGAAGAAGAATGCTATTTAAATTTCAGTTCGTAGATTCGTAACATTCAAAGCTATTTCATGAAAAAATTGAACTGTAAAAGAGAAGGAGAGCTTTTGACCGGTGGGCAGTGCTAACAGAGAAAGCCATACAACAACGATTTTAACAGCCTAGTGACTTAATTAAAAAACTTTCGAATATTCTAGTGAGCATTTTGTAACTTTTTAAAATAGTTTAATGACCTTGATTATAATTTACCCTAATTTATTTTATTTTAAAAAAGAAGATGATTTTCTTTCAATAATTACGTAAGGGGATAATCACATGATATACTGAAAATTATTGTCGTATTCAGCTATAGAAATCAAAACCAACTTTCATACGACCAGGTGTTATTCACAACTATCAGGTGTTTTAGTCATCGTTGTTGTTATCCGACCTGTAATTCGTCGTTTTGATACTGTTTTGATATCAAGTACTTTAGATTTTATTTCGATAAAAATTCGAAATAATATTTTAATATTTTAAATTAATTTATTGTTTTTATTTTTAATTTATTCGAAAAAAATTCCAATTTTAAATTTTAAAATCGGTTTTTTTTATAGCTACATTTAAAAGTAAATTATGATCTTATTCAAGCTAATAAATAATATTTGCATAGTATTTATGCGCAAGGCGAAGCTATATATATATTTTGGAGCGTCGAATTTTGATTATAAATTTTTGAGAGAGTTAAAAATGTAATTTTTTTCATTTTATTAATGTAAAATTGTACAATTTTCAAGTGATTAAATGATAAATTTTATGTTTTTTAGAGGGCATAATTTAATTTTAAATTTTAAGAGGGCCGAAATAGAATTTACCATTAAATTAAATCAAAACATTACAAATACTAAAGAGATTAAAGGGGCGACTTTTCATTTTAAGAAGGGGTAGGCCCCTTCTTGCCCCTCTAGCTTCGCCCTTATTTATACGTACATAATGAAAGTATATTTGCATGTATATATAGATAATGAAAAGGGATTTATTTTTATAACTTTTTATACAATTAATTTTTAATAATTTAATTGTTGAATTAGCATGCATGTAAAATTTTAAATCGTTTCGATATTTTTATCATCTTAACCTACAATACTATCTATACTAATATACACTAAATTTCGGTACACCCACGATATGAATGAAAATTTTATGTAATAAAGTTAAAAAAATTGATATAATAATCAAATATAGCTTTAGTTAAAATGGTAAAGTTTAGATGTTAAATGTTTTAATGTTTTGGGTTCGAATCCCATTTAGACCTATCCAATGGTTGAGTTTGGGCAATGATTTTTGCACCTTAGGAGCCGACCTAAATTCAATTTAAACAGTAATATTTTATTATTTAATTTTAATTTTAAAAATATATTTTTAATATTTTATTAATTTTGGAATAGTGAAACGAGCTTTTTGGTTTGGCCAGGAAGGCATGAAAACGAGCTTGAACTTGAACCTTTTTCGGAATCAGTCTCCAGCTCGCCCCATGAATAACTCTAACCCCATTATGTGCATGTATTTTTTTCTAGATTTTATATGAAAAGACAAATTTGTCCTCAAAGAAATATCTATTGATTTGTAAACATAAGAAGTTTTTGGTAACTTTACAACAAAGATTGGTTGACGGGTGAGGTGAGATTTGGTTGACGAGTGACACAACTCAGTCAAAAACTTAAATATAGTATAGACATTTAACGGTTGAAATTTTTTTTTACAAACCAAATAGTGAGAAAATTTTAATTTACTCCACATTTGATATGCATGATCTATATGAATAAAATATGAAATTCAATGATATACTTGTTAAAATATTAATCATACAAAAAGTTATGCAAATATGTAATTTAAGCATTGTTGTCAAAATCGAGCTGACCAATTGAACCAAAAACCAATAAATCCGACGATTCATCGACCCTCATAGAACCAAAAACAAGTGAAATGTCAAGGACAGATAAACACCGAACTAAAAAATTTCTTAATTTTCAGTTATAGGGATATTTATTTATGATTAAAGTATACCATAGTCTCTATACTCTTTACAAATTTGAAATTTACTCCATATACTTTTATTTTTAGGAATTTAGTCCTTCTACTTTCCAGATTTAAAAATTCAAGTCCAATGATGTGACATTTTGAAATAAAAAAACTCACTTAGTAACAACGTAACTACAAAAAAACATCATAATGAATCTAAATAAAATGAAATAATTTTAACAGTGTTAACAGTTGGACCTAAATTTTAAAATATGATAAGTAGGACAAAATTTCTAAAAATAAAAGTATAGGGATTAGATTCCAAATTTATAAGGATTACAGGGACTTATGGCATATTTTAACCTTTATTTATTTACTTTTAAACCTTTGAACGGCCGTGATTTTGTTGATTCTTTGAATTTTGCCCCAAACTTGTCTTTTGATCACCTTTTTTCGTTTTCCTTCTGCGCGTTTAAAGCTACACAAATCATTATGTAGTTTGATTTGAAGTTTACGAATTTCCAGAGAAAATCTGGTCAAGATTAGGCAAAAGGATAAATAATTAATTATGTACCATTTAAAAAACTAATCGCACAAAATATCCTTAAATTATGACATTCATTTTAAATTGGTCTTTAAATTTTAAAACGTTTTAATTATATCATTAGACTATCGATGTTAAATCAATCAAGTCCTTTTATAATTGAAATTATTAATTTAACCGTAAAATGATATGTAAAATCTTATGTGATATAATTTAAGATGAAAATTTTTAAAAAAGTAGAATGTTGTTGTATAACATTTAAAATTAAAAATAAAATAAAATCGAAAAAGAGAGAGAGTAAGCAACAATTTCTGTTAATGTTTCAGCAATCTCAAAACCAAGATTTTTATAACATCCATTTAAATTATGTTATATAAGATCAGAAATCTCATTTAACGATTAAACTAACGATTTTAGTAATGAAAAACCTTCTTAATATAATATCGATTGTTCGAGAATGTAATTAATATATATAATTTTAAAATTATATTCAAAACCTTCAAAGGAAAAAATAAGAGTCAAGATTAGAAAAAGTAACAAAAAAAAAAATAACAACACATTTTCCCAAAACTTGGTAAGTAAGTTTTTTAATTTTCAATAAAGTAACATTTTTTAAACTTAGATGTCTAATTCTTTAAAGTTAATTATGGAATTTAACAATTTTTTATTTAGTATTTGAATTTAGATTCGGCTCGAGAGTGATAAATTGGTAATTCTTTCATATAAATTTTTAAAAAAATTAAATTATATAAATTTATAATTCTTTTACATTTTTTTACCATTAATTAATTTTAGAAAATAAAAGTCTATAATAAAGACAGGAGCGTAGTCACCCTCCCTAAAATAGAAAATTTTTTATTTAGGCCCTTAAATTAGTAAAGTTAAAATTACATTTTGGCCCTCCTAAAAATGATAAAAATTTGATTTAATCCTTTAAAAATTATAAAGATATAGGATGTTAAAATGGTGAAATTATATTTTTACTATCGTAAAAATTAAAATTTAATTTTGACCCTCTAAAAGAATTTCTGTCTTCGCGAATGAATAGAGAACACTAATAGTAAATATTAAAAAGAAAATTAACCAATATTCATAGTCATCTAATCATGCTTTAGAATTGTTGAATAAAAGAGAATGTTTGAAATTTAGGGCTTTGAAAAGAAAGTTTTCAAACAAATGAAATGGATATGAAAGAAAAAACCGAAAATAGGTGAGGAGAAATTAGAAATAGGGACTTGAAAATTAATATACTTAAATATGGAAAAGAGAAAGTTTTGAATGGAACAACTTTTCTTTTCTTTTTTTTTCCAAATAAAAAAAATTATATAAAATTTGCAATGGAGGTGGCTACTAGAATTATGGGTTGAAAAAAATATTTAATCTCTAAATTTAGTAATTTTTTTCACGTTTGTTTCGAAATTTGATTTTTTTTGAATAATTTCATTATAAGTTCTGATCATATCTCTCTTATATTAGTAACAATGCTCATGCCAGTCGAACTAAAACTCAATCGGCCGGAATTTGATATTTTATTTCTTGAATTTAGATTTTGAAAAATAAAATTATTTATAATTTTTGTGTTTTTAAAGATTATATTTATTTTAAAATTTTCAGATAATGATGTGACACATTTTCAGAATGACACATCATCACTCCTAAATAGAATCTAATTTTAAACCTAAAACTAATGTGAACAAAAAAAATTCAAAAACCAAGTTAAAAAGAAAGTATTAGGTTTGGACTTTAGGGTTTAAATATTGCTTTATTTATTTTTTAAATGATAAAATTATAAATTTAAAGCCATCAGTAGGCATATGAAAGCCACCATAGTCGACACTTCTTTCGGCTGCCCAAACCTTCCTAATTGTATTCGGCTAATGGTTATCTCCTATAGCTCGATTTCGAATTGACTTGAGTATCATTATGTTTAAAATTTTTTAATTTATTTTTTTCTTTTTAGTAATTGAAGAAAATATTAATTGGATCTCGAGCTTGAAGATAAAGTATCGAGTTTGAATTCAAGAATAGATATCAAACTCATTGCTTACTAGATGAATAAATCTAATTGTCGAAATCTCTTTGGAAATCGACTTTTTATTTTAAAATGAAAATGGAGTTGCCACCAATATTTTTTATTTAGGTGTGATTGGATCACTTCAAAATTTGGTCATTTTAATAAAATGTTAAATTTATTAAAACAACAATTTTCGGTCT
Source organism: Gossypium anomalum (assembly GCA_025698475.1). Classification (NCBI taxonomy): domain Eukaryota; kingdom Viridiplantae; phylum Streptophyta; class Magnoliopsida; order Malvales; family Malvaceae; genus Gossypium; species Gossypium anomalum. The sequence continues at coordinate 93,407,761 of CM046968.1, forward strand.
AAAAAATCGAGGAAATGGATTTGAAAGTCGGTTACGTATGAGGAAGGGTTAGCACCCTCATAACGCCCAAAATTGGTACCTAATTGATTACTTGATGTCTTAGTGTCAAGAATTGAAAATTCAAAGAAAATTTAAGATACGATCCCCTTCTTGCATGATTGCAAACTAAATTGAATTTTATGGAAAGAGCCTTTTTATTTCGAGTCAATCCAGAAAAGGATCATGTCTCGTAAGTTAGGGTATGATATCTCAAATTCCTCAAAAATAATGACTCTCGTTATTTGATTACCTAAGTCTTATATATTTTGAATAATTTTAAAAGGATGCTCGTTTATCTTGGTTCAAGGAGAAAGTCGTACCCTGTAAGTTAGGGCACTATTTCTCGAATCCCTAAACAAAGAACATTCCCTCGGTTTTAAAAAATTACTTTTTTATGCATCGGGTAAAAATAAATCTAACGTTTAATGCAATATGTGATTAATTTATTCAAATGGTGGTACAAAAATAAATGAATATTTAAACATGTTGCATAATATGGAAATGACAAAAATAGTATAGAATAACTTACGTGGTCAAAAAAATGATAACAAAATAATAACAAGTGGTAGTTGGAATAATTTTTAGCCAATTAATAATACTATTTAATAATGGCAATAATAGTAAAATAATAAGTGGAACAGTAGTAATGACAAAAAATGATAAAAAAAAAAAAAGTATGATAATGCTATGATCATGGTTGTGTAATATTAGTGGTGATAAAATAAAATATTAATTAGCAAAAATAATCATTTAACAATAACATCAACCTTAAAAAAAAAAAATAAAAATGAACTACAATGAGATGATTAAGAAACTTAAGGATAAAAATGCAAGTTATGTAAATTAAAGGATAAAATATAAATAAGGAATTAAAAATGCTGAAAATTAAATAAATAAAAAAGGGCAAGATTAAATAAAAAAGATTAAATCATAACCATAATAAAATTTTAGGGGATAAAATAATAAAAACAGTAAATAAAGAGGCAAAATTAAATAAATGAGGGATTAAATTGGAATTTAAATAGAACTTGAAGCATAAATTGCAAAATAAATAAGAAAAAGGGAAGTAAAGGACTAAATTGAAAATATAACAAAATTTAGCGCCTAAATTACAAGGAAACAAAATATAAAGGATTACATTAAAATAGAATATAAAAGTTTGGGGCTCAGAGAGCAATTAATCCAATCGTGTCATTCCCTTGGTTGATAGTAGGTCAAATAACCAAATCGCAAAGGAGTCAAAATAACAGGGTAAAAATTGAAATAAAATAAAAATGCGTAGATTAATTTAAAAACATGCTAAAAAACAGAAAGGGCCAAAATGGCAAATAACCTATTCCTTAAAAAACATGTAGATCTAAAAGAGTTCGGGTCGGGTTGTTGGGTTAAGCGTTAAAACGACGCCATTTTGGGCATTTGAAGGTCAAGCCCAAAACGACGTCGCATAGGACCCTATATAAATTAAAAAAATAGAACGAAAAAAATATTTCAAACCCTGTTTTAATTTTTTTTTTCTTTTCTCTTGTTTTTTTCTCTCAAAGCCACCGCTATGTCCGGCCATGGGATGGTGGGTCTCTGCTGTGGCCACCGGTTATCGGCGACGGAGACCGCCTCCTTGAGTGGCCGGATCTCCCCATAATAGGCCCTATTGATTCCTTTTTTGAGTAGATTGTGGATCTAGGGTTAGATCCTCCGAAATCTAGTCGAAACTCGACTGGAAATCAAGAAACCTTTCGGCTCCTCTTCTCCGATGAAGCCGTCGACGGTGGTGGAAGATGAACAGGTAAAAATTTAAACTTTTTATTATTTTATTTTTCTTATATTTTTCAAAACAAGAAGAAATAAAAAGAAAAAGAAAAAACAAAATAGGACTACTTTCGTATTTTCTTTGTAACTTTGTTGTTCTTTTTTCTTTTGTATCCAATTTCTTTTGTAAAAAACGTTGCATGTGATGCTGTGGCTTTTATAGCCAAACTATAATATTTATTTTTTTTGTTCCTTTTCTGTTTCTTTGCTCTGTCTTTTGCTTTTTTTTTTACAGGTATTTCACAGCGATGACAAAGGCTTTCCAATCAACCATGGTGGGGAGATGTGCCTTTGCCATTTCGGTGAAACGATGGCAGGGGCAAACCTTGGGCGACGTGCCTATTGACGTGGAGAGGAGCAACGATGGCTAGTGAAGTCTTAGAGGTGGCTAGGGTTCCTTGTTTAGTTTTTAGGTTTTATGCTTTGGGCTTTTAGGGTTTTTAAGTTAGTAGATTGGATATTTAGGGTTTTGGGCTTGTAAATAGACTTTTTGTTAATGGACTTTTATTATTATTATTATTATTTATTTGTTTTTGTCTGGGCCGAACAGATTTGGGCCATTACACTAATCAAGTGAATTCAAAATTTTTATCTCGAATTGAGTTTAAACTTTAAAAACAAAATGCAATTAAACTCAAATTGAATTTTGAATTTCAAGTCGAACTCAAGCTTCTTAGGTAGAGGGGAATTTGTCTTATCACTTGTAATAATATAACTCACTTTCTCTATAAAACAATATTTTAATTATTTTTCAATTGAGTTAGTGTCCATTTAACTTATAACACAATAGTAGCTTAAATATATAGAGAACCTACATTCATTTATATTTGTTTTTATTTTAGGATAGGGATTAGAGGTGTTCATGACCCGATTTACCTGATCAACTTGGCTCGCTTTGAGTCAAGCTTGGGTTCATATCTTTTAATCTCGAGCTGACCCATTTTTTTTGTTTATAAATAGTAAAAAAAAGAGAGTATAAATAACCTACATTCATAATAGAAAAATGACATTTATGTTTGTTTTTCTTTTGGGATGGAGAAAAGTAGGATTGGGAAAGGTAAGAAAGAGAAGAGAAAGAACAACAATAGTTGGTCTATGCCATGACTTGTTATCAAAATTCAATTTAAAAAAGGAGTTGCATGGGTGGGAGAGATCATGATCCATAATGACTTTAAGTTAAAATATTTATGTAATTATTATTATTATAATAATCCAATGGGTAAACTATAAAAATAGTAACTTTTGTTTGCCTCAATTTATATATTAGCCACTTATGTTTGAAATGTTACGTTTTAGTTACTTACGTTATCGTTTTGTTATGAAGTGGTCACTCTGCCGTTAACCGTTAAGCTTCGTTACCTCCCTAACGACAATCCTATGTGACAGTCCAAATAGGTTTTAAATGCCAACTTGAATGTCCAGTTGAGATGAGAATATATTTTTAATTAAATAAATTTAATTAATTGAAAATTTTAAATTAATTACAACTGAAAAAGAAAAACTCAATTGGACATCCAAGTTGGCATTTAAAACCTATTTGGACTGCCATGTAGGATTGCCATTAGGGAGGTAATGGAGCTTAACGACAAAGTGATCACTTCGTAACAAAATGATAACGTGACTAAAACGTAACATTTCAAACATAAGTGACTAAAATGTAATCTGAGACAAACAAAAATGACTATTTTTATAGTTTATACTTTAAATAATTATTTTAATTTAATTTTACATAATATATTTAAAGAGTTGGTTTACATATTAAACCAAGAGTTGGTCTAAATAATAACAACATCATGATAAATAATTGTAGTACATTTAGTATTATTAATTTCATGTGTTATTATGATTAATTAGTTTCAAACCATACGTTTTATTATTTATTGTATGTTATTTTTCAACACATATAAGTGTTTTAAATCCGTAGTTTCCACTCGCATACGCGTGTAATAGGATTTTTAATCTATACTATTTATCAAACGTTTTATTGAGTAAGTGTCGTCCTCAACTAGGTCACCGACTTAGTAAGGGAATTACGAAAATACCCTTCCATAATTAAAATAGTTATTTTATTCAAGCGTATTTTAGTATTTTCATTTCAACAAAAACTAATAAAGATATGTATACAATGAGATTTGAACTGACATCAATTAGACTAGTAAAATATTAAATTTACCACAAATCCAAAGCTTCATTTTAATATATTTTATACATTTTTATTTAATATGGATAATTTATTATCTTCACAAATTTTATATACGTATATAAAATATAAATAATGTTGTTAATTGAGTTAGTATCATAAGTCAACTCGAAACTAATTACAATTGACGGCAATACCGTTATAATTAGTTGTAGTGCATTTAGCATGATTAATTTGATGTGCTTATGTTGTTAATTTTACGTGCTATTATGATTAATTAATTTCAAAACATACATTTCATCATTTATTGTATATTAATTTTAAACACATACTTTTGTTTTAAATCTGTGATTTTCACTCGCATGCGTGTGTTAGGATTTCTAATTAAACTAATATATATTTAAAATCTATTTTTATTATAATAATATTTATTAAAGTTTGGATTAAAGGGTGGCTATGAATTTGAGTTGGCTCATGGCTCACGGCTCATGGCTCATGTTGTTTTGTAGTTTGATTTGGAAAACAGAGGCCATTTACCGTCATCCCGCCATCAACATAAATAAGCTGCCCTGTGACATATGAAGCCGCCGGTAGGCACAAGAAAGCCACCAAGGCCGGCACTTCCTTCGGCTCGCCAAGCCGTCCTAATGGTGTTCGGCTTATGGCTGTCTTTAATCCTTCTTCATTACCTTCAAAAAACTGCCAATAAAAATGTATTATACCTATAATTGCCTAATTATGATCATACTAATTGCTGAGTACTAATAAATGAAACACAAAATTATTCAAATTCAATTCGAAAAAATGGGTCAAACTATTGAGCCAGCGGATTTGAATATCTTAATAGTGTACAAGTTTAATCTAGTTTTTAAAGGTAAATTACACTTAAGATCATTAAATTATTAATAAGTTCGTGTTTGTGACTCAATTTAAAAAAGTTACAAAATAATCACTAAACTATTTGAAAGTATTCATTTAAGTCACTAGATTGTTAAAATCGCTGTTGTATAGTTTTCTTAGTCCGCATTGCTTGCACCAATCGAAAACTTTTCTTCCCTATCTCTTCTACAATTCAATTTTTTCCATGAAACATCTTTGAACGTTATAAATCCAATTAATGAAACGTCACTTGGAGCTCGCTAGCAGGACTTTAAAAAAAAAAAAAAACCTTAATAGCCAGTAACTTAAATAAAAACTTTTGAATAGTTTAGTGACTTAAATGAAAACTTTCAAATAGTTCAGTGACCCATTTGTAGTTTTTTGAAAGTGAGTAACTGAAACATAAATTTTCTAATAGTTTAGTGACATTAAGTGTAGTTTATCCTTTTTTAAATATATATATATATATATATTTATATTTATTAGTAATTGAAAAATCTCAAATTGAACTCGAGCTTGAACATAAATTACAGAGATTGAATTCAAGAAAAAGAATCGAGTCCATTTCGCATTAGGTGAACAAGCCTAATCAAGCAAGTTTGAGTAACTCGATTTTAAAAAAAAAAATCCTAAATAGAATCGAAACTTTAAAAAATAAATTCAATCAAGCTCGAAGTGAGTTTTGAATTTTGAATCGAACTCAAACTTCTTATGGTTTGGATTCATTCGAGATTGATTACAAGTTTATTGGGATTGAGGGAGTATAAAAGATAAGGATAAAGATGAGTTTCTTACGCGTTGAGAGAGGGGAGTTTTGATGACTGCAGGAGCAACGCCATTAACCCTAATAGTATCTCCTGCCCAATCACATGCCAAGAATTTCGCAAGATGGTTCATGCCCTCTGCAACAAAATCACTCAATTTTAGAGGGATTAAAGCACAGATTTTCCATTTTAAGGGGCCAAGGCCCCTACCTACTTCCTGCTTATATACATGGTTAATTGCATCAAGCATTCTTAAATTATCACCTAGATTTCAAATTGGTTTTTGAACTCTAAAATATTTTAATTGAATATTCAAAGTATTGGGATTATGTCAATTAAGTCTTTTCGTTAGTTTAATCGTCAATTTAGGCGTTAAATGATAGTACGAATCTGACATGTTACATATTTAAAACATATGAATCAAATTGTAAACACATCAGATTCAAGTTGTTTGCACGTAATTACAATTTGAACCACATGTTTTACATATGCTCTACACCATAATTGAGTTGGCAGTTAACGGCCAAGCTAATAGTTAGATTGGTAGAAGGACCTGATTAACACAATAGTGATATTTTAAAGACTCGATAAGAAAGTTTTAAAGTTCTAGGGCCAATTTAATATCTAGACTACAATTTCAGTACGTCTTGAACTTGACAACATTTCCAACTTTGGTCTCTAAACTCTTTTTTGATCCACATTAGTCCTTGAACATGTCATCTTTTCTCAATTTGGTTCCTAAACTTGGATTATGTTAAGGCATGAGGACATGGAACTCTGATATTGGTCCCTAAACTTGTAATTTTTACATTTTATACAATTTTTAAACATGACATAATATCAAAGTGCTACATTATTACCTTAATTGAATCTAAGTTTAGGGACCAAATTAGAAAAATTACCAAGTTTTGGGACTAATATAAACTAAAAAAATTTCAAGGACCAAATTGAAAAAATGTCATGTTTATTTATTATATTTGTTTTAGTTTCTTATTATTATTATTATTATCACATTTAATATTAATTAATAATTATTTGTCGAGTTAATCCGTTGTGTTTAGATAATTTCAAGTTGATATTATTCCCAATTCGATTTTGATGTTCAGTATTGAAGCTACATATTTCCCGATATCCCAACTGTTTAAAATAACAATTTATATAAATATAAAACATGTAAAATATATTTTCAAAAGAAGAGAGTAAAATATTACCTTTGTTGGCTCCTAATATAGGCGCAGTATATATACGTAATGCACCAACAATTGAAGAAATAAACACAACGCTTGCAGCGGCGGAAGCTTTCAAAAGGGGATGTGCCAATACACTAATGTTATAAGCAGATTCGAAGTTGGTGCTCGTCAAAAACGAAACATCTTCTGCCGTGTAATCCGTCACCATTTTCCCTATATTCGTTCCAACGTTATTTATCTGCAAATTTTACGGGTTAAATTGTGAATTCTTATTAATTTTATATAAACATAGGTTAAATTATATGGGAGGTCCCTGTACTATAGAGGTTACATTAAATTAATCCCTCTATTATTAAATAGATTAATTGTAATCCCTATACTACAAAAAGAATTAAACAAGTCCCCTAAAAATAAAAATGTGATTCTATAAAGCAAGAATTATTATTAATTTTTTTTTTGATGAAATGGATTCAAATTACTTTACAAACTCTAATTAAGAATAAATGAAAAGATCTAGCTTGAAACCTCTTCTCAAAATTAAAAGATTCAATTTAAGTCTTTTTAACTTTTGATTAAATGAAAAATTAATAATTTTATCTCAATCCCTTAAACAAAATTTCTAGCTTAGCCCGTGTTTATTTGAGTCAATTTGTAATATATATATTTATATATATGGGAGAGAGATTTACTTACATCAGTGTAAGACTTAAGTAGTTTTACACATTTCCATGAATTTTTACACGATTACTGTATTAACAATCCAACAGTCATATTTCATGCTCTATTTATGTAGATCATGCATGTCAAGTTTGGCAAAAATAAAAATTTTATAACTATTGATTTTATGTAAAAAAATTTCAACCATTAAATATATATTAATATAGACAATATTTTATATAGATATGATAGAGATATTGGATCGATTAAAAAATTTACATGCATAACAAGTACAAATATAGTGATAAATTTAAGGTTGCGTTGTTAAATATTGATAGTATAAAAAGTTACACGGAAGGATGTAAAACCATTTAAGTTTTACATTGATATAAGTGGATCTCTTCCCATATATATATATATAATGATCTTTCATACTTGAATATTAGCAGTAATTTACCAGGATGTTAAGCTTCCCATTGAACACAGAGGAAACAGTGCTTAATAGATTTTCCCTTTGAGCTTGATTCGAAACATCACACACCGAACCTGTAACTCGAAAACCCTTTGCTTTCCATTCGAGTAAGCAATCATTGAGCTCAGTTTCAGTTCGGGAACATGTATGCACAATGGCTCCGAGTCCAGCTAATTCCTCCACGATTGCATGACTGATCATCGTCGCATAAATAACAATACTTGGTTTTCACATTGACATTAAATCAAACATATAGAATGCATAAAAAAACAACACTCTTTTCACATAGCATCAATAACAATACTTGGTTTTCACATTGACATTAAACCAAACGAATAGAATGCATAAAAAAACAACACTCTTTTGACGTATGTTTCCACTAAATTCATATCAAATCACGAAAAGGAGATGAACCCTTTTCGTGTTATCTCATATTCTAGTTATTTTTCTCGAATTTTAATGGAGTGGGGAGAGGAAAGTACCCGATGCCTTTGGTACCACCGGTGACAAGTGCAGTCATGCCTTGAAGACTCCATCTTTTGTCTTTGCTACACCCCTCTGCTTCTCCCATTTTGCTTACTTCTCAGCTTCTTCTTCTTCTTTTCTTTGGTCTTTATATAGGGGTAAACCATTTTGTATATTTTTATATGTACTGTTAATATTGTAACGATCCAATCTTCATTTTCGTATTCCATTAAGATAGATTATGGATGTTAATTTTCACCGTAAATTAAAATTTTCTAATTATTTGTTCTGTGTAAAAAGTTTTCAACCGTCCAATTAATATTAGTATATGAAGTATTTTAGATTTATATGATAGAGATATTAAATTGGCTCAAAATTTTACATCTATGACCAGTGCAATTATATTAATAGATTTAACAGTTAGATGATTAAAATATCAATTGTAGTGTAAAACAATGTTAATTTTACACTTTTATTTTTGTACATATATCGTTAAAATGTCGATCTAAAATATTTATTTTTATTCCAAGATTTTGTCAATTATTTTATTTATTTAAGCTTTTTAAATACAATTTAAGAATACATGACAAAATTTCAATTTCATTTGTAAACTTAAAACTTTCCACTATCTGTGTATAAAATAATTTAAGGAAGGACTTTTAAATAAATATAAATAATTTTTATTTAGAAATAAATCCTAATCGTGCTTGTGGATTGAGCCTTATTCAGTTGACACTATTATTATTGTAACAACCAAGAGGACGTGGGTTTAAACGCATTTACATGCGTGTTTTTCTTCAATTTAAGATTGAGAGGGGTTATGATCGTAAGAGTATGCATTGTATAAAAAAAAACTCGAAACCCTAACCTCAATATAAACTCTAAATCTTAAACTCGAAACTCAAGAGAAAGAATGTAATAATTTTATTTATAAGTCCTCCACTATTTTTTGTTTTACTCAATGATAACATGTTGTAATATTATTCACTGACGATATATTAAATTTGACATCACGAGTTAACATGATACAAAATGAATCGAGAAAAGAATCCAATTTTTTTTTAAATTAAAAACTCTTTTTGTAGTTTGTTTCATATCTTTCCAAAAAACAAAAGGAGGGTTTATCTATAGTAGGTGTTTTACTATATGTATTTGTGGATGGCATATAACCATCAAAATAGTGTATGTGTTTTACTATATATGTGTGTGGATGATATGCTGAAAATTATTGTCATTTTCATAGAAATCCAAGCAATACGACCATGGTAGGTAGCCTGGCTGTTGTTATTATCGTAACAGTGTTGGTGGTTGTTGTTTTGGTTTAATTATTATTTGCTTGTACAATATGTATAGGTACTATCAAGGACGAAATCAAAAAAAAATTTTGGGGGCTGAAATGAAATTATAATTTTTACGATAGTAAAAATGTAATTCTACCATTTTAATAACTTACATATCTTTATAATTTTTAAATGATTAAATCAAATTTTTATATTTTTAGGGGGCCAAAGTATAATTTTACTTGGGTACTACTTATTGATTGATAAGTATTTTGATATTTTAAATTAATTTTAATTCTAATTTATTAAAAATAATTTTTTGTCTTAACTATTATGTTATATGAATAGATAATGAAATATGATGATTGTATTATCAAAATATTAATCGTATAAAAAGTTACAGAAGAGTGTAAAACCACTTAAGTTTTACACCAGTGTAAGTGAATACCTCCAAAATAAATAGTTAGGTTGACAGAAGGACCTTCTTGACATGATAGAGATATTTTAAAGACTCGATAAGAAAGTTTTGAAGTTCTAAGGCCAATTTAAAATCTAGACTACAATTTGAGTACGCCTTGAACTTGACAACATCTCCAACTTTTGGTCTCTAAACTTTTTTTGTCCACATTAGTCCATGAACATGACATCTTTTCTCATCTAGTCCTCAAACTTGGATTCTGTTAAGGCATGATGGCGTGCATGGAACTCTGATATTGGTCCTTAAACTTGTAACTTTAACATTCTATACAATTTTTTAAATTCTTAGGTGATGATATGACATAATCTTAAAGTGGTTCATCATCACACCTTAATTGAACTAAGTTCATGGACCAAATTAGAAAAAAAATTACTAAGTTTTGGGACTAATATGGACCAAAAAAGGTTCAAGGACCAAATTGAAAAATACCAAGTTCAAAGACTAAATATTGCTTTATCCCAAAAAATAAATAGAATACAATATGTAAAAAAATAAATAGAGGGACTAATTTAATAGTAGAGAGACTAATTAGATCATGTTCCTAGCTATAATAGGGGGACCTCTTAGATACATTCAACTATAAACATATTAAAAAATAAAAACATCCTCGTAATAACATAACTTTGTAAAAGAATAGTATTGAAAACATACCACTTTAAGGATGGTTTTGTTAATTGATCGGGTTGGGTTAGTTTGTGTTGGTTGTATTTGAGTTAGTACAAGTTTTAAAATTTTGAGTTATACGTTATTTCATATTAGAGTTATTTCAATTTCGATTTATTTTGGGCTTGAATCATTTAGGGATAAAGCTCAGGTTTTACATATTGAATCATTATGGATCTGGGTCCTTTTAGGTTATTTCAGCTTCGGGTCAATTTGGGTTCAAAATGTTAAACTTTTTTATTGTTAAATTGAACATATTCAAGTAGAATGGATCGAGTTTTCACATTTGAGTAAAATTTGATAAGACTACAATTGTAAGACCCAACCTAAAATATTAGGCTCAGAAAATAGGTCTAGATAAAAAAAATTAGACCTGTTTAAAATATGTGCCGTGCTCAGGCTCAAGCATTCAAGACCCGTGCTCGGCTCAATTCATTCTCTATGTTTGTAATATATATTATATTATGAAATTTACAACACATAAAAATTAAATCTATAGTAATATATAATACTAAAAACATTAAAAATATTAAGATGTCTATATATAAAATTTTAATAAATGCAAAAATATATAAAGCTATTAAATATTAAATAAAAATAATATAAATATTTTTCAAAATGATTAAAATATAATATGGGCAAGCTAGGGTAAAATTCTAGACCTATATTTTTGGCTAGGTTCGATTTGAACAAGCATAAAATATATTAATATTATGTTTAAGCCTAGCCCAAACTCAGTTTGACCCTCCCAACCGTCAACACCTCTAACCCCACCCAAAATTTACTTGATGATGTATAATATATTTGATCTTCCTTGAAAAAAAATTGATTCTATAAGGTTACAATTATCATTAATTTTTAGGTAAACTACACTGTAGTCACCCAACTATTGTTTTTTTTTTCTTTTTTGGTCACCTAATTTTCTTATATTTTCGAGTATTTCCATTTTTACGTTAATCAACCGATGACCAAAAAAGACAAAGTTGAATAGTTGGGTGACCATTTTGTAACTTTTCATAGTTGATAACCAAAAAAAAAAAATACTAATAGTTTGTGGTCATTTTGTAACTTTTTATAATTGAGTGACCGAAAAAGAAACCATAATTGGGTGAAGTCTATAGTAATTTACCCTTAATATTTTTGATAAAATGGATTCAAATTACTTTATTAACCCTAATTAAGATTAAATTACAAGATCTAGCTTGAATATTAGAGCACGAGTAAGCGAAAGATTTAAATAAGCCTAAGGATTAATTTGCAATAAATATATATATATACACATATAAATATTTGCAGTAATTTACCAGGATGTTAAGCTTCCCATTAAACTCAGAAGAATCAGTGTTTAATAGATTTTCCCTTTGAGCTTGATTCGAAACATCACACACTGAACCGGTAACTGGTAAACCCTTTGCCTTCCATTCGAGTAAGCAATCATTGAGCTCAGTTTCAGTTCGAGAACATGTATGCACAATCGCTCCGAATGCAGCTAATTCCTCTACGATTGCATGCTTGATCATCATCGTATTAATTGCACAATACTTGGTTTGTCACATTGACATAAAAACAAACACGTTGAAGACAATAAAAAAAAAATACTTGAGTTTAAGTATGATAAATTTGAATAATTAATTATGTCCCATAATTATTATTTCAAAAAAAAATTAAATTTGAATTTTTTATATATATATTAGAATTTTTTAAATTTTTATAATTTTTTAAAAATATAAATTTTGATTTTTTAATAAATATTTTGAATTTTTGAAAATTATTTTAAAATATTTTATTTTGTAATTTTTGTTGTGGTAGAGATTAATTTGCTTATTTTCAAAGTTGACAGGGACCAAAAGAGTATTTACACCAATATGTTATTTTAAATTTTATATATATATATATTTTTTAGAATTTTTAAAAAATATAAATTTTGAATTTTTTTATAAATATTTTGAATTTTTAAAAATTATTTTAAAATATTTTATTTTGTAATTTTTGTTGTGAAAGAGATTAATTTGCTTATTTTCAAAGTTGACAGGGACCAAAAGAGTATTGACACCAATCTGTTATTCAAATTATTGAGTTATTCGAATTGTGAAATTCAACTTGACTCAAACTCGAATTTTGAATCGATTTATTCGAGTTGAATCGAATAATTTGAATAACTTAAAACTCAAAATTATTTTCAAATCGAATTAAATCGAGATTTTGGTGTTACAAATTTATGGCGGTTTGAATGACATGGAGATAAATTGTTGAGTTTATTTACACTACCATTGATTTAATTTTAGTTAAAGAGAGAGTAATAAAGTAAAAAGGGCCTTTGGGTCTACATTTTATGTTTCTCTATATGATAAGCAAATGTACATGAAACCTTTGAAAGAGAGATTAGCTACTGTTGCTAATATGTGTATAAGTCAGGCAAAGGGACGAAGATAACATCAGAATTTTACATTGTTATTTGAAGGGTTATGTAATAAAATAAACCAATAGTTTTGATTCAAGTACTACTAATATTTAACTTTAAACATAATTGAATATCATCACTTCGTAATTTTAACTATACATTTTTCCGGGGTTAAATCAAGTCAGAGTTTTTGAAGTGCAAAGCATAAAGTTGAGTCGACTCGGAATGACCAGAGTTGAACAACATCTTCAGCTTTGAGTCGGTTATTTTTTACAATAGAATTCCAAGATGTCGTAATAACATACATTAAATTTTTGCGCATATCCCACCATTTAAAATTAATTTCAGTTTCCTCCATGGATGGTTCCACCAAGCAAGCTTTAATGGCTTCTTTATTCTTCAAACGCTCAACCTCGGATTCGTTGAGGAATTCATGGGATTCGACTTGCGAAAATGGTATCAACAATCGACTCGCTTGAGGGTTCACATCGGAGAAAAACAGTTGTTTTTGAATCACCAAAACGCAATTTGATCCACCCATATTTTCAACAATATGTTGTTTCAAGCCTTCAGGCATCAGTGGCTTAGGTGGATAAGAGGTAATGGGTCTCTTGTTCTTGTTATTTTCTTCTTGGATTCCACGTTTCCTTTTCAATCGACCATTCTTTTTTTTATTCATGAAGGTTTGCTCTTGCATTTTTTCCTGGTCGACTCTCACAACTTCTAACAAATAATCCATAGCTGTCCATTCAGGTTGAATCTTTGTGTTCTTGAAATCTGCAGAAGTAAGAAGCTCCATTTTTCTTTTAGATAATCATATAGGCATTAGGGTGGAAGTATAAATATATAGACATGAGAGCTGAACAGTTCGTGTAGAATTGGGTTTCTGTTTTTTTTATGAAAAATATGAAATTAATCCAAATACAAATAGGAATAGGATCATTGAATTTAAATAGAAATCCAAATCCAAATCCAAATCCAATATGTAAAAAAAAAAAAAAAAATTCTTTGTTCTAAAAATTGACAGAACCAGAACCAGAATCAGAACCAGAACCAGAACCAGAACCAGAACCAGAAACCTATGACTTACATATTGTATTTGGATTTCTGTTTTTTTTACATATTGGATTTGGATTTCTATTTAAATTCAATCATCCTATTCCTATTTGGATTTGGATTAATTTCATATTTTTCATAAAAAAGGAAACCCAATTCTACACGAGTTCAGCTCTAATGTCTATATATTTATACTTCCACCCTATTAGCTATATGATTATCTAAAAGAAAAATGGAGCTTCTTACTTCTGCAGATTTCAAGAACACAAGGATTCAACCTGAGTGGACAGCTATGGATTATTTGTTAGAAGTTGTGAGAGTCGACGAGGAAAAAATGCAAGAGCAAACCTTGATGAACAAGAAAAAGAATGGTCGATTGAAAAGGAAACGCCAAATCCAAGAAGAAAATAACAAGAACAAGAGACCCATTACCTCTTATCCACCTAAGCCACTGATGCCTGGAGGCTTGAAACAACATATTGTTGAAAACATGGGTGGATCAAATTGCGTTTTAGTGATTCAAAAACAACTATTTTTCTCCGATGTGAACCCTCAAGCGAGTCGATTGTTGATACCGTTTTCTCAAGTCGAATCCCATGAGTTCCTCAACGAATCCGAGGTTGAGTGTTTGAAGAATAAAGAAGCCATTAAAGCTTGCTTGGTGGAACCATCGATGGAGGAAACTGAAATCAACTTTAAAAGGTGGGATATGCGCAAAAAGTCAATGTACGTCGTTACGACATCTTGGAATTCTATTGTAAAAAACAACCAACTCAAAGCTGAAGATGTTGTTCAACTCTGGTCGTTTCGAGTCAACTCAACTTTATGCTTTGTACTTCAAAAACTTGGACTTGATTTAACTCTAAAAAAATGTATAGTTGAAATTATGAAGTAATTTATAATGGTACTCAATTATGTTTAAGGTTAAATATTAGTATTACTTAGATCAAAACTATTAGTTTATTTTATTACGTACATAACCCCCCCAAAAAACAAATGTAAAAATCTTATGTTATCTTCGTGCCTTTGTCTGACTTAAAGACGTATTAGCAACAGTAACTGAATTTCTCTTTCAAAGGCGTCATGTATATTTGCTTATCATATAGAAGCATAAAATGTAGACCCAAAGGCCCTTTTTACTTTATTACTCTCTTTTAACTAAAATTAAATCAATGTTAGCGTGAATAAACTCGATAAATTATCTTCATATTGTTTAATCTAACTGTCAACCATTAATTTGTAACACCAAAATCTCGATTCGAAAAATCAAAAAAAATTTCGATTTTCAAGTTATTCAAATAATTAGATTTGGAGTCGAGTTGAATTTCATAATTTGAATAATTCGAATAATTCAAATAACAGATTGGTATAAATACCCTTTTGATTTATGTCAGCTTTGAAAATAAGCAAATTGGTCTCTTTAACAACAAAAATTACAAAATAAAAAATTTTAAAATTCAAAATATTTTTAAAAAATTTCTAACATATATATAAAGTTCAAATTCTAAAATTTTCTAAAATAATAATTATGGATCTAATTAATGATTCAAATACTCAAACTCAAATATTTTATTTTATTTATTGTTTTGCTTTGAAAAAAAATTCAAATATATATGGTTTCAAATTTATGTGTTCTAACATGAAATTAGTTATAATGTAAAAATATTTTTATTTAACATGTTTAATTTTTTTAATTTAACTTCTACAATTTCACTTGATTCGATTTGAAAAAATTTCAAATTAAGTTAGGATGATAAAATAAAACTTGTGAATTCGATTAACTTGAATTTTTTTCACTTCATTCAATAGAACGTTCACCTCTAGTTTCCTTTACATAACCTACGAATGGTTAATCTTACATTAGTGTTGAGACACATATTTGATATGAATATAGTGGAAATCCACACGAAATGGTTCCTTTTTTTTTTTCTTTATTATTATTGTCTTCAACGTGTTTGTTTTTATGTGAATGTGACAAACCAAGTATAGTGCAATTAATACGATGATGATCAGGCATGCAATCGTAGAGAAATTAGCTGCATTCGGAGCGATTGTGCATACATGTTCTCGAACTGAAACTGAGCTCAATGATTGCTTACTCGAATGGAAGGCAAAGGGTTTACGAGTTACCGGTTCAGTGTGTGATGTTTCGAATCAAGCTCAAAGGGAAAATCTACTAAACACGGTTCCTTCTGAGTTTAATGGGAAGCTTAACATCCTGGTAAATTACTGCAAATATTTATGTGTATGTATATATTGCAAATTCATCCTCGAGATAAGCTTATTTAAATCTTTTGATTACTCGTGCTCTAATATTCAAGCTAGATCTTGTCATTTAATCTTAATTGGGGTTAATAAAGTAATTTGAATCCATTTCATCCAAAAAATTAAGGGTAAATTACAATTGACTTCACCCAATTATGGTTTCTTTTCCGGTCACTCGATTATAGAAAGTTACAAAATGACACCCAACTATTGGTAAATTTTTTTTAGTCACCTAACTATTTAATTTTGTGATTTTTTGTCACCAGCTGGCTAACGTAAAAATAGAAACACTCGAAAATCAAATATAGTTGGGTGACCAAAAAAGAAAAAAAATAATAGTTGAGTGACTACAATGTAGTTTACCCAAAAATTAATGATAATTGTAACCTTATAGAATCAATTTTTTTTTTTTTTTTTTGTAACGGGAGATTAAATATAATATACACCATCAAGTAAATTTTGGGTGGGGTTAGAAGTGTTGATGGCTGGGAGGGTCGGGCTGAGTTTGGGCTGGGCTTAAACATAATA
Source organism: Gossypium anomalum (assembly GCA_025698475.1). Classification (NCBI taxonomy): domain Eukaryota; kingdom Viridiplantae; phylum Streptophyta; class Magnoliopsida; order Malvales; family Malvaceae; genus Gossypium; species Gossypium anomalum. The sequence goes on from CM046968.1 coordinate 93,424,844, forward strand.
TTGATATTTTTATGCTTATTTAAATCGAATCTAGCAAAAAATTTGGGTCTAAAATTTTACCTTAACCTGCCCATATTATATTTTAATCATTTTGAAAAATATTTATATTATTTTTATTTAATATTTAATAGCTTTATATATTTTTTGCATTTACTAAAATTTTATATATAGACCTCTTAATATTTTTAATGTTTTTAGTATTATATATTACTATAGAATTTTTTTTTTGTGTTGTAAATTTCATAATGTAATATATATTACAAATATAGAGAACAAGCTGAGCCGAGCACGGGTCTTGAATGCTTGAGCCTGAGCATGGCCCATATTTTAAACAGGTCTAATTTTTTTGTCTAGACCCATTTTCTGAGCCTAATACTTTGGGTTGGGTCTTGCAATTGTAGTCCTATCAAATTTTACTCAAATATGAAAACTCGATCCATTCTACTCGAATATGTTCAATTTAACAATAAAAAAGTTCAACATTTTGAACCCAAATTGACCCGAAGTTGAAATAACCTAAAAGGACCCAAATCCATAATGATTCAACACGCAAAATCCGAGCTTTATCCCTGAATGACATAAACTCAAATACAAATTGAAATCAGAATAACTCTAATATGAAATGATGTACACCTAAAATTCACACAAAATAAAATAACTCAAAATCTTAAAACTTGTACTAACCCAAACACAACCAACACAAAGCTAACCCCATCCAATCAATTATTGAGTTTATTTACGCTACCATTGATTTAATTTTAGTTAAAGAGAGAGTAATAAAGTAAAAAAGGCCTTTGGGTCTACATTTTATGTTTCTCTATATGATAAGCAAATGTACATGAAACCTTTGAAAGAGACATTAGCTACTGTTGCTGATATGTGTATAAGTCAGGCAAAGGCAGGAAGATAACATAAGATTTTTACATTGTTTTTTTTGGGGGGTTATGTACGTAATAAAATAAACTAATAGTTTTGATTCGCGTAATACTAATATTTAACCTTAAACATAATTGTGTACCATTATAAACTACTTCATAATTTCAACTATATATTTTTCTAGGGTTAAATCAAGTCAAAGTTTTTGAAGTGCAAAGCATAAAGTTGAGTTAACTCGGAATGACCAGAGTTGAACAACATCTTCAGTTTTGAGTTGGTTGTTCTTTACAATAGAATTCCAAGATGTTGTAACGACATACATTGACTTTTTGCACATATCCCACCTTTTAAAGTTGATTTCAGTTTCCTCCATTGATGGTTCCACCAAGCAAGTTTTAATGGCTTCTTTATTCTTCAAACGCTCAACCTCGGATTCGTTGAGGAACTCATGGGATTCGACTTGGGAAAACGGTATCAACAATCGACTCGCTCGAGGGTTCACATCGGAGAAAAATAGTTGTTTTTGAATCACCAAAACGCAATTTGATCCACCCATATTTTCAACAATATGTTGTTTCAAGCCTTCAGGCATCAGTGGCTTAGGTGGATAAGAGGTAATGGGTCTCTTGTTCTTGTTATTTTCTTCTTGGATTCGGCGTTTCCTTTTCAATCGACCGTTCTTTTTCTTATCCATGAAGGTTTGCTCTTGCATTTTTTCCTGGTCGACTCTCACAACTTCTAACAAATAATCCATAGCTGTCCATTCAGGTTGAATCCTTGTGTTCTTGAAATCTTCAGAAGTAAGAAGCTCCATTTTTCTTTTAGATAATCATATCGGTATTAGGGTGGAAGTATAAATATACAGATATTAGAGCTGAACAGTTTCTTCCTACGCTGCAAAGTTTGACGGGATATTTTTGTATGATAGGTAGGAAGTTTGACTGAGGACCCATTACCTGACTTATACACATATTAGCAAACTTTGTTCATCTCCTTTTAAGTTTGACTGAGGACCTCAGTCTTCATCTTCCTACCTATCCTACAAAAATACATAAGGCCTTATGTATTTTTGGATTTTTTTGTTCCATCTCCTTTTATGTATTTTTGTATGATAGGTAGGAAGATGAAGACTGAGGTCCTCGGTCAAACTTAAAAGGAGAGAACAAAAAAAAAAAAACAAAAATGAACAAAGTTTGCTAAATGACACAAATCCAAAATAAATCAAAATAAAAATAACTCTAATATGAAATAATGTAGAACTAAAATTCACACAAACCAAAATAACTCAAAAATTTAAAACTTGTACTAACCCAATCCAATCCATTAACAAAACTATCTTCAAAGTGAGATGTTTTCAATATTATTCTTTTACAAAGTTATGTTATTAGGAGGATTTTTGATCTTTTAATATGTTTATAGTTGAATGTATCTAAGAGGTCCCGCTATTATAGGAACTTAATTAAATTAGCCCCTCTACTATTAAATATATCAATTTAGTCCCTATACTATTAAAAAGAATCAATTAAAGCCTAATTGAAATAGAATTAACATCTACTGTTTTGAAAAATATAATTTATAATTTAACAGAGTTAATAATTTTAATTTTTTTACGGAACTGAAGTGCAATTGAATTCTTTTTGTACTAAAGGGATTAAATTGATCCATTTAATAATAGGACTAAATTAATCTAGTCACTATTATACAGGGACCTCCCATGGAATTTAACCTATATGTTTATATAAAATTAATAAAAATTCGGATTTGAATTGAAGTCGTAAAATTTGCAGATAAATGACGTGGGAACGAATATAGGGAAAATGGTGACGGATTACACGGCGGAAGATGTTTCATTTTTGACGAGCACCAACTTCGAATCTGCTTATAACATTAGTGTATTGGCACATCCCCTTTTGAAAGCTTCCGCCGCTGCAAGCGTTGTGTTTATTTCTTCTGTTGCTGGTACATTACCTCTACTTACTGCGCCTATATATGGAGCCAACAAATGTAATATTCTACATGTGTTTTATATTTATATAAATTATTTTTTTTACATATTGGATTTGGATTTCTATTTAAATTCAATCATCCTATTCCTATTTGGATTTGGATTAATTTCATATTTTTCATAAAAAAAGAAACCCTATTCTACACGAACTGTTCAGCTCTCATGTCTATATATTTATACTTCCACCCTAATACCTATATGATTATCTAAAAGAAAGATGGAGCTTCTTACTTCTGAAGATTTCAAGAACACGAGGATTCAACCTGAATGGACAGCTATGGATTATCTGTTAGAAGTTGTGAGAGTCGACCAGGAAAAAATGCAAGAGCAAACCTTCATGAATAAGAAAAAGAATGGTCGATTGAAAAGGAAACGCCGAATCCAAGAAGAAAATACCATTAACTCTCATCCATCTAAGCCACTGATGCCAGAAGGCTTGAAACAACATATTGTTGAAAACATGGGTGGATCAAATTGCGTTTTGGTGATTCAAAAACAACTGTTTTTCTCCGATGTGAACCCTCAAGCGAGTCGATTGTTGATACCGTTTTCGCAAGTCGAATCCCATGAGTTCCTCAACGAATCCGAGGTTGAGCGTTTGAAGAATAAAGAAACCGTTAAAGCTTGCTTGGTGGAACCATCAATGGAGGAAACTGAAATCAACTTTAAAAGGTGGGATATGCGCAAAAAGTCAATGTATGTCGTTACGACATCTTGGAATTCTATTGTAAAGAACAACCAACTCAAAGCTGAAGATGTTGTTCAATTCTGGTCGTTCCGAGTGAACTCAACTTTATGCTTTGCACTTCAAAAACTCTGACTTAATTTAACCCCAGAAAAATGTATAATTGAAGTTACGAAGTAGTTTATGATATACTCAATTATGTTAGGTTAAATATTAATATTACTTGAATCAAAATTTTTGATTTATTTTATTGCATAACCCTCCAGAAAAACAATGTAAAAATCTGATGTTATCTTCGTCCCTTTGCCTGACTTGAAGACATATTAGCAACGGTAACAAAATCTCTCTTTCAAAGGCTTTATGTATATTTGCTTATTATATAGAAGCATAAAATGTAGACTCAAAGGCCCTTTTTACTTTATTACTCTCTCTCTAACTACAATTAAATCAATGGTAACCTAAATAAATTCAATAATTTGTCTCCATGCCCTTCAAACCAATTGTCAACACCATAAATTTGTAACACCAAAATCTCGATTCGATCCGATTTCAAAAAATCAAAAAACATTTTGAATCTCGAGTTATTCGAATTATTCAATTCAAGTTTTGAGTTTGAGTTTGAGTTTGAGTTGAGTCAAGTTGAATTTCTCAATTCGAATAACTTGAATAATTCAAATAACGGATTGGTATAAATAGGGGTGAGCATTCGATCGAATCGAATCGAATCGAATCAAAAATTTTCGAGTTAATTGAGTTTTCGAATCTTATTTTATCATCCTAACTTTATTTGAAATTTTCTCGAATCGAGTCGAGTGAGATGGAATTCGAATCGAATCGAATCGAATCGAATCGAATATATTTGTTCGAGTTAAATTTTATAAAATAATTTTGAGTCCTTGTAACCACTGTCACCCATCATAATAAAATTTTTCCACCTTAATCAAAATTTTTATTAACTTTCATCACCTCATAATTTATTTATTAATCTTTTATATACGGGTTAGCTTCTTTGTTTGCTTAGTTGTTTCAATTATCTTCAAATTCTTGTCACTATGTATTTTGGAATTAAAAAATATATTAAATGTAAAAATGTGATTTTTTAATAAAAATTATTTTAAAGATAAAATGTGAAATTGATACCAATATAAAATTTTAACATGAATATTTAATGGCATAATTAATAATTCAATTTTAATATAAATATTCAATACGACTAAATAATTCAATCATATAAATAATATAAAATGTGAAATTTAATTTAATAATATAAATAATAGATATAAATAAAATTATTACTATTTATGTTTAGTGATTTTTTTTAGATAATTTTGATTTTTTATTTGAGAGTGAAAGGTGAGAAGTAAAAGTTTAGGGAGAAAATAAAAAGTTTTGGAGAATAAAAGTTTGAGGGGAAGTAAATAGGGGGAGTAAAATTTTGGAGGGAAAATATTAAAAAAAAATTGAGGGGGTGGATTTGGGGTAGATGGGAGGTGGGATGGAAAGGAAGTAAAAATTTTAGGGGAAAGTGGGAGGAGTAAAAATTTTAGGGAAAATAAAAAGTTTTGAAGGTTTTGGGAGTAAAATTTTGAAAAAAAGTAAATGGGAGAGTAAAATTTTGGTGGGAAATGGATTTTGGATAGATTGGGGGGTTGGGATGGAAGGGGAGTAAAAATTTTGGGGGGAAAGTGGGAAGGAGTAAAAGTTTTGAGGGAAAAGTAAAAAGGTTTGGGAGTTTGGGGTAAAAATGTAAAATATTATAGTTTGATATTCGAATTATTCGAATTATTCGAGTTATTCGAATTTGAAAACTCAACTCGATTCGAACTCGAAATTCGAAAAAAAATTCGAGTTGACTCGAATAACTCGATTAACTCGAATAACTCGATTCGTTTAACTCGAAATTCGAATTTTTTTTCGATTTTTTCGAGTCGAATCGAATTTTACTCACCCCTAGGTATAAATACGCTTTTGGTCCCTCTCAGCTTCAAAAATCAACAAACCGGTCTCTCTCACAACAAAAATTACAAAAAAAAAAATTAAAGTAATTTTCCAAATAATTTTTAAAATTCAAAATATTTATATAAAATTTAAAATTTATATTTTAAAAAATTATACAAATTTTTAAAAAATTCTAAAAAAAAATAAAAAAGTTAAAAATTTAAAAATTTTCTAAAATAATAATTATGGGACCTAATTAATGATTCAAATTTATCATGCTCAAGTATCTTTTTTTTTTTTATTGTTTTGCTTTGAAAATTTTCCAAATATATATGGTTTCAAATTTATGCTCTAAGATGAAACTAGTTAAAATGTAACAATGTTTTTATTTAACATGTTTAATTTTTTTAATTTAACTCGAACAATTTCACTCGATTCGACTCGACTCGAATTTCATTTCACTCGATTTGATTCAAAAAAAAATTTAAATTGATTTAGGATGATAAACTAGGACTTGTGAACTCGATTAACTCAAAATTTTTTCACTCGATTCGATCGAATGCACACCCCTAATTACCTTTACATAACCTACGGATAAAACAATTGTTACATCACCGCATCCAAAACACTCAACTAACTAAATACTTTTCTCAATGTTGAACTCGTTCAGGAACTCATGCCATTCAACTTTCGAAATCAATATCAACAATCGACTCGCTTGAGGGTTCACATAAGAGAAAAACAGTTGTTTCCGAATCACCAAATTGTATTTTGATCCTCCCATATTTTCCACTATATGTCGTCTCCTCCATAAAAATTCCTTCTTGCATTTTTTCTTGGTCAACTCCAACAAATAATCCAAAGACCTCCATTTAGGATCTAACCCTTGTGTTCCCAAAATATTCGCAACTAAGAAAATCTTAGATAATTATGCAACTATTAGGGTGAAAGTATAAATATATACCCATATAATGGGTGTGTCTTAAGTTTTTTTTATCAATTAATTTATTATATATATATATTTTAAAAGGCTTAATATAATGAAAAATCCCTGTAAAATAATTTAATAATCAACTAAGGCCTCAATTGAAAACAACATTCAATTGAGTCTTTAAAATTTTTTTTTTTTTTGCTCGGCAATTAAGTCCTTAATTAAATATAAGCAATCAATTAAACCCTCAAAAAAACAACTTTCATGTAAACCCTTAACGATAGGAGCTCAATTGATTATTTAGTTATTTTATAGGGACTTTTCATTATATCAATCCTTTTAAAAAGCAACTTTTAAAGCTATATTTTTCATAAAAAGACAAATATTTTCATTTTTTATTTTAAAATAAATATTGTTTTAATCGTTTATAATTGAGTTTTGTTTGATTGACTAATGAAGTCAATTCAGTAAAAAAGCTTGAATATAATATGCGTAACTTGAGAATGACTTAAATATGCGTTTCGGCCTTTGAATTTTGATTCACTTTGGTGTCGAGTTTTTAGAAACAAGTACATGACTAATGTTGCTTTCTTGAGTGATGAAGTTAAGCCAAATGTGTAGCGACGTAAAAATTTTAGTTCGGGGTCGCTAATTGTGGCGATTTATTAAAAGCTTGAAAACTGAGATTTGTTTTTAAAACAAACAGGGAGTCGCCACCGATCCTTTTATTAGGTGTGATCGAACGCCTATTAGATCCCTTTATTTTTAAAATGAAAAGAAGGCTGAGTTTAGGTCTACGTTAAAATCTTGAGAAAGAGTAAGGTTCAGGAGTCGGTTACGCGCGAGGAAGGTATTAGCACCCTCGCGACGCCCAAAAATTGGTATCTCATAAATACGTGTTGTCTTAATTTTTAAAAAATACAAGTTCAATATAACATTTAGTCGTGATCCGATTAAAAGAAGACGAGAAATTTTCAATTTTTGATTTTTTTTTTTGAGAAGAGTGTTCCGTCTTTAACGCGAACCGACAAATTTCATCCAACATAGCGATGAAATTCGACAATTTCGTTAAATTGGTACATTGCCTTATTTATTGAAAGTAATTTAAAAATACGATTTTTGAAATAATGCAAAACGAAATTGATATGGAATAAAAATAAATAAATGAAAGAGTTAGGTACATATTGAAGCAGGTAATCAATCTGATAATAATATTAAAACATAATAATAGCACATACAAAATTAAATGTAATGATAATATTAAATGCTAAAAAAAAAAAACAATGAATGTACACACATAAAAAAATAATTTTATGAACATGTACGTCAAAACACATATATATATATAATTAGTGATAATGTTAAATATGTATTATATAATATTTGAAATATTCATGAAATGATATAAATATATATATATATATATATATATATAAATAACAATTAATGTTAAAATACATACATGATAATAGATATTGAAGGATGTATGTGCGTGATAAAGAAAAAATATATACATGAAAATATATATAAAAGATAGTATAAAAATATATAATTATGATACTAAAGTATATACACAATATGTACGAAAACATAATATGGTATTAGAAATATATATATGATATATGAAAATACAATACTAAAGATATATATATAATGTATAAAAATGCATAATAACAATGTTGAAAGAACATAATATTACGGAAACATATACGTATACGAATTAAAAATATATATATAAATACTAAAACATATACTAATATTAACGATAACAAGAATAACATGAAAGTATATACATGAGATGGTACAAAAAATATAAATATTATGGTATTTAAAAATATTTATGAAATAGCAAAAGAAACATATAGCAAATGGCATAGAAAATATAATATATATATATATATATATATATATATATATATATATATATAAATATACACAATATATACATACATTTAGAAGTATATATACATAATAAAAAACATATATATAGCATAGTATCAAAATATAAATACAATACATACATTTCGAAGCCAATGATAAAAAAAAAACTATTGATATTACCTCACGAATACATACATATTAACACATACATATAAATATAATATTAAAAAAAGACGTAACGTATAGCCATATATATATATACATACATATAGAATAATACATAATGTACGGGCCAAAATTTGCCCGGGGCCCAACAACCCAAACAAACTAAATTAGCCCAATAAACCCTAGCCCAACTAATCTTAAAACACTCCAGCCGACAAACCCTAGCCCCTAACTCTCAGCCGCCGCATGCTAGGCATGCCTCCGCCCGAGACCTGGCACCACCCATGTGCGCCGTACCACCAACCCTTTGACACCTGCCAAACAAGAAAACACGCAACAGAGCAAGCAACAGTAGGCATTGATTTGTTTTTATTTTTTTGTAATCAGATATAAAACTGAAACAAATATGTAACAAACAAAGGAGGAAAAACAACAACATCCAAGAACAGATTAAAAGTTTTTTGAAAGGAGTTCCTCCATTCTTTTATTTTTACGTTTTTAACTAAATAGGAAAAGGAAATAAAAAAGGGATTTTACCTCGTCTGTTCGTCACTACCCATCGCCGACCACTGTCGGAGTCGGTATACCCGAGGCCTGTGCAGGTCCGATGAGGGTTTGAGAGGGCGATAGGGGTCGTTTTCGTGAGCTTTTGCTCGATTCTTCTTGTCAAGATCTAGCTTTAGAAGTTTTCTTCAAAAAAGGGAAAGAAAGGGGGGTCTAAAGGCCCGGTTTCATAACCCCGACCACCGTCCGCGGAGGACCACGATGTGGGCATAACGGCGGCGCTAAGAGGGTTTTTGAAACCCTAATAGAGGAAGAAGAAGAGAATAGGGGAAGGAGTTTTCTTTTTTTTTATGTTTCGTCTGATAAAATGAAATTTTAATAAAAAATTTAGTTTTATAACGATGCCTATACGACGTCGTTTTGGGCCTGAGATTCAGGCGCCAAAACGGCGCCGTTTCATTTCATGACCCGAAATCCAACCCGAATATCCCTCAGGATCCGCGTGTTTGCGCATGGAGGGGAAATTTTCTATTTCGGTCCCTCCGATTTTTAAATGCTATTCAATCTGGTCACATTGTCATTTTTCTCTTTTAAATTTAGCCATGTGATTTCATTTCCATTTTATTTTAATCCCCGTTAGAACGGTGCGTTTAGGGATCTGGGGGATAATTTCTCATTCGATCCTCGTTTTTTGCTCGCGTGTTCAGTTTAGGCCCTCTCCTCTTTTTATTTTTTACGATTTATCCCTTTTAATTTCATTTCACTTTGGAATCAACCCTTGTTTTATTATAGTTCATATTTGAAATTTCATTTTAATTCAGATTTAGCTTTTTATATAATTTCAGTTTTTATTTTTATTTTTTTATTTTGTTATTCATTTGTATTATTCCTTATCATATGTTTATTTCTTATTGTCTCATATCTCATGTTAAAAGTTATATTACTAATATCTAGACATTGTGTTCTATTGTCATTATTACACATATATTTTAGTATGGGTTTACTTGCTTATTTATCTTTTATGTATACGTTATCTTTTATTATTGTTGCTTTTGTCATATTTAAATATTCACATGATTTGTTTACTTATTTTATTATTATATACTTACCATTTTATTTTGTTTTTAGTTTACTTTATTTCACCATTCATTTAATTATATCCTCCTTATAATCTTAAAACCTTAGATTTTACTATTATATTATTATTCCTTTAATCCTACATTTTTATCGTATTATTATTATTATTATTTTATTAGTCTATTTATTTATTTATTCATTTGCTCGTTATTATTATTATTATCCTTTTTTAACCTTTTCTAATAATTAAAGTTTACTTATTCTCTTTTCATTATATTTTATTACTATCGTTATTATTTATTTACATATTTTATTACGAATTTTTTTATACATATGTATATATTTTTAAATTGCCTTGCGAACAATGTATTTAAATTTGTTTTTTTACTAATTGTACATTAAACTCACTTATTCTATCCATTTTATATATTGATTAATAACATTTATGCGTTATTTAGCTTAGATATTATTATAATCATTTGTTATAAAACCTAATTTACATACCAGCTATTTCAAAAATTCTTTACCATTTTATATATTACTTTACCTTGTTTCATTTATTTATTTTAGCCTTTTTTATAAATCGTTTTCTTGGAATTGCTTATAGTTTTATATGGATCATTTATTTTCAAATTTCGACATGTATCGTGTACCTTAAACTCTTTATACATGTCTTGTTATTACTTATGTTAGACCTTTCACATGTTATTTTAAATTGTTATGTGCTTATTTTAATTCGTTTGTTTTACTTTAAATTGTGTTGTATATTGATTATTTTAAATTGTTCTACACCACTCACTTAAAATCGCTTCTTATGACATCTTCTTCCAAACTTGTTTTTATTATTTATTTGAAATTGTCTCATCATTTATTTTAAAGGGTTTCATGTTGTTTATTTCATTCTTTTGATTATTAACGTTGATAATTAAGTAACATATGTTATGTGGTTATTGTCGTTGTGTATATTATAATTCGTTCGTTCGTATTTTTATATTATTATCACCCGTTTGTATAGTATTTTATCCATATATATTGTTCCATGTTTGTAATTTCATCTTTCATTCGTGATTGTCATATTGTAGTTTTCAATTTATCGATCCGAAATTAATGATTCCACTTTATTTCAAGTCAAATCAAGATATTTTGAGTCGATTTTACGAAATAAAGGCAATATTCGGTTTTTAGAAATTCGTGGAATCGTGCCCTAACGTGTTGGGTTTCGATTTTACGTTTTTTTAAATAATCAAATGTCCCTTTAAAAAATTCCTCCGCGTTTTTTAAGGTAATGTTTGACATTTGAAAACTCGAGAAATAGTGCCCTATCGTGTTGGGTTCCAATTTTTCGTTTGTTCAAAATCATCAAGTATTCCTTTAGAATTTTATTCGTATTCTCTAAATTCTAAACAAGCCAATGTTTGATGCTTGGAAATTCGAGAAAACATACCCTAACTTACGGGGCTTCGGTTCTCTCGTTGATTTTAAATAATTAAATATCTTTTTGAGTTTTAAATACACCGAATTCCAATTTAAATTAAAGATGACCTTGCACTCGGGAATTCATAGAATTGTGTCCTAACTTATGGGATGTAATACTCTGATATCTCGAGATAAGGAAATCTTTAAAAACCGTTATTGAGCTAATTCAAGAATTTTAAAATCGACGTCAATAAAAGGGATCGTATTTCAAATCCATTCTCGATTTTCAACTTTCGACTCTAGGACAATAATTAATCAATTTGGTACCAATTTTGGGCGTGACGAGTGTACAGGCCAATTTCAAAACCCAACCCCAAATACATTTTAAACCAATACACAAATTACCCTTAACCCAATAAGCCCAACAAATCATTACCCAATACCACCAGACCCAACTAACCTAAACCCAAAACCCGAATGGCCCATAAACCCATGTTTCAAACCCTAAATCCCATCAGCCTAATCAACCCCACTTGCTTTCCCACTTTCGGCCAACCACCCCAACTGCTCTGACACCACTGCAGCCACCGCCCAAGGTTACTGCCCACGCCACCGCCCTTGTACCTGCACACATTAAAAGAGACAAGACAGAAAGCAAAAAAGAGGATTGTAAATGGGTATAAAGACCCGAATGAAGTTGTAAAAAGGGGATTTTTTTTCTTTCATTTTTTTGCAACAATACTAATAGATCAAAAGTAAAGACAATTTCAAAATACCAAAAGCAGTGCAATATCATCAAATCGGACTAAACTCTAAGGTGAATCTCCTCTTTTTTTTTAATTTTTGTTCATTTTTGAAATCTTTTTTTTTTTCCTTTTCTTTTCACATCTAAATACATAAACCTAAATAAAAATAATATTATAAAACTAAAAAAAAAAAAGGAAAAAATTTAGGCGCCAAAGCGCGACGACGGTCCGACCATCGTACGTGATGAAACGTGGCCTAATCCTCCCTTCTTCCCCTCCTCTCTTTTTTCTCTCTTCCTCTCTTTCTTTTTTTTTTCTTTCCCACCTCACAAATGTTTTTTTTTCCAGATTTTTAGGCTATTTATAGCCCAGCAAAACGGTACCGTTTTGGTACCCAGTTTTAAACAAAAAACGGCGCCGTTTTGATGCGGGTCGGATCGACCCGACCGGCCCCTACAAGGATCCGCGTGCTTTTAACTGCGGAAGGGCTATTTGCGCAATCGGCCCTTCCGCTTTTTCATGTGATTGCAATCAGGTTTTTCTTGCTTTTAATTTGGCCCTACTATTTAGCGCTCTTTGCAATCTGTCCCCACGATTACTCACGCGTTTTGAGTAAATGGAATTATTGCATCCCGACCCCACATTTTCTCGCGTTTTAAATCAATCCTTTCTTTCTATTTTCTTTTAAATTAGCCCCATAACTTTGTTTTTATTTAATTTTAATCCTTTTTCGTTTTTTATTTGAACATCCATGTAGTTTTATTATTATTATTATTATTATTATTAGGTATTAGTAAATATTTTAGTACGTATAAATATATATATATATATATTTTATATTTTACTCACTTTATTTTAATAGTTTATTAATAATGTGCTCGTTTCTTTTGTATTTCAAAATAATCGTTATTGTTATTATTATTAGTTTATGTTTTATATATACTTACATTTATAGTACTTATACATACTTAATATATTTGCATATATCTAAATGACATTATTACTAGTTTTATTTTTATATAAATGTTCCAGCATTATATATATTTTTTGTGTTCTTAATATTATACTTCACATATGTCATATATTTTAATATTATATTACACATGTATATTTCAGATCACCTTATGTATAGATATATTCTTGTATACCCTTATATGTTTTACGTATATTTTAATATTTTTCATATATCTATATTTTATGTTTTGTTATATATTAGTATACATGTTTTTATTATATGTACGTATATATGTCATTTGTTTTCGTATATCATGCCATTCATTATTATTCTTTATTATTAATACCCGTGTTTATCATACATATGTATATACATGTACTTTTTATTTGTAGTTTTCGTATGTCATATTATTTATTCTTCTGTTCATTATTTTCATCATTGTCACATATATTATTATTTGGTGTACATACATTATTATTATTGTTTATGTTTATAGCATTCTTAATATATATTATGTGACGTACATTTATACCATGTGTATATATATCTAGTGTGCATATATATCATTACGTGTATGTCTACGAGGCATTATATTTTCATCATTTCGTGTAGGGTTCAAATAATATACATGATATATTATCACTATCTATTTGTATATGTTTTATGTATGTATTCTTAATATCATTTTACATATGTATATTCATTACGTGTTCGTATTCAATCCTGTGATCATGTTTAATTTTTATATGTATTGTTAGTATCTTTAAATATTTTTACCATATTACGATATTCGTTTCAAAATGTTTAAATTCTTCCATTTATTTATTCCAATTTACTTTACGGTATTTCAAAACCCTATTTGTGTTTTCTATTTAATTTCAATAAGTAAGGCAATAAACCGATTTAATATTAAGTCATCGAATTCATCGATATGTTGGGTGAATGTCAATTGACTCGTGTTAAAACGGTATATCCTTCTTAAAAAAAATCAAAAAACATCGAAAGTTCTCGTTTTTAAACCGGATCACGATTGGAATTTTAAATTGAACTCGTATTTCTGAAAATTAAAACAACATGTGTTTATAAGATACCAATTTTTGGGCGTCGCGAGGGTGCTAATACCTTCCTCGCGCGTAACCGACTCCCGAACCCTAATTTTTCTCTGGCTTTAAAGTAGACCTAAACTCGACCCTTTTTTTCGTGTTAAAAGAAATCTAATAGGTGTCCGATCACACCTAGAAAAAAGATCGGTGGCGACTCCCTGTTTATTTCAAAAATCAAAATTTCAATTTCCCAATTTTTAATCGCCACAATTAGCGACCCGAATCCACAAAATTTTTACGTCGCTACAACGAGGGTGCTAATCCTTCCTCGCACGTAACCGACTCCCGAACCCGTTTTCTCAAGTTTCGTAGACCAAAAATGTCATTTTAGTAAACTAAAATATTTTATTAGAACAAAGGTGATCCGATCACACCTAATAGCGGTCGGTGGCGACTCCCATATTCGTTTTCATTTTCAAACCAAAGTCGATTCTCGTTTTTTTCAAAAAAATGGTTTCGACACATAATATGGGCACATTAGAAGTAATAATAATAACAATAATAATAATAATAATAATAATAATAATAATAATAATAAAACTAATACGATAAAGATAATATAAATAAATGTTAAAAATATCTATATATATGGTAGAAAAATAATGGCCAGTATAATAATAATATATATAATAATTACCAATTTTTTTAAATTAAATAAAATAGCAGAACAGTATAACATTCAAACAAAAAGGATTAATATTAAACTAAAGACAAAGTTATGGGGTGAATTTTGAAATAAAAACTAAAGAAAAGGACAGAATTATATGCGCATGAAATGTAAGTGGACCGAAACAGCAATATTTCCACTCCCTCTAAACGCAGCGCATCGATGGGGGCCAAATTAAAAATTGCTGAAAATAATAGGGCCAAATTGCAAAATTATAGGAATTTGATTGCGAAGTCTCAGAAAAGCGGAAGGGTCATTTGCGCAATTAGACCCTTCCGCTAAAACACGCGGATCCCCTTTGTGCTGGGTCGGGTCGCTTGCGGGTCAGATGAAACGGCACAGTTTTGGCGTTCAGACTTGGGCACTAAAACGGTGCCGTTTTAGTGGGCTATAAAAGCCTAAATTTTCCAAAAAATTCATTTCCACCAGCCTTAAAAAAAAAAGGAGAGAAAGCTCTCCTATTTTCTCTGGGAAATCCCAGATCTCGGTTAGGGGACCGATGAGCTCCACCGTAGATCCCTCGCCGGCCACCGTCTCCGGCCACCGCGTGCGGTGGACGAAATTCTAAAAGGTATATATATATTTTTTCTTTTTTTTATATATATTTTTTATTAGTATATATAAACAATAAAAGAAGATAAATGGATTTTTCTATGTGTAAATAGTTGCGAAAAGTAAAGATTAAAATGAAAACGAATCGAAATAACACCTTATTCTGAATCTAACTCCTCTGTTTTGTATTTCTTGCTATGGCCGAATATTTCTATTGGTTGTTTGAATCTCTTTTGCTCTATTTTTCATCCCAAAATCCGTCTCTGCCTTTTTTATAAAATTTATGTTTGGCCTTTTAAAAGGCTATTTACATTTTTTTTCTATCTTACTTTCTGTCTTTTCTCTATTTAATTGCTTGCAGGTACTGAGTTGAGGATGGTGGCCACAGTGACGTGACAGAGGCGGTGGTGGCAAAGGGTTGGTGCGGCGCTGGTCAGATGGTTAGGGGCATGGGTGTTGCGGCGCAAGTGGGGGATAGTTGGCTAGGGTTTCAGAAGCTGAAACCCTAGGTCAGAATTTGAGGTTTTGCGCTTCTTTTAATGGGCTGGTAATATTAGGTTAGTGGGTTAGTGGGTTAGTAAGGGTAATTGGGTTGTATTAGGCCAAACAGGTTGAGGTTATTTGGGTTTTGTAATGGGTTTCGGGTAAAGGTTAGCTAATGGGTTAGGGGTATTATTAAAATGGCCCAAAATTGGCCTGTAACAAAATGTTTCCTCTACTTGGAGAGGTTTATGAGATAGTGGCCAAGGGTTTTAAATGGGAAGTAGGGGATGGTTCAAATATTCGGTTTAGGTTCGATTGGTGGGTGGGACAATGACCGTTGAAGGATAATCAAAACACGAACCAATCAGAGAATGGTCTCGGATTATATCTCGAATGAGGGTTCGTGGTGGTGCCAATCCCTTGCGTGAATAGAGAGGTTGTTAAAGACTCTTGTTGTTGGGGGTTGGAGACTTCTGGTAGATTTTTGGTAGGCTCAGCTTATTAGATGCCAACAAAAATTGAGTTCTATAGCAATAGTTACATGAGGTCCGGAGTGAATCCGTTTTTTCATAGGGCTTGCTTAGCTAAAGCACTAACAACATTATCGAATTAGCACTATTTTATAATGATATATTGCATCTTCAAATAATTATATTAATACAATTTAAAAATAAATATAAGTATTCATTACTTTAGATGTGACAATTGAATCAAAATCTAAGTTTCATGTATACATATAAATCAAAATTCAAGTTTCACGTGAATAATTACACTAAATCAAAATTTATGTATCAAATTACACATTAGACCAAAGCTCATATATAATCTTGATATTCATTCCAAAAATAATATTAAAGTTTGGATTAAAGGGTGGCTATGAATCCTCTGTTGGTAATGCAAAGGGTTGGTGTTAGTGGGTATATCCCATATTGGTTAAATACAAGCTATTAAGAGTGCTTTTATATAATTGTACTTCTTAGTCCCATTGAGCAATTGGGCCATAGGCTTATCACATGTTTTTTTCAAGTGTCTTATTTTTTCCACATAGTTACTGTTCCGAAAAATCTACGAAATTTTGGCTGTTCTGACCGAAATAGTGGGGGTAGTTTTAATGCTTTTTTTGTACTTCTTTGCCCCCGCATTTTTATCGTTTTCCCCTTTGTTAAACATTCCTCCCCTCCGCTTTCTGTTTGCGATTTCTTTATAAACTGTCTTTTTTTTTTCCTTAATCACTTTAGAGAAAATTATGTCTACAAGTTTGGGTTTTAAGCGGGATCGACTATGACCCCTCCAAATTTTCCTAGGAATTATTTCTGCTATAATTTCCTGAGAAGAGCAACACCAATCAAGTTCCATCTTCCATAATCGAGTGTACGAATATCGAAAGATTGTGCTAACCTTGGAGGATGAGATCCGTTACATAATTACACCGATCAGGGTGAATTCGTTTCTAAGACGACGGATTTACCACGACGCAATAATTTGTGATTTCATATTTCGTTATTTATTTTCCAGTAAGTGCTAACAGATCTGTTTTGCAATAACTTATTTCCAACATCCTCTTGCTCATTGCCCAAACAGGTCTTATACATCACAACTTACAAACTACGTACACATTTGAGTTGGCTCGTGGCTCATGGCTCATGTTGTTTTGTAATTTGATTTGGAAAACAGAGGCCATTCACGGTGATCCCACCATCAACAAAAATAAGCTGCCCTGTTACATATGAAGCCCCCGGTAGGCACAAGAAAGCCACCATAGCCGACACTTCCTTCGGCTCGCCAGCCCGTCCTAATGGTGTTCGGCTTATGATTGCATTTATTCCTTCTTCATTATCTTTAGAAAACTGCAAAAATAATATATCAATGTATCTATTATGTCTATAGTTGTCTAATTATGATGAAAACTAATTGTCGAGTCCTAATAAATGTAACACAAAGTTATTTGGATTTGATTAGAAATAAGTTCAAAATCTTTTTTATCATTAATATCTTAATTATTTAAAAGTTTAAACAAGTTTTTAGGTAAATTGCACCCAAAGTCACTAAACTATAGTAAGTTTATGCTTTAGTCACTCAACTTAAAAAAGTTACAAGATGATCACTAAACTATTCAAAAGTTTTGATTTTAGCCACTGGACTGTTAAAACTGTTGTTGTATAGGTTTCTCTGTTTGAGTCGCTTGCACCAATCGAAAGTTCTCCTTCCTCTTCTTTTCTATAATTCAACTTCTTTTTTTTTGGCCATGAAACAGTTTTGAAAATCACGAATCTACAAACCAAAATCCAGACAACTTTCTTCTCAGATCTCCGACACTGACCACCAGATTGACTTGGATCCAAGGTATGTTCTTCTACTCATCAATGGGTACTGGCTCACTGTACCAATCATCAAATCATCACTTGGAGCTTCCTAGTCGATTTATTTAAAAAAAAAAAAACTTAACAACCTAGTGACTTATATCAAATTTTTTAATAGTTTAGAAACTTAAATGAAAACTTTCAAATAGTTTAATGACCATTTTGTAACCTTTTGAAGTTGAGTGAACAAAACGTGTATTTACTAATTGTTTAATGACCTTGGGTGAAGTTTATCCTTTTTTTAAGATTATATATTTTTATTAGTAATTGAAAAATCTCAATCCAACCTTGAGCTTCTGACATAAATTATAGATTTTGTTTCAATAAAATTTCAATGACTTAGAAAAAAAAAAAGAGTTACATAGTTTGAATTCAAGAATAAGAATCGAGTCCATTTCATATTAGGTGAACAAGTCTAATCAAGTCATTTTTTTTTAATTCTCTAATAGAACTGAAACTTTAAAAATAAAATTCAATCAAGCTCAAACCGGGTTTTGAAATTTCAGTTGAACTCAAGCTTCTTACGGCACGAGTTCGTTCAAGACCGCTTACAAGTTTATTGGGACTGAGGGAGTATAAAAGATAAGCATAAGGAAGAGTTTCTTACACGTTGAGAGAGGGGAGTTTTGATGACTGCTGGTGCAATGGTATTAACCCTAATGTTATCTCCTGCCCAGTCACAAGCTAAGAATTTCGAAAGATGATCCATGGCCCCTGCAACAAAATCAGACAATTTTAGAGGGACTAAAGCACAAATTTTCCATTTGAAGGGGCCAAGGCTTTACCTACCACCTGCTTATATATGTGGTTAATTGTATTCAACATTCTCAAATTATCACTAAGATTTTAAATTGGTCTTTGAACAAAAAAAATATTTTAATTGAGTTTTCAAAGTATTAATATTATATTAATCAAGTCTTTTCGTCAGTTTGGCTATCAATTTAGGCATTAAATGATAGCTCAGATTGGAAACACATTAGATTCAAAACACATGAATCAAATTGGAAACACATTCGATTCTAGTTGTTTGCACGTAATTAAAATTGAACCGTACGTTTTAAATATACTCTACACTATATTTGAGCTGGCAATTAACACCTAAGCTACTAGTTAGGTTGTCAGAAGGACCTTATTGATATGATAGTGATATTTTAAAGACTCGAAAAGAAAGTTTTGGATTTCTAGGGCCAATTTAAAATCTAGACTACAATTTTAGTACGCCTTGAACTTGACAACACTCCAACTTTGGTCTCTAGACTTTTTTTTGGTCCATATTAGTCCCTGAACATGACATCTTTTCTCAATCTAGTCCTCAAACTTGGATTCTGTTAGGGCATGATGGCGTGGAACTCTGATATTGGTCCCTAGACTTGTAGCTTTAAGATTTTATACAATTTTTTTAATTTCTTAGGTGATGACATGACATAATCTTAAAGTGGTACATTATCACACCTTAATTGAACTAAGTTCATGGACCAAATAAGAAAAAAAGATTACTAAGTTTTGGGACTAATGTGGACCAAAAAAGTTTCAAGGACCAAATTGAAAAATACCAAGTTCAAAGACTAAATATTTCTTTATCCCAAAAAAATAAATAAAATACAATATGTAAAAAAATAATTTCATAAATATAAAACGTGTAGATGTATAGGCCAATTTTGGGTTACCTAAACCCATTACAAAAAAAACCCAAACCCTTAAAACCCATACATTCAAAACCTCAAACCCAAACTAAACTAATTAAAACCCTAGCCCAACCCAAAACCATTAACAGCCATAACAAAAGAAAAAAAGAACTAAAAACCCTAAAATCAGCTTATGCCGCCTCTGCCCCCAGCCCCATACCAGTCGGCCACCAACTACCTGCTCTCTGACGCCTCTGACGAAGCTACAGCACCGCCCCACCGTCATCCAACTTGCGTTCCTGCAAGCATTAAACGGGAATTGACATAAAGCAAAAGAAAATGAAATGGCTATAAAAAGGGCCAAATGCAAACCATGTACGGGGGGAATTTTTTGAGAAAATAATAAGCAATATTAGAAAAAAAAAAAGAACTCAAAAACCGCAGCCAAAACAGATCAATCAGAGACTAAGCCAAAGGTTTACCCCTATTTCTCTTTATTTTTATTTTTCCTTTTTTTGAATCCGTTCGTATACACGATTTTCACCCTATTTTAAAACAACATATACATTAAATACAAACATATAGAAAATAAAAAAAAAAAGAGAAAATTTTACCTTTTTTTCCGAAACTCCGGCCACCGTGAGCGGTGGCCGGCGACGGTGGCGCACGGCGTTCCGGCGACCGGTCCCCTTGGCCGAGAATCGCCCCTTCCCTTCTCTCTCACTCTTTTTTTTTCCTCAGCTGCTGAAATGAATTTTTTAGAAATTTTCAGGCTTTTATAGCCTACCCGAAACGGCACCGTTTTGGTGCCCACTTTAAAGTACAGAAACGGCGCCGTTTAGGCGCAACCCGAATTGGACCCGACCCGAGGCCTAAGATCCGCGCGTTTTATAAGCGAGGTAAAATTGTTTTCTCACCCTCCGCAATTTCATCCAGATTTAATCAGGTCTTTCCACATTTTTAAATTTGGCCTCGTATTTTTAATTCTGTTTTAATTCAATCCCCTGGCAGTATGAAGGAGAAATGACCGAACGACGTCGTTTGGTGAAATGGGACTATTTTCTCCTTAGATCCTTCCTATTTGCTCGCGCGTTCTAATCTGTCCCTTCCCCTTTTATTAATTTTAAAGATTGGCCCCAATACTTCATGTTTATTTCGAATTTAATCCTTTTTGAGAATTAAGGAAGGTTTTGGAATTATTTTCACCCTTTCATTATACATATTATTCACTATTTACCTTTTTATATTATTATTATTATTAACGTATTTTACTATTATTTAGACATTTGTAGTTTTAGTCAATACTTGTATATATTTTACATGTTCATATAATTGTTTTATTATTAGCCTTAATATATGTTTTATATATATACGAATATTCTATCATGTATATTTTGTTATATTTTACTTCTATATTATCAACACTTATTATATATCTTTAATATATACACGTATACCTTTATACATTATTTTTATTATTAATCTTGATATTATTATTCTGCTAATATATTTGTATCATATATACATACTTTTTTAATGTATATTCACATATTATATTTCATATTACGCCCATGTAATTAATATTATGTATATCATTTTATTAATCATGAATATCACATTATGTTTTATCATGTATATGTTTTAATATATTTATTTTGTTTCGTATTATGTATATATTATGTATATGCGTTTAAATATTACATATTATATATTTATGTAATGTTTTTCATTATTACCATTATTATTATTAATACGTATACACAATGTAATTTTTATCATATTATGTATATATTTTTCTATACTACGTATATATATTTTTCTCACATGCATCACGTACATACTCTTAATATCATTTTATATATATATATATATATATATACGTATATATTTATTGTTTTCTCGTATTTGATACTATAATTACATTTAATCTTGTATACATTATTAGTGTTCTCCTTCAATATTATTGTGATATTCGGTATTAGTTTCAAATATGTTTATGGCTCTTCCACTTATTTATCCTTATTTCACATCAACTTTGTTTTACATTTTTCAAAAAAATCATATTCTTGTCTTCCTAATTAATTTCAATAATCAAGGCAATATACCGATTTAACGTCCGAGTCATCGAGTTCATCGCTATGTTGGGTGAATGTCAATTGGCTCGTGTTAAAGCGGTATACCCTTCTCAAAAAAACCGAATAAATTAAAATTTCTCATCTTTTTAATCGGATCACAACTAAGTTTACATTAAACTCGTATTTTTGAAAATCAAGACAACACGTGTTTATGAGATACCAATTTTTGGGCGTCGCGGGTGCTAATACCTTCCTCACAGCATGAATCGACTCCTAACCCTAATTATTTTCTCTGGTTTTTAAACGTAGACCTAAATTTAGCCTTCCTGTTGTTTTAAAGAAAAGTTTAATAGGTGTCCGATCACACCTAGAAAAAGATCGATGTGGCGACTCCGGTTTATTTTGAAACCAAATTTCAATTTCCAGTTTTCTAATAAATCGCCACAATTTAGCGACCAAAGTAAATTTTTACGTCATACAAATTGCGACTCCATCGGGGGACAGTTTTGAGAGTCGAATCGAATAAACACATTTTGTCAAAGTTTCCAAATTTCCTTGTTCAAAGTAAATATTTGGTCATGATCCAAAATCTCGTTTTCAAAAATTCATGCAATTGCATCATGTCAGAAATATTTCTCCAAACTTGTTGGTTTTTTCAATTTTCAATTGTTATGGTTGTAATTTTGGTTTAGTTTCTTTAAAACGTAAAGGTTTACGAGTTTTTCCCACACACCGCACACTGCATTTTGCATAACATGAGCTCTATACCCGGCTCTCCGTCCGCTTAAGTGAAAGTAAACGCTACGCCTTCGTGAGTTAACTCGTCCCTCCGCATGTGCTAGTGAATACTTTCAGGTTACATATGACTTATGCTTTCGTGAGTTAACTTGTCCCTCCGCATAGGCATAAGTAAATGTAATCCCTCGAATTGAACTCGTGAGCTTGTGATGAGCTACGACCGAGGCTTCGTGCTAGTCTTAGTAGACGATAGTACGAACGATTCGAGTACCTATCTAGAACCAAAACTGCATATAATGAACCATATGAGCCATCTAATTAGAGCCATACCGAACCTTTGTCCGCTTATAGCCACCAAAATAAGTACACGGGGATAATGCCTTTTTGCCTTTCATTTACATTGTTCATACAAAGAGATTTGGATTGGACAGTTTAATTTGTTTCTCAAATCATATGTGTTGTGTTTACTAACCAAGTTTGTTTATTTTTATTTTCATCATGCATCATAGGCATCACATTAGGAAGGTGTTGATTAAAGGATAGTTGCCAAAGAACGGGTTTCTGATGGAGGAGTCAATTACACAAATAATCGAGAAGAATGCCGTGGTTCGAGACTGGTCTCTAAAAACTCAGAGAGAAAAGGGGGACAGCCTAGTGGAAGGGAGTGTTGCCAATTTGCCCGAATATACTACTGTGAATGTCCGCCAAAATAACCTTGAGGATTTGGTGCAAGTTTGGAACCAATGGGATTCAGACACTAGGGGCATTTTCACCGAGAGGTATGGAGATATAGCTCACTTGATCACCATTCGTGTAGATGAACAGTTGATTCAAGCCATGGTTCGATTCTGGGACCCGGCTTATCAGTGCTTTACATTCAATCAAGAGGACATGACTCCAACCATAGAAGAGTATGCTGCTTTACTCCGCATCAACAATGTGCAATTCGGCAAGATATACGTGAAGGAGCCTAAGCCATTGACCTTTAGAAAAAAGTTAGTAAGACTGACAGACATGACTGATGCCTGGGCCGAAAAACAAATAAAAAAGAAGAATGAAACAGTTTGCATTCCATGGTCTAGCCTACGAGAATCGGTTCTGAGTCATCCGGACATATTGAAGAGAGTTAATCTATTTGCCTTGGCCATTTACGGTTTGGTCATTTTCCCGAGAGTTCTCGGACATATTGAGGTCGCAGTATTTGATTTCTTCGAAAGGCTAAAACAAGGAGTCAACCCTGTCCCGACTATCTTAGCCGAGACATTCAGGTCCTTGAGTACTTGTCAAAGGGTAGGAAAGGGACGATTTATCGAGTGTGCACAGCTGCTCAATGTTTGGATTTTGAGTCATTTTTGGAAAGTAGAGCGCACTCCATTCCACATGTTTTCAAAAACATTCACCCCGCTAGAAGCTTACCTCAAGAAAGAGTGGAAAAAGAAATCACCGAGCAACATTGGGTATCGGTGTTTGAAAATCTTCGCGCAAGGATATAACATGGAGAGCACCTGGATCCGTCCTTCAGTTTTGCTATACAAATGTGGAAGCCAAGATTGGGTACCTTTACTCGGATTATGGGGAGGAGTTGGATACGCTCCGCTATTAGTCCAAAGGCAATTTTCTTGCGACAATTTATACCCTGCAACTGGAGGTTGGCACACCCGAGTTCGCTTTGCGGGTGAGGATATATGAAGAGAGTCCGAGATATTGCAAAGTCTTGGAATGAAATTCATTTCATGGAATTAGCTTTGTATGCTTGATACCCTTACCCAAGACTATGACATATGGAGAAAGCAAAGGGTAAGTAGTCGAAGAAATCTCATCAACAAATTGCACCGCCTAACCCTTTTTTGGAGGAAATGCCGTCCAGAGTTGGACATCGCTAGACAAGAATTCGAGCGAGAAAAAGCTAAGATGTCTAGGGACCTCGGTACCCTTCAAGAAGAAAACTATCGCTTGAAGATTGAAGCTCAAGTTGAAAGGTCCAGAATCAAAAAGTACAAAGGGAGGCCGAGATCGTGAGAAACGACTTAAGGGACCTTCATTTGGAAAACAAGAAATTAAGAAGCACTATAAAGAATAGTGGATTGGGCAAGTCAACAGCTGAGTGGAAAGAAGAAATTAGCAACATCAAAGGAGGAATGGAGTTTTGGAAGGAAAAGCAAAGAAAGAAGAGGAAAAGGCACACATACAGCAATAGAGTTAAGAAGGAAGAATGCCGAGTATGAAATGGCAACTGCGGAATTTGCGAATAGTCAGTCTGAACATCGAGAATTAAAAAGGAGAGTACGAGATTTAGAAAATATGATACAATCTCGTCAACAACAATTAGATAACCTCCTGAAGGCTCTAGAAGAGAAGAATGATCAGTACGATAGGGACATGCACGCGTACGAAGGAACTCTCCAAGAAAAAGAAATACAACTCAACTTCTTGATCAATGAAATTCGCCAAGCGGCTATGCAAGTTGTTCAATTATCAGATGAAGCCGAAGTTCTTAGTTGCCAATTCCCTCCGAGCCAAAGATCGAGTATATCAGAGTTTTTAGAGCAAGTGAAGAAGCAAGGCAATGTGGCTAGGAAATTTGTGTAACTGTTGGAAAAAAATGAAAACTTTTTGTAACGTACTCTTCTGATAAATGAAATGCCTACATATGGGGCTATCTTGAAATCAACACCAAATTCTTGCATATTTACTCATAACTAACATTTATGCATCATTTATTTCTTTGGACATTCGTTCATTCATACACTCATTCATTCATTCATCGCATGTACATACCACCATAATCATCCACCGAAACTAAAAGAACCATATAATCCGCAGTTGCAAGACTTCAAGACTGGAATCACGACATTTATACGTAACGCGCGACAAACTAGGGCAAATGGAAGTCGAGTTCAATGAGAGAATCGAAAGGATGGAAAGGGCTCAAAAAGAATTACAAGAGCAATCACTAAATCGCAACAAGAGACGAGAGATCTAATGGTAAGATCTCGAGAGGATTCACTCGAGCAAAGAGATCAGATGGCCAAAATTATGGAGATGATGACAACTTTGGTCAAGGGAAAGGGACCCATGCAGAACCCCGATGTTATGGAACCTCAATCGAGAATTCACCATGATCAGGATCCACTCTATCCTCCGGGATTCACTCCACCACCCGTGTGTACAACACGAGAGGGTATGCTCAAGGAGAGAACCCGCGGCTTGGAACATCGACCTATGCCACCGCCTCCACCCACTAATTTAGGGCCAGGAATATTCGCGTCGAACCCAGGGGCCAGTCCTGCTGATCCCCTAGTTCCAGATCTGGATGACCCCGCAGAAGTGGCCAAATTGAAATTGGATAACCATGACGCGAAATATAGAAGTCTAGAGGAAAGACTCAAAGCAATAGAAGGCACTGAGGTCTTCTCTGTGCTAGGTGCCAAGGAACTCAGCCTCGTACCTGATCTAATTTTGCCTCCGAAGTTCAAGGCGCCTGATTTTGAGAAGTATGATGGGACTAGGTGCCCAAAAGCACATCTCATTATATTCTGTCGAAAAATGACGGGTTACGTGAATGATGATAAGTTACTTATACATTGCTTCCAAGACAGTCTAACCGGGTCAGCCCTACGTTGGTACAACCAACTCAGCAGGGAAAATATTAGATCCTGGAAAGACTTGGCATCTGCATTCTGCGAGCAATATAAGCATGTATCAGACATGGTACCAGACCAGATGACCTTACAAATGATGGAGAAAAAGCCGTCAGAAACCTTTAGACAGTATGCGCAGAGATGGAGAGACGTCTCAGCCCAAGTGGAACCCCCACTAACAAAAACGGAGATAACCGTTCTCTTTATCAACACCTTAAAGGCGCCGTTTTATGACAAATTAGTGGGAAGTGCCACGAAGGAGTTTGCAGATATTGTAATATCTGGTGAGCTCATAGAGAACGCTGTTAAGAGCGGTAGAATAGAAGGTTCAGAGGGTTCGAAGAGGGCAGTACCTATGAAAAAGAAGGAACCAGAAACCCACATGGTCGGGATGGGAAACCGCTATGCCTCTAATTCATATCCTAACCAACCTCGACCCCGACATTATACACCTTCAAATTTCCATTATCCTCCTCAAACCCCTTACTACCAAGCACTACCTCCCTCCTACCCCATATACGCCATGTACAACCAAAGACCTGCCACCACTTTCTCACAAAACACTGCACCAGCTCAAAACCAACTCAGAAATGAGCCAAGACCAGCGAGGCCTAATACCGAGAGACCGCAGTTTACTCCCATCCCTGTGTCGTATGGGGAATTGTACCCAAAACTTTTGGAGAAACAACTGATCTCTCCCCACTACATGGCACCCCTTAAACCTCCATACCCGAAATGGTACGATCCAAATGCTAGTTGTGCATATCATGCCGGGAATCAAGGGCATTCTACAGAGAACTGTCTTGCTTTCAAAAGGAGAGTTCAAGGGCTCATCGACGCGGGCATTTTGCGATTTGATGGTATCATGGCAGATGCACTGGGAATCCATTCCCAAACCACACCGAAGGTAATGTGAGCGCAGAGAGAGAGAGAAGATAAACGACGAAGTAAAAGATGGGTTTCAAGTAAGAACACCTCTGCAGAGAATCGGGGGTGCTAGTTGAAAAAGGGTTGCTTTGTCCTTTTAACGGAGTATTCGAAGGAAGGGATGCAAAGAGTCACGCGCTTTTGCGAGTTCCATGGCGTCGAAGGACACCACATTCACCCGTGATGAATTCAGAAGATTGTTACAAAGTATGATGGATAACAAGGAGATAGGGATTTTTTGTAAAGCCGAAGAGGCCGATAGTGGAGAAATATGTGCCTCTGACAATCAATCATCGAGTCCCCTTATAGTACTGATCGACCATTGGTGATTTACTATGACGCGAAGAGGGAGCCAGGTGAAACCAAAGATGATCATTGAAATACCATCTCCTTTTCCTTACAAAAATGATAAGGCGGTATTTTGGAAATACGATGTCAACATCGTAACACCTGAAAGTGAAAAACCTGAAGCCGCAACTGGAAGCGTCGGGGAAGTGGGTCACTTCACCCGCAGTGGGAGATGCTATTCTAAAGAAATTGAACCGACAAAGAAAAGTAGCGATTTGAAGCAAAAGGGAAAGCGAAGATGCACGGTTGAAGTCGAGCAAGAAATTCCACCGTGCAAGAAACCAAAAAGCTTGTGGATGAGGAAGAAGCTCAAGAATTCTTGAAGTTTATCAAGCACGATGAGTATAGTGTGGTGGAACAATTGAGTAAGCGACCATAGCGAATCTCGCTTTTTATCTCTCTTGTTAAATTGAGCCACACCGAATGCTTTATTGAAGGTGTTAAATCAAGCTTATGTGGCTAATAACATATCCGCTGAAAAGCTTGATAGGTGGGTAAACAATTTGAATGCGGACAATTTCATCTCTTTTAGTGATGATGAGATACCGCCAAACGGTAGAGGATCGGTGAAAGCGCGCATATCACGACTCATTGCAAAGGGCTACATAATACCGAACGTGCTCATCGATAATGGGTCAAGATTAAATGTTATGCCATTGGCCACACTTTCCGTAATACCGATGGATTTGTCCTACTTAAGGCCCCGCCATTCCACGCAGGGCATTCGACGGACGAGGCGTGAAGTTATGGGAAAGATTGAGATCCTTTTAGAAGTGGGCCTCTTACATTTATGATGTTGAGTTCCAAGTCATGGACATTACGCCATCGTATAATCGCCTTTTGGGAGACCACGGATCCATTCTCGCTGAGCGGTCCCGCCATCCTCCACCAAAAATAAAATTTATCATGGACGGTTTATGCGGTCACGATCGAAGGAGAAGAAGATATTGTCGCATCTCAGATCTGGCGATGCACCGCATTTGAAGCGAACAAAGACGCAGATGGAGTGTTCCTTCCGGTCCCTTGAATTTGTGAATGCCACTTTCGTTTCTTTGAGGAAAACAGAATTCCAAAGGCTGAAACCGTCGAGAAATACCGTAATGGGTGTCAAGTTGACCGTAGGAAGAGGAGCTCGAGCAAGAAGAGGTTTAGCGGACATCCGCAAGGAATAGTTAGGGCTTTAAAGCCGGTCAAAAGACAAGGCTCGATACGGTTTGGGATTCCACTGACATGCGCCAAAGGAGAAGACAAAGGAAGAAAGATCGGAAAGAAGGATTGCAAGAACTTTGGGCCGAGAACCAGATGGGAGCCCATAGAATACCCTCCTTTGTCAAAAACATTTACGTCTGCATGGAATGATATACCTGGACAAGACGATCCACGAAACATGCCGAGGATAATTGAAAGGGGTTTTCAAAATGTCGCATAAATGTCATTGACAAAGGGGCCGGTACAAGTAAAGATGTCTCGAGGATACGCCTTGCCCTCCCCGGGTTTCATGTTGAACAATTGGACTTCCGAGGAGCTTCTTGTAGTTCATAAGTCTTGAGTAATGCCAAACATTAACTTTCTATTATGTCTTTAGATATAAAAGAATTCTTTTTTGTAAGAGCGTGCATTCGCTCTTTATCATTTAAATGAATATCAATGAAGATGCATTTTGTCACGATTTTTTCGCATTATCGCTAATTTCATAATTATTTTCTCATTTCATAGCCCACATTCACATTTGCCACATTCCATGCCATAACATTCCTTTGTTGATTCCAATAGTTGGATACCCTCTATAGCTTCCTTTTCCATTCAACTTTCAGTGCTCGGATATCGATGACATGAACAAACCCAATTCTGAGTCCCGAAATTGATTTTGAGAAAGTCGTTTGCTTAGGGAATTTGAAGCGAAGAAAATGTCAAGATTACGTCTCGTCTCCCGAATTGTTAAGAATGGTGGAACAAGAGGATAAACAGATTTTGCCTCATGAAGAATCATGGAAACAATAAACTTGGGCACTAAAGAAAGGAAACAAGAAGTGAAGATTGGGACTTCTATTTCGAAAGCACTAGGCATAATTTGATCGCTCTACTTCGCGAATACAAAGATGTTTTCGCATGGTCATACCAGACATGCCAGGGCTAGATGAAGATTTAGTAGTCCATAAGCTCCCATTGAGGCGTAATGCAAGCCCATCCAAAGAAAAATTAAGACGGATGAGACACGAAATGTCACTGAAAATAAAAGAGGAGGTCAAGAAGCAATTTGACGCTGGTTTCCTACAAGCCTCCAAATATCCGAATGGGTGGCTAATATAGTCCCGCACATCAAAGAAAGACGGCAAGGTACGAATGTGTGTGGACTACCGTGACTTGAATCGAGCCACCCAAGGATAATTTTCCCTTACCACATATTGATACGTTGGTGGACAACACAAAGAAAGCATTCATTGTTTTCTTTCATGGATGGATTCTCGGGGTATAATCGGATCAAGATGGCCTCAAGACATGGAGAAAACCACCTTCATAACAATGTGGGAACGTTCGCTACAAGGTGATGCCATTCGGGTTAAAGAATGTTTGGGGCAACATATCGAGAGAGAGCCATGGTGACGTTATTCCATGACATGATGCATAAAGAAATAGAGGTCTACGTCGACGACATGATTGCTAAATCCTGAGGGGAAGAAGAGCATGTAGTAAACTTGAAGAAGTTGTTCGACAGTGAGAAAGTTTCAATTAAAGCTCAATCCAAACCAAATGTACATTTGGGGCGACCTCGAGAAAGTTGCTAGGCTTCATTGTCGGTGAAAGAGGTATCGAGGTTGATCCAGATAAAATAAAGGCCATTCAAGAGTTACCGCCCCAAGCATAAAAGGAAGTAAGAGGATTTTTAGGAGATTAAACTACATCGCCCGATTTATCGCTCAACTTACCAACTAGGTGCGACCCAATCTTTCGGCTTCTTCAAAACATAACCCGAGATTGGAATGAGGAATGCCAGTGGCCTTTGATAAGATAAAGCAATATTTGTCTAGTCCTCCAGTGCTAGTACCGCCAACTCCGGGGAGACCTTTGATTTTGTATTTGACGGTGTTCGAAAATTCAATGGGTTGCGTACTGGGGCAACACGATGAGACAGGAAAGAAAGAAAAAAGGCGATCTACTACCTCAAAGAAAAAGTTCACTTTGAATATGAGGCAAAGTACTCGTCCATTGAAAAATTTTGTTGCGCTCTGGTTTGGGTAGCTCGGAGACTCAGACAATACATGTTGTACCATACGACATGGTTGATTTCAAAGCTGGACCCAATAAAATACATGATGGAATCACCGGCACTATCGGGAAGAATGGCCCGATGGCGCATCCTCCTTTCGTAATATGACATTGCCTATGTAAGTCGAAGTCAATAAAAGGAAGCGCAATAGCCGACTTTCTAGCAACTCGAACAACGTAAGAATATGAGCCTTTAAGATTCGATTTCCCAGACGAAGACTTAATGTGCATCACAGAAATGAAATCCGAGTCATCAAAGGAGAAGTCATGGAAGATGTGTTTTGATGGTGCGTCGAATGCTTTGGGGCATGGAATCGGAGCAATCCTGGTGTCACCAGAGGGGAATCACTATCCGCTTTCTCGCAAGGTCGAACTTCTTCTCGTACCAATAATATTGCGTATGATGAGGCTTGTATCATGGGGCTTCGTGCAGCTATTGATCGAGACATCAAAATCCTAGAGGTGTACGGAGACTCAGCTCTAGTAATTTACCAAATCCGTGGAGAGTGGGAAGTAAGGGATCCAAAATTGATTAAGTACAGCGATTTAGTGGCTGAATTGATCAAAGAATTCAAAGAGGTAACTTTTCACTATTTCCCACGAGAAGAAAACCAACTTGCTGATGCCCTGGCCACTTTGGCTTCAATGTTCAAAGCAAGTAAAGAAGCAGAAATAATGCCCCTCAAAATGAGCATATACGAGGTCCCTGCGCACTGTTGTAGCATTGAGAAGGAAGCAGACGGACATCCATGGTTCCATGATATATTGGAATATGTCAAGAATCAAAGTTATCCCGAACAAGCGAATGAGAACGACAAAAGAACGATCAGAAGAATGGCAGCGGGATTTGTTCTTGATGGGGATATCTTGTACAAGAGAGGAAAAGATCAAATGCTCTTGAGATGTGTGGATGATGTTGAAGCCAAAAAAATACTTGAAGAGGTCCATGAGGGAATCTGCGGAACACATGCCAATGGTTTCAATATGGCCAGGAAGATCATGAGACTTGGTTATTATTGGCTGACAATGGAAAGTGACTGCATCAATTTTGCCAGAAAATGTCACAAATGTCAAATCTACGGCGATAAAATTCATGTGGCCCCTTCTCCTCTTCATGTCATGACCTCACCGTGGCCCTTTTCTATGTGGGGCATGGATGTTATAGGGCCAATTTCTCCAAAAGCATCAAATGGACATCGATTCATTTTTGTGGTCATCGATTACTTCACAAAATGGATAGAAGCCACTTCATTTGCCAATGTGACGAGAACTGCAGTGTGCAGGTTTTTGAAAAAGGAAATCATTTGCCGGAGTGGGCTTGCTCGAAAAAATTATTTCGAGATAATGCCACGAATCTGAACAATAAGATGATGAAAGAAGTGTGCGAGCAGTTCCAAATAAAGCATCATAATTCTTCTCCTTATCGCCCAAAGATGAACGGGGCTGTTGAAGCAGCTAACAAGAACATTAAGAGGATCATTGGGAAAATGATCGAGACGATATAAAGATTGGCACGAGAAACTTCCATTTGCTTTGTTTGCATATCGCATATCCGCGCGAACATCTACTGAGAGCAACTCCTTTTCTCTGGTCTATGGAATGGAAGTCGTGCTACCTATCGAGGTTGAGATCCCCTCTGCGAGTCTTAATGGAATCAAAGTTAGAAGAAGCGAGAATGGGTTCGAGCTCGATATGATCGGTTGAACCTCATCGAAGAAAAAAAACGCGTCTAAAGGCCATTTGTCACGGGCAGATGTATCAGAAAAGGATGATTGCGGCCCATGACAAGAAAATACGGCCAAGAGAATTTCATGAAGGAGAACTCGTGCTGAGAAAGACCCTCCCAATACAAAAAGACCTGCGAGGAAAGTGGACACCAAATTGGGATGGACCATACGTCGTAAAGAAGGCATTCTCAGGAGGAGCTTTGATCCTTACCGAGATGGATGGCAAGGAGCTACCAAATCCAGTGAACTCAGATGCAGTGAAGAAGTACTATGCTTGAAAAAAAGAAAGTCAAGATGAAAACCCGAAAAGGGCATCTTAAAAAAAAAAAAAAAAAAGGGACCAGAGCGAAAACCCGAAAAGGGCGCTTTGATTAAAAAAATATATTAGGATGAAAACCCGAGAGGGCATTCTAATAAAGCAAATATTCGGCTTACAAGGCAAGATGTTTTAAACCATACGGCAAACAGTGAGACTACAGTATTTGAAGCATCTCTGAAAGCTCAAAATCTTCTACGCAAGGAGCCAGACTCGAAAAGATTCTTGATTGAGGAACGTGGAAGAGTTCATGTGTTGAATATCTAGAGCATTTGTATCCGTTGAGTACGATCCTTTCTTTCTTTTTTGACATTTTTACTCTCATTGGTTAACTTCCTTTGTGTGCCACACTTGAAATAAATGAATATGAGATATCATTTTTGTCCCTATTTGACCTTTTTTCATGCACCTCATTATGTGTTTATTTGCATGATAAATGGTGAAATGACATGCTCTAAACAAATGAAATGTTAAACATTACTTGGATGAAAATTTGATAAACACAAGAGCCTCAAAGCAAGAATAAAGTTCAACCAGGGGCTAAAGAGTGATATCTGAGAAACGTTGATTACTTGTAAAGCCTGAAGGCGGGTACATGGCTTAAAGGGAAAGCCAAGAGCCGAAGTAATGAATGCAGATCCTCGACAATCGTGGCTAAATGGACATACGACAAACATGCTTAAGAAGCACTGCATAATCATGTAGGCATAAAAGCATTTAAGACAAACATATGCATATCATGATAACCTCATACATGGCATATACAGGTACTCCAGCAGAGCAAGAAATCTGGAATGAGAGTCCCAGTGAATCAAATGAAAAGACACCTGAGTTCTACAAAAAGACAGGTTTTTGGTATTTTGATGTTTTTAATTCATGCATTTCAAGGAAATCAACTCATATTGCGAGAAATGAGTTGAGCCTCAGGACACGCTGAGGTATTTTCAATTTCGGTTTTTAATTTATGTTTCAAAAATTGACTCATATTGCGAGAGGTGAGTCAAGCCTCGGGACACGCTGAGGTATTTTCAATTTTTGCTTTTCAATTCCTGTTTTCAATTTATGTTTTTCAAAAAAATCAACTCATATTGCGAGAGGTGAGTTGAGCCTCAAGACACGTTGAGGTAATTTCAATTTCTGTCTTTCAAAAGATCAACTCATATTGCGAGAGGTGAGTTGAACCTCAGGACACATTGAGGTAATGTTAATTTCTGTCTTTCAAAAATCAACTCATATTGCGAGAAGTGAGTTGATCCTCAAGACACGTTGAGGTAATTTCAGTTTCTGTTTCCCAAAAAAATCAACTCATATTGCGAGAGGTGAGTTGAGCCTCGGGTCACATGTCGAGGTATTTTCAAAGTTTGCTTTTCAAATTAAGTTTCAAAAGATCAACTCATATTGCGAGAAGTGAGTGGAGCCTTTTTATTATGTTTCAAGAATCAACTCATATTGCGAGAGGTGAGTTGAGCTTTTAATTTCTGTTTTTCAAAAATCAACTCATATTGCGAGAGGTGAGTTGAGCCTCGGGGCACGCTGAGGTATTTTCAATTTCTGCTTTTCAATTTCTGTTTTCTATTTATGTTTTTCAAAGATCAACTCATATTGCGGGAGGTGAGTTGAGCCTTTAATTTCTGTTTTTTGAAATCTACGTTTCAAATGTTCAACTCATATTGCGAGAAGTGAGTTGAACCTTTTAATTCCTGCTTTTAACTTCCATTTTCCAAAAACCAACTCATATTGCGAGAGGTGAGTTGAGCCTCAAGTCACATTGAGGTAATTACGATTTATGTTTCAAAAATCAACTCATATTGTGAGAAGTGAGTTGAGCCTCGGGGCACGCTGAGGTATCTTCAGTTTATGTTTTTCAAAGAATCAACTCATATTGCGAGAGGTGAGTTGAGCCTCAGGGCAAGC
Source organism: Gossypium anomalum (assembly GCA_025698475.1). Taxonomy (NCBI): domain Eukaryota; kingdom Viridiplantae; phylum Streptophyta; class Magnoliopsida; order Malvales; family Malvaceae; genus Gossypium; species Gossypium anomalum. The sequence continues at coordinate 93,459,766 of CM046968.1, forward strand.
TGAGGTATGTTAAATTTCTATTTTCAATTTATGTGTTTTCAAAGATCAACTCATATTGCGAGATGTGAGTTGAACCTTTAATTCTTGTTTTTCGAAATTTACTTTTCAAATTATCAACTCATAATTGCGAGAGGTGAGTTGAGCCTTTTAATCTCAGCTTTTAATTTCTATAAATCAACCCACATCGCGAGAAATGAGTTGAGCCTCAGTTCACATACTGAGGTATTTTAAATTTTCATTTTTAATGTCTGTTCATATCGCGAGAAATGAGTTGAACCTCAGTTCACATACTGAGGTATTTTCAATTTTCATTTTTAATGTCTGTTCATATTGCGAGAAATGAGTTGAGCTCAAGATCACAGGCTGAGTAAAGAATAAAGATTGGAATTGACTAAAGACACTAGATTTGGCCCCCCCGGAGTTGCAGTGGAGCTGATTGAAGATGTCAAAGCTTGCCTTTTAGAGTTGCAGAAGAGAAGATCACAAATCCCATCCCACTGAAGTGATAGGAGAGCAGATTGAAGTGGTGGATTTTATCTTTCTAAAGCTACAAGTGGAGCAGATCAAAGCCACAAACTTCATATCCTCGAAGTTACATTGGAGAGGATCGAAGCTGCAAGGCATATGTTAGGAGATACTGTGGATTGAACCAAAGCTACAAGACACAGTGGATTGGATAGAGCCTACCTGAACAAGACGAGAAGAGCACCAATGAAGTCAATACTCACAAGACAGAGCAAAATTGGCCTTTCTTTGTGTCTTTGCTCTATTCCCGTTACACGACAATGAGCAAAGAGGGGCAGCTGTATAGGCCAATTTTGGGTTACCTAAACCCATTACAAAAAAAACCCAAACCCTTAAAACCCATACATTCAAAACCTCAAACCCAAACTAAACTAATTAAAACCCTAGCCCAACCCAAAACCATTAACAGCCATAACAAAAGAAAAAAAGAACTAAAAACCCTAAAATCAGCTTATGCCGCCTCTGCCCCCAGCCCCATACCAGTCGGCCACCAACTACCTGCTCTCTGACGCCTCTGACGAAGCTGCAGCACCGCCCCATCGTCATCCAACTTGCGTTCCTGCAAGCATTAAACGGGAATTGACATAAAGCAAAAGAAAATGAAATGGCTATAAAAAGGGCCAAATGCAAACCATGTACGGGGAATTTTTTGAGAAAATAATAAGCAATATTAGAAAAAAAGAACTCAAAACCATGAATAAAAATGGATCAATCGTAGACTAAGCCAAAGGTTTACCCCTATTTCTCTTTATTTTTATTTTTTCCTTTTTTTTGAATCCGTTCGTATACACGATTTTCACCCTATTTTAAAACAACATATACATTAAATACAAACATATAGAAAATAAAAAAAAAAAGAGAAAATTTTACCTTTTTTTCGAAACTCCGGCCACCGTGAGCGGTGGCCGGCGACGGTGGCGCACGGCGTTCCGGCGACCGGTCCCCTTGGCCGAGAATCGCCCCTTCCCTTCTCTCTCATTTTTTTTTCCTCAGCTGCTGAAATGAATTTTTTAGAAATTTTCAGGCTTTTATAGCCTACCCGAAACGGCACCGTTTTGGTGCCCACTTTAAAGTACAGAAACGGCGCCGTTTAGGCGCAACCCGAATTGGACCCGACCCGAGGCCTAAGATCCGCGCGTTTTCGCAAGCAGGGTAAAATTGTTTTCTCAGTCCCTCCGCAATTTCATCGGATTTAATCAGGTCTTTCCACATTTTTAAATTTGGCCCCGTATTTTTAATTCTGTTTTAATTCAATCCCCTGGCAGTATGAAGGAGAAATGACCGAACGACGTCGTTTGGTGAAATGGGACTATTTTCTCCTTAGATCCTTCCTATTTGCTCGCGCGTTCTAATCTGTCCCTTCCCCTTTTATTAATTTTAAAGATTGGCCCCAATACTTCATGTTTATTTCGAATTTAATCCTTTTTTGAGAATTAAGGAAGGTTTTGGAATTATTTTCACCCTTTCATTATACATATTATTCACTATTTACCTTTTTATATTATTATTATTATTAACGTATTTTACTATTATTTAGACATTTGTAGTTTTAGTCAATACTTGTATATATTTTACATGTTCATATAATTGTTTTATTATTAGCCTTAATATATGTTTTATATATATACGAATATTCTATCATGTATATTTTGTTATATTTTACTTCTATATTATCAACACTTATTATATATCTTTAATATATACACGTATACCTTTATACATTATTTTTATTATTAATCTTGATATTATTATTCTGCTAATATATTTGTATCATATATACATACTTTTTTTAATGTATATTCACATATTATATTTCATATTACGCCCATGTAATTAATATTATGTATATCATTTTATTAATCATGAATATCACATTATGTTTTATCATGTATATGTTTTAATATATTTATTTTGTTTCGTATTATGTATATATTATGTATATGCGTTTAAATATTACATATTATATATTTATGTAATGTTTTTCATTATTACCATTATTATTATTAATACGTATACACAATGTAATTTTTATCATATTATGTATATATTTTTCTATACTACGTATATATATTTTTCTCACATGCATCACGTACATACTCTTAATATCATTTTATATATATATATATATATATATATACGTATATTTATTGTTTTCTCGTATTTGATACTATAATTACATTTAATCTTGTATACATTATTAGTGTTCTCCTTCAATATTATTGTGATATTCGGTATTAGTTTCAAATATGTTTATGGCTCTTCCACTTATTTATCCTTATTTCACATCAACTTTGTTTTACATTTTTTCAAAAAAAATCATATTCTTGTCTTCCTAATTAATTTCAATAATCAAGGCAATATACCGATTTAACGTCGAGTCATCGAGTTCATCGCTATGTTGGGTGAATGTCAATTGGCTCGTGTTAAAGCGGTATACCCTTCTCAAAAACCGAAATAAATTAAAATTTCTCATCTTTTTTAATCGGATCACAACTAAGTTTACATTAAACTCGTATTTTTGAAAATCAAGACAACACGTGTTTATGAGATACCAATTTTTGGGCGTCGCGGGGGTGCTAATACCTTCCTCGCGCGTAACCGACTCCCGAACCCTAATTATTTTCTCTGGTTTTTTAAACGTAGACCTAAATTTAGCCTTCCTGTTGTTTTAAAGAAAAGTTTAATAGGTGTCCGATCACACCTAGAAAAAAGATCGGTGGCGACTCCCGGTTTATTTTTGAAACCAAATTTCAATTTCCAGTTTTCTAATAAATCGCCACAATTTAGCGACCCGAAAGTAAATTTTTACGTCGCTACAGTAGAATATTACCTTTGTTGGCACCATATATAGGCGTACTAAATACAGGTAATGTACCAGCAATAGAAGAAATAAACACAACGCTTGCAGCGGCGGAAGCTTTCAGAAGGGGATGTGCCAATACACTAATGTTATAAGCAGATTCGAAGTTGGTGCTCGTCAAAAATGAAACATCTTCCGCCGTGTAATCCATCACCATTTTCCCTATATTTGTTCCCACGTTATTTATCTGCAAATTTTACGACTTCAATTCAAATCCAAATTTTTATTAATTTTATATAAACATAGGTTAAATTCCATGGGAGGTCCCTGCATAATAGTGACTAGATTAATTTAGTCCTATTATTAAATGGATCAATTTAGTCCCTTTAGTACAAAAAGAATTCATTTGCACTTCAATTCCAAACAAAATGTTTCATTTACAAAACCATAAAAAATTTAAAAATATTAACTCTATTAAATTGTAAATTATATTTTTTAAAACAGTAGATGTTATATCTATTTCAATTAGGCCTTAATTGATTCTTTTTAATAATATAGGGACTAAATTGATCCATTTAACAGTGGAGAGACTAATTTAATCAAGTTCCTATAATAGCGGGACCTTTTAGATACATTCAACTATAAACATATTAAAAGATCAAAAATCCTCCTAATAACATAACTTTGTAAAAGAATAATATTGAAAACATCTCACTTTGAAGATAGTTTTGTTAATGGATTGGATTGGGTTAGTACAAGTTTTAAATTTTTGAGTTATTTTGGTTTGTGTGAATTTTAGTTCTACATTATTTCATATTAGAGTTATTTCGATTTTGATTTATTTTGGGTTTGTGTCATTTAAGGATAAAGCTCGGGTTTTGTGTGTTGGATCATTATGGATTTGGGTCCTTTTAGGTTATTTTAGCTTCAGGTCAATTTGGCTTCAAAATGTTGAATTTTTTTATTGTTAAATTGAACATATTCGAGTAGAATGGATCGATCGAGTTTTCATATTTAAGTAAAATTTGATAGGACTACAATTGCAAAACCCAACCCAAAATATTAGGATTAAAAAATGGGTCTAGACAAAAAAAAATTAGACCTATTTAAAATATGGGCCTTGCTCAAGCTCAAGCATTCAAGACCCGTGCTCGACTGAACTCGTTATCTATGTTTGTAATATTTATTATATTATGAAATTTATAACACAAAAAAAAAAATTAAATCTATAGTAATATATAATACTAAAAACATTAAAAATATTAAGATGTCCATATAAAAATTTTAGTAAATGCAAAAAATATATATATAAAGCTATTAAATAGTAAATAAAAATAATATAAATATTTTTCAAAATGATTAAAATGTAATATGGGCAGGCTAGGGTAAAATTTTAGGCCCATATTTTTAGTTAGGTTCGATTTGAACAAGTATAAAATATATCAATATCATGTTTAAGCTCAGCCCGACCCTCCCAGCCATCAACACCTCTAACCTTACCCAAACTTGATGGTGTATATTATATTTGATCTCCCTCGAAAAAGAAATTATAGATGGTTACAATTATCATTAATTTTTGGGTAAACTACACTGTAGCCACTCAACTATTATTTTTTTTCTTTTTTGGTCACCAAACTATCTTGAAGTTTAGAGTGTTTCTATTTTTACGTTAGTTAGCTAGTGCCAAATAATCACAAAATTAAATAGATAGGTGATCATTTTGTAACTTTTCATAGATGAGTGACTAAAAAAAATTTACTAATAGTTGAGTCGTCATTTTGTAACTTTCTATAATTGAGGGACCGAAAAAGAAACCATAGTTAGGTGAAGTCAATTGTAATTTACCCTTAACTTTTTGATGAAATGGATTAAAATTACTTTATTAACCCCAATTAAGATTAAATGACAAGATCTAGCTTGAATATTAGAGCACAAGTAATCAAAAGATTTAAACAAGCCTATCTCGAGGATGAATTTGCAATATATACATACACATAAATATTTGCAGTAATTTACCAGGATGTTAAGCTTCCCATTGAACTCAGAAGAAACTGTGTTTAGTAGATTTTCCCTTTGAGCTTGATTCGAAACATCACACACTGAACCGGTAACTCGTAAACCCTTTGCCTTCCATTCGAGTAAGCAATCATTGAGCTCAGTTTCAGTTCGAGAACATGTATGCACAATCGCTCCGAATGCAGCTAATTCCTCTACGATTGCATGCCTGATCACCATCGTATTAATTGCACAATACTTGGTTTGTCACATTGACATAAAAACAAACACGTTGAAGACAATAATAATAAAGAAAAAAAAATAAAGAGTAACCATTTCGAGTGGATTTCCACTAGATTCACATCAAATCTGTGTCTCAACCCGAAAATAAGATTATCCCTTTTAAGTGTGTTGTTGTGTTTTAGGTATTTTTCTTGTGTTATTTTTATGAGTAAATTATATTTAACTTCATTAAACCATTAGTAAGTTTACGTTTTGATTACTAAATTTCAAAAATTACAAAATGGTTAGTGATTTATTCGAAAGTTTTCATTTTAAGTCCCTAGGCTATTAAAATCGTTATTATATAATCTTCTCTTTTCGCATCGCCCATATCGTTCGAAAACTTTTTTCCCCTTTTATTCTACAGTTCAGTTTTTTTTTTTATAAAACAACTTTAAACGTCACGAATTTTAAATCACCTTAGATCCAATGTATATTTTTTTACTCATCAATGAATACTGATCCACATACCAATAGACAAATTGTCACATAAAACTTTAAAAAAAAAATTTAATAACGCAATAATAATAATAAACTTTTAACTTTTTAAAATTAAATAATCAAAATGTTGTCACATTAGGTATAGTTTACCCTATTTTTATCTAATAGGAAAGGAAAGTACCCGATGCCTTTGGTGCCACCGGTGACAAGTGCAGTCATGCCTTGAAGACTCCATCTTTTGTCTTTGCTACACCCCTCTGCTTCTCCCATTTTGCTTACTTTTCTCACCTTCCTTTTTTATGGTGCTTCATATAGGGGTATACATCTATATATGGATGGACGGATAATTTGCGGTAAATCATAATTGTTTTCAGCCACAGCAATCAAATCAAACGAGATATCAAGGTTAAATTCTGTCATTAGTCCCTGTATTTTGCAAAAGTTATGAATTTAATCCCTATACTTTTATATGATAATTTTTAGCTCTTGTACTCTCCAAATTTTAATATTTTAGTCCTTACCAAATAGTAACCATTAAATTCATCAAGTAAAGTTATGCTATTTCTAAAATCTGATGCGTCAAAATATATTATCATATGTGTAATGTCATGTCAGTTTATTATATCTACATAAAAATCCAGTTAGTGGATTAACGACTCTCATTTGTGTCAAGATTGAAATTTCAAAATACGAAAAGTATAAGGGCTTAGAAAGACCCAATTGAAGAAAATAGACTAAATTTATAATTGTATGCATAGTACATGACTGGTAATTGAATTTAATCAAACAAATTTAAGTGCTACTATTTTGATCAAGACTAAAAATGATCGATTCGAAAAATGCAGGGACTAAATTGTTTTATAGATAAGAAAGGCTAATTGTTAATGATGATGTCCACTGGTAATGACTAATGAGTAAAGTATCAAAGTTCTTGTCCTACACGTTTCAAAGTTTCATTAACAGTGGTAAGTAGCTTCAACATCGATAAATTAAGGGTAAATTACATCAGTAGTTATTTAATTATTAGTATTTTTTATTATTTAATTATGAAAAGTTACAAAATTATTATGTAGTAAATTTCATTTTTTGTTATCCAGCCATAAAAATATACAAAATGATCACCCAACCATTTTTTTTTGTCGCCAACTAGCTAATGGTGGCTGCTTTTAAAATTAGCATAATAACTATTTTAATCCCTCATATTTATACATTGTATTAATTTAGTCTTGATTTTAAAAAATCTAACCCTCAACATTTACACATTATGCAATTTGATCTTTTTTACAAGTTTGATTTTTTTTTTTGTGACCCTTTTAACTGAAAAGCTAAAAAAAAAATTTATCAGTTAAATTTGATTGAAAATTTACAAAAAAAAAATATGGAAACACCCAAAAATCCAATATAGTAATTTTCATTCTTTTAAAATTAATACTCATTGTCACAAAAAAATTGCATTAATCGCTTAATACATAATTTGGTACTTAAGTTTGATATTTTTTTCTAATGTGGTACCTGTGTTGTTTTTTGGTCTAATTTGGTACATGTATTTGACAAAAGTTATACATTTTAGTACCTGAAGGTAACAATGTTAATTTTTTTTAGTGTTTAATCCAGGTTTTAGAATTGATTTGATTAAAATTCATAATTAGCTAATAATATCAACAATTAACTTTCACAAATCAATCCTAAAACTTTAATTAAACCAAATGATAGATTAAGCCTTTCTTATCCATAAAAGAATTGTAACCGTTGGATGTTATAAGTCTGATTTGCAGCAAAGCGTGCTTTAGAGGGAGAAAAATCGATTAAATAATTACAAATCTTCTATTATTTTTTTGTTTTATTCAATGGTAATGTGTCATATTATTATTCACTAACGATGTATTAAATATTATTTTTGTATATTTTTAGCATTATAAAACTCCTAAATGAATTGGATATCACGAGTTAAAAAAAAAAAAGATATAAATTGAATCAACAAAAAATCCAAAAAGAAAATTAAAATTCAAAATTAATGTTTTAAACTAATTTGAAATTTACTATATGTGTGTGGATGATATACAACCATGCATGCACATAGTGATAGTGTCCGTGTGTGTGGATGATATGCACATAGTGATAGTTATTATTGTAATGGTCGGTAGGGGTGGCCCTATATATTCTTAAAATGGAAAATTTTCCATTAATTTATAAAATTTTAAATTAATAATAGTAAAATTATACTTTAGTCTTCTTAAAAATGATAAAAAAAATTTGATATAATCCTTTAAAAATATAAAGATATAAACTATTAAAATAATAAAAATTACATTTTTACTATCATAAAAATATATACTTTAATTTCACCCTTTTTATCTCGATCAATTTTAATTAATATTTATGTCTGCAATTCACAGTAGTTTTTTTTTTTCCTTTTATCAATTATATATATATATATATATATATATTAAAAGTAACTTTTTTTAAAGCTATATTTTTTAACCACTCGCATAATGGGTATATGAAATAATTTGTGGATTTTGTCCTATAAAAAAATGTATTATAGAGGTAAAAGTATCATGGGTGCTTCTGTAATAGGAATTAAATTATATTTTTTATTCAAAAATTGATAAATTAATTCTTGTGCGTTAGATCAAAGAACAAGTTATTTCTGTTAATTTTTTTTTATTTGTACTATTAAAAACTAACATAACTGACAAAATAACTAGACAATAACATGTGGCATGCTATGTGTACCTCATGTTGACATATAGGGATATGTTTTTAACAGTAGAAATAGATGAAAATTTTAACAGAATAACAAGTTTGATCTAATGCATAGGGATTAATCTATCTATTTTTTGAGTAGAGGAGGCAAAATGCAATCCGACTCCTAATATAGGGGCCTCTATGATGCTTTTACTCATTGTGGATTTTGCAAGCTGGTTGGATGTTTCAATAATTTTGAAAGATTTAGCTCAATTGACGTGGTTGTTATTGTTGCAATAACTTGGAGGATGTAAAATCAAGTGCGCTAAAGCATCTCATTCCCCCAATTACACTAGATTATGGAAAATACTCACAATGTTGGTAAAAAAAAATTATATAAAATGTATTCATAAAAAATTAAATGAGATATTGGTTGAAATGATAAATTTGAGGTTTGGAGAAAATACGTGTCTTAAGTTAAACACTAGTTTTTAACAATATAAATAGACGAAATTTTAACAGAATTTACTCTTTGATCTAATGTTTAGGACATTAAATATTATTCTAAAAAAAAAAAAAGAAATATCAAACATTATATGAATTCAATCTCATTTGTTTCTTGTTTTTTCTTTTTCTAATTCTGATCTAATTGCAACAAGCAATGCTTCAAAGGAAAAAAAAAATCGGTTAAGCCGATTAATCGATTGACATTAAGTCAGTTCAGTTAGGTCAATTTTGATAATTTAAATAGGTTGATTCAAATTTCTTTGATTATTTTGGAATTGAATGGTAAACGTTGTATTATTTGTTAAACAGTAAATGTTAACTCTATTATAATATAACATTATTTGGTCCGATGACTTGGAAAGTACATTTGAGTTGCCTCATGGCTCATGGTGTTTCCTAATTTGCTTTGGAAAGTAGATGCCATTCACTGTCATCCCACCATCAACACAAATAAGTTGCCCTGTTACATAGGAAGCTGCCGGTAGGCACAGGAAAGCCACCATCGCCGACACTTCCTTCGGCTTTCCAAGCCGAGCTAATGGTGTTCGGCTCATGGTTGTCTCTAATAATTCTTCATTACCATCAAAATACTGCAAAAGGAAAAGGAAAAGGAAAAAAAAGTACAATAAAAATTTATCAGCGTATATATTATGCCCATTTCAACTCGAAAAGAAAATAAATTCTTTTCAATTATTATCGAGTTGAGCTGATTTGAATATCCTCAAGGGTGGGAGGGGGCGGCGGCAGAATTAAGTTTGGGGGCAAAGTTAGAAAATTTGGTGCCGAAATTACATTATAATTTTAACGATAGTAAAAATACAATTTTATCATTTTAATAACTTATATCTTTATAACTTTTAAAGGACCAACTCAATTTTTTATTATTTTTAGAGGTCAAAGTACAATTTTATCATCACTAATTTAAAATTTTATAAATTATAAACAACCTAAAAGGGTAATTTTCATTTTAGGGGAGGGTGCCCCCAGCTCCACCCTTGAATGTATTAATGCTCGACTCAAGTAGTTAACAAGTTTAATAAGCTCTTCATTTTTTTTATATTTTAGCTAGCAACCGATAAATCTTAATTTGAACTCGAACTCAAGCTTGAGCATAAACAGTTGAATTTGAATTCAAGTATAGGAATCAAACACATTTCTAACTAGATGAACAAAGTCTAACCAAGCAAATTACGATATTTATCTCGAATTTAAATTTAAACTTTAAAAACAATCCAATTCAAATCAAATTTTAAATTTTAAATTTTAAATCAAACTCAAGCTTCGTGCTTCGTACTAGTAAGAAATATACAAGGTAGACATAAGGAAGAGCATTACAGGTAAAGTGTTGGGAGTTTTGATCACCCCCGGGGTGACAATATTAACCCTAATATTATCTCTTGCCCAATCACATGCCAAGAATTTTGCAATTTGGTTCATGGCCCCTACAACAAAATCACAAAATTTTATACTTATATATACACATATACATGTATTTATACAAAAATAATAGGGTTAATCGCATCAAACATCTTCAAATTATCACCTATATTTTAAATTGATTTCTAAACTTCGAAATGTTCTAGCTTAATCCTCAAATTAGTACTTCAGATTCTAGCTATCTATGTAGTGGGTATATATATATTTACAATTTCATTAATGTGTTTTAAATAAGCTTCGTGTTTGATTTGAACTAGCATTTGAAGCTCAAGTTAATGGCGAAATTGAACGAATACCAGATTAATAAATCTCACAAATATATATATATATATATAATATGAACAGAACCTAGGAAATGTTACCTTTGTTGGCTCCATATATAGGCATAAGATATGCAGGTGTTATACCAGCAATTGAAGAAATAAACACAATGCTTCCAGCACCTGAAGCTTTCAAAAGGGGATGTGCCAATACACTGATGTTATAAGCCGATTCGAAGTTGGTGCTCGTCAAAAAAGAAACATCTTCCGTCGTGTAATCCGTCACCGCTTTCGCTATATTCGTCCCCACATTATTTATCTGCAAATTTTACTCATCGTCACAATTCGGATATGTTGATGCATAGCTTACAGTGTGTATTTCAGTGCGGTTTCAGGTGTTCGACACATCTCTTTTCACACTTTGAAGCAGCAAAACTACAATTGTACTTAGGTTGCAATTATCCGAAAGTTAGGATAGTTGAGATTTAGTAGTGACATTCTTCTCTGGGCAAGACTCTGCAAACGTATAATTGCACAACTCTGAGATTAAGCAATGCTCACATCTCATATCACATCTCACTACCAAACTTTAGATTTATCAAGGTCCATCTAGTTTTTAACCGATTCGTAATAGTGTTGGAAACCGATTCGAGCAGACTTGTGCTGATTCGAATTGGGATTTTTATGTATAGAAACCAGGTTGAATTTGATTTAATTTAAGTCTTAAGCATCTTCCTCTTGTGGTAGATCTCTTAATTGAATGTATTGGGTTAGTTTTACATCGGGTCAATATCGATCAGATTAATTTGATATTTTTCGAGTTAAGATCGTTTGGACTTCGATTTATTCTGTGTTGAAGTCAGTTTGAGAGAATCGGATCATTTTGGGTTCTAATCACTCTAGGTGTAGGCCATTTTGAGTTTTTTATTGTCTCGTTTTGAGCTCCGATTAGTTTGGATTTGGATTTTTGAAGATTGGTTTAGGTTGAACAGGTCGGATTTTCGATTTCGAAGTTGAAAGCCTATCTCGAGGATTAATTTGCAATATATATCTAAAACATAACTTGATCTTTCATTTGTTGAATATTAACAGTAGTTTACCAGGATGTTAAGCTTCCCATTGAACTGAGAAGAAACAGTGTTTAATAGATTCTCCCTTTGAGCTTGATTCGAAACATCACACACCGAACCTGTAACTCGAAAACCCTTTGCCTTCCATTCGAGTAAGCAATCGTTGAGCTCGGTTTCAGTTCGAGAGCATGTATGTACAATTGCTCCAAGTCCAGCTAATTCCTCCACAATTGCATGCCTGATCATATTGACATAAAAACAAACACGTTGAAGACAATATGAAAAACAACAACCTTTCACGTGCATTTCCACTAAATTCATATCAAATCACGTAAATGAGACAACTCATTTCATGTCGCGTCGTGTTTTAATTATTTTTCTCCCATTTTTATCAAATAAAGAGAGGAAAGTACCCAATGCCTTTGGTACCACCGGTGACAAGTGCAGTCATGCCTTGAAGACTCCATCTTTTGTCTTTGCTACACCCCTCTGCTTCTCCCATTTTGCTTCTCAGCTTCTTCCTCTCTTGTCACATATATATACACACATGCAGGGATAAAACCAGAAAATTGCTTTAGGTCAAAGATGAATTATAATTTTTTGGAGTACAAATTTACCATTTTTGAGAGCCAGTGTGATCAAATATATTCATTATATCGATCTAAAATATGACATATATTAATATTTATTAAAGGGTTGAAAGTTTTTTTACATAAAATAAATAAATATAAATTTTTAATTTATGTCAAATTCAACGTGCATTATCTATATAATAAAATTATAACAATTAGAATGTTAAAATATTAAACAACGGTATTAGAGGTGAAGGGGAGAACCGAAAAGTTTTCAAATTTAAAATGTCATAAATTTTAAAACGTCAGTATTAAATTATAAAATTTTTAAAGGGATAAAATATAATTTTAACATTATACAAATATGATTTTAAATTTTCTAAAAGGACTAAATTGAAATTTTTATCATATTTGGAGGCTGCACCTTGTATCTAAGTGAAAGTAGATAGTTTTTGAAATTACTAAATTTAGATAGTTTTTGAAATTACTAAATTATGTTTCAATAAATAGACAAAATGATTATAGTTATTAAATTAATATTTTTCTTTTATTTTAGTTGAGTTTCACAATGTGTAGACTTTTTATTTATTTATTTTAATGTAATTTGACTCTTCATTATATTGATTATAGTTATTTGGATAGGGGCGAAACCAAAATTTTCTTTTAAGGGTTGAAATTACATTATATATTTTTACGATAGTAAAAATGTAATTTCACTATTTTAATAGCTTATATCTTTATAATTTTTAAAATTTTATCATTTCTGTAGGGTCAAAGTGTAATTTTACTTTTTTAATTTAAAATTTTATAAATTAGAAAGAAACCTAAATGGAAAATTTTCTATTTTAAAAGAATGAGAAAAAGATGAAGATTATTATCTTAGATTTTTTGTTATTTCCATTTCAATCAAACTTAGCTATAATATATATATACATATATATATATATATATATATTAGGTGAAAGGGTCACAAAGAAAAGTAATATGGCAAAAAAGAAAGATCAAATTACACAATATGTAAATTCTTAGGGTTAAATTTTTAAAATCAAGACTAAATTAACACTATGTATAAATATTAAGGGTTAAAATTATTATTATACCAATTTTTAAAAATTACCATGACTAAATCAAATTCAAGCATTTTTGGGAATGAAAATATAGCTTATAATAAGCAAAAGAAAAATTCTCCTTTTAAGGGGTTAAAGCCCCTCCCTTATCCATATATATATATATATATATATATATATATATATGTTAGTGTGTGGATGATATGCAACGGTCCATATAGTAGGTGTTTTATTATATGATATGTTGTTTTCAGCCATTGAAATTGAAGCCAAACCTACTCACCATAAATGGCTAGTGTTTGGTACATATTGTTGTCTGAGTCGAGTTAAAGTCACATTCAGTATTAATAAGAGTTGAGTGTAGTAGTAAAGTATATTTACTTTTAAGGGAAGACACAAATTCGAATATTGGAAATGACTCTCTTAAAAAGGGTAACTACAAACCTCGAATATAGACCGTAAAACAGAAAAAATTAATCTTGAGTCATTTAAGTTTCATTTTGATTAAATTTTAATCATTTTGGTGTATTTCCGTCTATGTTGATTTGTATGGTGCAAACAAGCTTGAATAAGTTGATACATAATTTTAATACTTTAAGTGAACTTTTTAATTTTTATTTTTAATTTATCCAATTAAAACTATTTCTTAATTTTATTATTTTTATTTTTATTTTTATTTTTATTTTTATTTTTATTTTTATTTTTTCTCTATCAAAGATATTATTAAAGAAAGGGTAACCTATACAAATGGTCACCCAATTATACCCGCATTTTTGTTTTAGTCACTTAACTTTAAAATTTTCAATTTAGGTACTAACATTTGAATCCGTTCCTTTTTTGCTCACCCACCATTAAATTGATAAAGGGAAGTCTTTTTGTAATTTTTATAATATCACATTTAGTCCTCAATACTTACTTATTCTATCAATTTGGTCCTAATTCTAAATAATTCAACAAATATAACCCTTCATATTCAACAAATTCTAAATATAAATTTTAAAAATATAATATACAATAAATCTATATAAATAATTTAATATTTTTCAAAAATAACATTCCACTCTTGTAGTTTTTAATTAATTTGGTAAATGATTTAACACTAAATCGGATTTTTAGTGATATGTATTGCTTATTGCGGATTTAAAAGTGAAAATTCAAATAATTAAAGATAAATAGAACACATAATAATCTCTTTCAATTTATAAAATTATAAAAATCATTACCAATAAACAAAAGGAAATTCAATTAATTATTTCACATTTTTTTCTTATGAAAAATTAAATGTTCATAATTTTTTCTTATATTTCAAGATAAACTCATTGGTATCAGGAATTGGCTAAAAAAACGGCTAATTAGTTGAGAGAGAAAATTTTTGAGGGGGTGGGGGGTTACAATTTTATAGATGTGAAATGCCTCTATTTTAAAAGTTGGAGGTTTGGTTAGGAAATTTGATGACCAAATTGATAGAATTTATAAATGTGAAGGGTTAAATTTATTGAATTATTTAGAATTAAGATAAAATTGATAGAAAATATAAGTATTGAAGACTAGATGTGTTATTATACCAGTTAGAAAAAGACTTTCCGTTACCAATTTAACAGCGGGTGACCGAAACGGGAACGAATTCAAACATTGGTGCCTAAATTGAAAAGTTTTAAAGTTAAATGATCAAAATAAGAACACGAGCATAATTGAGTGACCATTTGTACAATTTACCTTAAAAGAAAAGTCCAAAGCAAAGTACAAATGGAAACCAGCAATTTATTTATTTATTTATTTTTTTTGGTCACAATATTTGGTACCGAACTTTTTTATTCACTATTTTGACACTTTTTGAATGGTCATATGTCACTTGATAATCTAAAAATTGTGACACGTGGTATTATAATATGAAAAGATGTTTAAACTTTTATAAAATTTAAAAAAAATGAAATTTTATTTAAAAAATTAAACATCAGAATAAAAAATTCATAAATACTAAATTGAAAGAATGTGTCAAGTTCAAAAATTAAATATATATTTAAGCCTTTGAAAATAAAATAAGTACTTAAATTATAAATATCGATAATATTTTATCAATATTTATAATTTAAGGACAAAGGCAAAGAGCACGCAATAACCCCAAAATATTAGTATAATGGTAAAATTACATTTTGCCTCTTCAATAATTTATGAAGTAATTTTTTGGCTTTGTTCCTTATAAAATTACTGATAACATGAATCAAGTTACATCAAATTAAAGTAAAGAGGTTAAATTTTAAATTTTAACATAATATAGATACTAAAAGCACAATTAGACCATTAAAAACATATTTAAATTATGATAAGTCTTTAACATTCACAGTTGACAAACATGTCTTCTTATTCATAGCTCATAGCTTAAACATGTCCAATTCATCTCAATTTTCAACCTACATACTTGAGTTCATGGCTCCTTGTTTGTTTCATGGTTTACTTAGGAAAGAAGAGGCCATTCACGCTCATCCCACCATCAACACAAATAACCTGCCCTGTTATATATGAAGCCGCCGGTAGGCACAGGAAAGCCACCACAGCTGACACTTCCTTAGCCTGTCCAAGCCGTCCTAATGGTGTTCGGTTTAGGGTTGCCTCTAATCCTTCTTTATTAACTTCAAAATACTAGAAAAAGAATACATAAAATATCGACTTTAAAAATGAAGTTTGATCAAGCTTGAATTGAATTTTGAATTTTAAGTCGAACTCAAGCTTCTTACTATGTATGTTCATCTGAGTTCAATTATAAGTTTCTTGAAACAAAAGTATAAAAGATAAGGTTAAACTATACCCGAGATTACATAAATTATTAGTAAGTTTTCGTTTTGATCACTCAACTTTAAAAAGTTACAATATGGTCCCTGAACTATTCAAAATTTTTCATTTAAGTCACTGAGCTATTCTAAAGTTTTCATTTGGTGATTAGAGTGAAGATTAAAGAAGAAAGTTACTTGAATTTTGATTCACAAATTCGTGATATTCAAAGATGTTCATAAAAAAAACTAAATTGTAGATGAAAAGGGGAAGGAAAGCTTTCGATTAGTGTGAACAGAAAAGGTCACATAGCAGTGATTTTAGCATCTCAGTGACTTAAATGAAAACTTTTGAATGATTCAGTGATCATTTTATAACTTTTTGAAGTTGAATGATCTGATCAAAACGTTAACTTACTAATCATATAGTGACCGTAGGTATAATTTACTCAAAATATAAAGCATAAGGAAGAGCATCTTACCTTTTCAAGGAGGGCTGTTTTGACGACCGAAGGTGCAATAGCATTAACCCTAATATTATCTCTTGCCCAATCGCATGACAAGTATTTCGCAAGCTGGTTCATGGCAGCTACAACAAAAACACATAATTTTATACGCTTATATATAACAAGATACACATAATATAAAGTTAATTACATCAAACATCGTAAAAGTATCACTTAACCTAGATTTTAAATTGCTCCATCAATTTTACAATGTTTCGATTGAGTTTTCAAAGTGACAGTATTATATCAATCAAGTCATTTCATCAGTCTAGCATTAAGTGTTAGTTCAAATTTGATCTTCATTCTAAATTCGTCTCTGAATTTTAAAACGTTCAATAACACGTCAAATCTTAACGAGAGAGAAAGAAAACCCCAAAATTAAGATTTTTAAAACATCCATTTTAACAATATTTATCTTTTTAATTTTTTTCATTTCAAATTATGTCACATACGATTTAATGTGTCATTTAACAGTTAAATTAATGACTTCAATAACAGAAAGACCTAATTGATATAACATTGATAGTTTAGAGATGTGAGTAGAATGATTTGAAGTTTAGGGACCAATTTAAAATAAAAGACATAGTTTAAGATGTTTGCCGCAATTAACTCAAATAATAAGTTTAGAAGAAAAAATTACCTTTGTTGGAAGCATATATAGCCCCATAGTATGCGGGAAATAGACTAGCCATTGAAGACATAAACACAATGCTTCCAGCACCTGAAGCTTTTAAAAGGGGATATGCCAACACACTAATGTTATAAGCCGATTCGAAGTTGGTGCTCGTCATAAACGAAACATCTTCCGCCGTGTAATCCGTCACCGATTTCGTTGTATTCACTCCCACATTATTTATCTACAAATTTTATCCATCATCATAATTCAGATCCACAGCTTGTCTAATTCTTAATCAGATTTGTAGATTTCATCTGTTTTCGAAAATTCGATTCGATTGAATTATAAAAGGTTAACAGTTCAAATTCAAAGTAATCCAAATTTAAAACTATACGAACTCAAAATAATTCAGCCTAAAAAATTTTAGTGATTTAAATTAAAGGTGATCATGGGCCAAGCCAGATTCAAGTCGAGCCTAAACCTGGCCATGCCTGAATATGAACCTAAAAATTTGCTCAAATTTGCTTTACCCATATTTATAAATGGCTAACAGAAATTTATTTTAGGTCCACCCATATTATTTTTTAATTTTAAAAAATGTATTTATTTTAATATATAATAATTTTATATATTTTTTATTTATTAAAATTATATATAGTCATCGTAACATTTTTTAATGTTTACATTATAGTAATATTATCGATTATTATAAATTTAAATTTTATGTGTTATAAATTATATAATATATAAAAATAATATAATAAAAAACATGACAAACTTTAAAACTCGTGGCCAGTGTCTTCTCCTTTAATGGGCCTATCGAACGCAAATGATTAGTCATTGGGCTCATTCTAATGAATACCTTTGAGAACTAAAAAAAAAAAAAAAGAAAAGACTAAACCGGGCTCGAGCCTTGAATATTCTAGCCTGAGCTCAATCATATTTTAAACTGATCTATTTTTGGGCCCAAACATTTTTTCAAGCCTAATATTTTTATTCAAACCCTTCTATATTTCATATGGTTTTTCGAACCTAAAAGGGTAACCCAGCCATTAACAAGTCTAAGTTAAACCTAAAATGATTTATATTATATTTGAAAAAAAAATTTGCTCTTATTTATTTTGCTAATCACTTTATTTTTTTAGATTTTAAAATTCAGATTTAATTGTTAACTCCATTAAAATTCTTCTGTTGAATTCATTAGTGTGATATTTTGAAATAAAATATATATATATATATACTTATTTGTTAGCCATATAACAAAAATTTTAAGGTTGTCATGAACCTGAATTTAACAGAATAATGTTAACGATATTTACAATTGAACTTGCATTTTTAAATACTAGAAAAAAAATGGGCTAAATATTTTAAATGGATAAAGAGTACAAGGAGTTTGAACATTTATAGTAATTTACCAGGATGTTAAGCTTCCCGTTGAATTCAGAGGAAACAGTGTTTAACAGTTTCTCCCTTTGAGTTTGATCTGAAACGTCACACACCGAACCTGTAACCCGAAAACCCTTTGCTTTCCATTCGAGTAAGCAATTGTTGAGCTCGGTTTCAGTTCGAGAGCATGTATGCACAATCGCTCCGAATCCAGCTAATTCCTCCACAATTGCATGCCTGATCATCAATTGCAATACTTGGTTTTTCACATTGACATAAAATCAAACATGTTGAAGACAACCATCTTTTACGTACATTTCCACTAAATTCATGTCAAATCATGAAAATGAGATAAACCTCTTCGTGTTGTGTCGTGTTTTAGTTGTTTTTCTGAAATTTTTATGAAATAAGGAGAGGAAATTACCCGAGCCCTTTGGTTCCACCAGTAACAAGTGCAGTCATGCCTTGAAGACTCCATCTTGAAGACTCCATTTTGCTAAAGACCCCTGCTTCACCCATTTTGCTTACATTCATATATATATATATATATATATAAGGTGAGTAAACTATTACTAAGTTTTCTGCCAAAAAAAAAATTAGTAAATGTTTTGTTTAATCAACTTCAGAAAGTTACAAAATAGTCATAGAATTATTTGAAAATTTTTATTTAAGTCTAGCTAATGAGCTTCAAGCAACAATTCGATGATTGGTACAATAAATCAGTACTCATTAACGAGTAGATGAACATACTTTAGATCCAAATTGATCGAATAGCCAGTGTCAAAAATCATATAAAAAAATTTGCTAAGCGTAGTTTAATCATATATATATATATATCAATTCCATCATTATTAGATCGATTCGTAGGATTCAATGAAAAATGAGAAAAGAATAGGATATTTTTTAGAAATGGGAAATTCAAAATGCTCGGGGTGGGGAAATGTCTACAATACCTGGGTTGAATCAGATACAATTTGAAGGATTTTGTGGGTTCATGGATCGGGGCTTAACAGAAGAACTTTATAAGTTTCCAAAAATTGAAGATACAGAGCAAGAAATTAAATTTCAATTATTTGTGGAAATATATAAATTGGTGGAACCGTTGATAAAAGAAAGGGATGCTATATATGAATCACTCACATATTCTTCTGAATTATATGTATCCGCAGGATTAATTTGGAAAACCAATAAGGATATGCAAGAACAAACAATTTTTATTGAAAACATTCCTTTAATGAACTCCCTCGAAACTTCTATAGTAAATGGAATATACAGAATTGTGATCAATCAAATATTGCAAAGCCCCAGTATCTATTATCGATCAAAATTGGATCATAACGGAATTTCGGTCTATTTAACCATATATATATATATATATATATATATATATATATATGGGTTAAACTAGAAATTTCTTTTAGTGGCCAGTGATTAAGTCATATTTTGTATGAGAACAATAAATGATTAGAAGAAGCTAAGTTATAATTTTACCATATATTAACTTATAATTTTATGAATTTTGAGAGATTTAAAACAGAAATTTCCCATTTTAAGGGTGAGGTCCCTTCACCCCTAAATGTACTCTACTATTATAAAATTCTTAATTTAAATTAATATCACCAACTTTATTTTAAAAAATATTTTTTATCTATATTTTTTCCAACGGTCCACATAGTCGATGTTTTATTATATACTTTTGTGTTGGATATTATCATTTTTTTTCAGCCATCGAAATTGAAGTCAACAAATAATTTATGTTTTTTTTGTTTTTTACTCCAATAAATAATATAAATTTGTCTTTTTCAGGGGCTTATTTTTTATATATATTAGTTTAAAATTTATTTAGTAAATTAGACGGGTTACTCAATTATTTATATATTTTTTGTCTTTTCAATTTTAAGATGGTATAATATCATAAATAGTCCTTACAAGCTCATTAAATTTGATCAATATAGTCCATCCATTTTGCAAGTTCAAAAGTGAATCATAACATTCATCTTAAAAATAGTACTTCGTTAACTAGTAAATCTTAAACTTTTCATATTTTATAAATAATCGGATTTCAATACTTTAATTTTTAATTAAAAAAATAACAGTTTTAAAATATAATTCTAAATTGAAGGGAACATGTTGAAATTTTGATAAAAATTAAGGACTATATTGAAAATTTTAAGATGAAACTAGTAAATTTTTAAATATAGTTTTGAAGTGGATGGACTAAATTGAAAATGAATTTTTATTGATCATGTATAGTATTATTCCAGGGTGAAGCAAGAAACTTTTTTTTAGGGTGCCGGAGATTTGGTCATATTTTTATGAGAACAAAATGTACTAATGTTTTTATGGTTTTTAAAAGGAGTAAATCGAAATTTTAAAAAAAGGATGAAGTTTAAAACAGAAATTTCTGATTTTAGGGTCAACGATCCACATGGTAGGGTGTTTTATTATATACGTTAGTGCATATTATTGTCCCTTTCAGCCAACCATCAAGTCCTAGTGCAAGGACCCTAGGGTTTGGTCATATTATTTCGTTATTAAAACATTATTATCTCAATTAAATATATATGTTCGAATTATGAAGAAAACTCTGTTGGGAGGAATAATCACAAATCCTGAATATGAATCATAAAACGGATGTTAAAAATAAATAAATAAAAAGAATCGATATTGCATAATTTAAGTTTTAGTTCGATTAAAATTTCAATCATTGTGATGTATTCATTTGTATGGTGTGTACTTAATATAGTAAACTAATTTTCTAATTTTAATTTATCGAATAAAAATTATTTCTTAATTTTTTATAATTACACTAAAAAAGTAATATATATATATATATACATATATATATAATCATTATATTAAGTTATTAAAGCTAATAAATAATAAGAAATTTTATATTTGCATAATATTTTTATGTGCATAATTGAAGCATATTTGCATAAATATGTATAGATAATATATGTTTACTATCACAAAATGCCTAATTGAGTGTGTTTCATAAGTTAAATGAGTCACGAATATCAGAAAAACAAAGAAAAAAACAAAAATTTAAAATGAATGATATAAAGGTTTTTTTACCTTAAAATGAAAAGAATAAAAAAAACACTACTATTTTGTATTTTTCTTTTCAAAAAGCAATTTTTTCCACACAATTTTTTAGACCATCCAATGGCCGGTCATTGTTGAACCCATTGTCTTAAACATTCTGGTTGTCCTAAATCAAGAGACAAGACTCAAGCTCCTTGAAGATAATACAAATCTACTCAAAGGATTTTTACTCCAGATGAACAAGATTTCATAAACTTCTCTAAAAGAAAAACAAAAAAGTATTCTCACTTTGTTAAACCCGCTACCTCAAACACTGAAACTCTCCACAAAATTGAGAGATAAAACCCTAACTCAATTCAAGAATAATATCGACCCATTAAAGAATCCATCACCCTAAAACGAACATCACTTTAAAGATGTCTCTATAAAGAGTCATCCTATTATTTTCTTTTGTCACAACATTTGGTACTCAAAACTTTTTTTTATTCAGTATTTTAAAACAAATTAAGAATTTCAAATTTATATTTGCATATGAACATATTTATATGTATACAAATAAAGTGCATTTGCATGTATATCTAATATTTTATTAAGGAAGTAGGATTTAAAATATAAATATATGCGAAAATATAAATGAAATAATGATAACCACAAAATGTAACACAAAAAACAAAATATTTTATCTCATCTAGTAACTTTAGGCTTTACGATCATATTGAGGATCAATTTAAATTATTTAGTTCAAATTATTCACTGTTTACGACCAAATCAAATAAACAAAATGTCAAATCACCATTAATCTTGAGCCACATTCTGCATAAATGTAAAGTTCACTCCAAATTGAAACATAAAAACTCGTATGAAACTCCAATGGTATCTGCTTAACAACAATAAAATGACATATTACTGTCCAAAACATGAAAAGATTCAGTGACTGATACCCTTCTTAGCTTTGAGCGATTCAAGAGCCTTCTTCCTCAACTCGATCTCAAGCTTCTTCTGTTCAGTTTCTGCCTCCTCCTCGTCATCACCTGGACGAGACTTTCCAGTTCCTGCATGCTCACCATCTGAACTAGAATCATCGTCGTGACGTTTTGTTTTGAGCTTCTCTGCACGCCGTGCTTCTCTTTTGCGACGCCGTTCCTCGCTACGTTTACGTTTTTCTTCCTTTCTTAATCTCTTTTCTTCCTTTTTCCTCCTCTTAGCTTCTTTCCTGTCATCGATTTCGGAATCGTAACTAGAATCATCGTCGTCTGAAGTGACTTTACGCCTCTCGGACCGTTTATGCTTTCTCTTACCATCCTTGTGCTTAGTTCTGCGCTTATCGCTTCCCTTGGAATCTGAATCAGAACCACGGTTATTATAATCAACCTTTTCAAGCAACATAGGTGAAGTTTCTACTTTGTGGTGTTCATCACTGTCCTTTGTGTTTTTATGGGAACGACTTCTTTCGTCGGATCTTTTTCCTTCTCTCAAGCGTGATCTACTTTGCTTCTCACCTTGAAACGAATCCTCCGATATTGCTGGTGATCGCTGTCGGTCAGGAGTTCCTGAATGAACACCTTCTCCGGAAGACCTTCTGCTATGAAGAATATGCAAATAGTAAGACCTCAATGAACCTGTACTTAAACAGAAGCATATAATCTCATGATTGCAACAAAATAGTACCTCTTTGTTTCAAGGTCTTTCTTTCTTGATTCAACGTTATCAAGCCGACTCCGGGAGTCCGTAGACCGACTGCCTGCCAATCGTTCAGGAGTATGAACCTTCCTAGGAGAAACCCTTTGCCTACTGATAGGCGGTGAATGCCTTTGGACGAAAAAATAAACCAAACTAAATTGAACATTCATCATCTAATAAGAGCCAACAGAAGCACTAAAATTGTAAGAACATTTATTTAATATGGAATTAACCTGCTTTCACTGGTTTCATTTCTTCTCCCCGTTCCTTGACCGTCCCGATGACCTTTCAGTTCTCTTGGTTTCCGTTCAGGACTAAAGTTATCATCACGAGCAATTCGGGCCTTCATCTGCCTCGGGGGACTTCCATATGGACTTGACGACCTTCAGAATAAACAATGTGAAATAAATAAGCTGTATAGGCATGGACACTCATTAAAAAAAAAGGTAACAGATTAAGATTTAAAAATGCACCTCCTATCTTCACTTCCAGATCGGTTCCTCACATGTGATGGGGATTTGGAGAGAGGAGACTTATTCAGGGGTGGTGATAAACCAGGCACTTTATCATCTGTATCACTCTGATCCATACGATCTGAGCGTGTGGACCTCATACTAGAGTGGTTATGTCCCACAGGAGACAACTTCCGACGCATTCTGCACCATAGAATTTGGCAATACATATTAGACTACTCCACGTTTTCAGTCTAAGGAACAAGTAAATCAAAACTGTAGGAACAGGATGCCATCATATACCGCTGTCCTCCTGGAGAAAGCGAAGATGATCTTTGTCCCTTTGGAGACCTCCTAACTGGCGAAGAAGATCTACGTTGCACAGGAGACATAGAACTTGATTGAAAAGGTGACGGAGACTTACCACGGGAAGGAGTTACTGACCTACGGCTGGAAAGGGGTGATCTACGTTGCCGTGGGGATGAAGATCTGCGGTGTCGCTGTTGCACAGGAGAAGGTGATCTACGTCGCATGGGAGGTGGTGATCTTCGTCGTAGAGGTGATGGAGACCTACGGCGCACAGGCAATGGGGATTTACGACGTCTAGGTGAAGGAGATCTGCGACGCACAGGGGAACGAGATCCATGAAGCATAGGTGAGGGAGACCTACGACGCCGTACAAGAGATGGTGATCTGCGACGTCGAATGGACAATGGTGATCTATGACGTGTAATAGGTGATGGTGATCTATAACGTCGTATGGGTATGGGTGAACGAGATCTACGGTGCACAGGTGTAGGTGACCTGCGCCGATAAGGAGAACGAGATCTACGGCGCACAGGTGTAGGTGACCCGCGCCGATAAGGAGAACGAGACTGAGATCTACGCCTAGAGTAAGACGGTCTTCGTCTTTCAGGAGACCTTCGCCTGTAAAAAGATGGTCTTCGTCTTACAGGAGAGCGTGAAAAAGAAGGTGAATGCCTGGATCGAGGAGTTGAAGATCGCCTTCTAGGAGATGGATGCATCCTATCAGAGGAAACGGAGCGTCGCCGTGATTCAGGTGATCTAGATACACTCCTAAACTTCTGTTTGCCACTGCATGTAAATTCAGATGGTAAAATCTCAAAAATTTTATACTAGTAGAACACTCGAGAACTATCAAAAACACAAATAGAACATGTAATCCCCCATTTCAAATTTAGAAAGGTTAACAATCCAAATGCGTTTATGCTATTTGTTATAGATTGAGAAAAACATACTCTGAATAGCTTCTCGAATTAGAAAACGATCTGCTGACTGATTGAGAACGAGATCTGCATAAGAAGCCCAATATATTTAATAAGCATTCAAAAACACATTTAAAAGAAAACGCTATTAATACATCATAAGTGTTCTATAAACTAAAAATTCCCAGTTTTGAAGAAAATGTTTCCATTTACTTCAACTTTCAAATACACATTTTGCATTCAAAAACCACTTCCCAATGATCCCTGAACTTACCCATTTGGTAAGAAAAGGCTACCCATCCAAACAATTTTAATGCACAATTTCAAAATTCCACAAACGTGAAATAGGTAACAAGCTTGGACTTCCAACTTGCAAGTGAGGGTAAGCAGACCTATAGTATGATAAAAAGCCATAACTAAAGTTGCATACCCCAAAAGTCATTGGGCATCTACAAGTATTGAAAAGAAAAAAAATGCTTAATTCCAGCACCTCCTAGAAAGAAGCCCCAAACCAAAAATAGCAGGAAAATGTTCAGTAGATATCAGTAGTATTTTACTTGTTGAAAAGCCACCAATGATAACCTATAGACAGGAAAAAAGTGCTCCAAAGAAAGCTGATAAAAAATAAGGTAAACTCCTTACCTATTCCTTCCAACACCATTCCTTTGGTCAGCATCTCTCTCATCCTCGGGGCGTGCACGTGAACCCTTTGTTGGCAGCATATTCTTTGCGGATGGATCCAACTCTGTATCACCAGCCTTGATTTCATCCCCATCGTCCTACAGTAGTTTGAGGTAAAGGACATGAACCCAAATAATTGCAGAAGGTAGCTGAATGCCATAAGAAACACAAACGAAAGTTAAAACCAAAAACCCAACTCGATACATTGCAACTCCATCATGAAAAACATAGTATTACCATTTTCCTCAATCTATCTTGTTCATTTTCTCTACTTTCCTTGTCTTTTTTCTTCTGAATCTCGTTCGCAATTCGATCCGACTCTGCCTGCAACCACCCATATGACAACATTGTCAAACAAGAAACAAGAGTACTAACACAATAGTAAACCACACTCCTATAAATATTCACCTTTTTCTTCCTAGTTTCTTCTTCTTTGGCATCCAAGAACTGTTGGGGAACACCACTTGCATTCCTTTGTGCACTAAGTAGAAGAGACCAAAGCTCTTTCATAAACTTCCCAGTATTCTTCTCCATGAATCCAGTGAGGGATATCTGAACTTGCTTGCCATTAACTTCCTGCATCGAAGTCAATAACATTACACAATTATCAAAAACAAGCACCAACAAACACTTAATATGAAGCTGAAAGAATAAAATAAACAGCCCACAGACCAAATAAAATATATAGTGAGCAAACATCTTTAAACAGTAATTAACTAGGTAACAAACCACTTAACTAAGCGAAAACAAAGGGGAAAACACTATAATACCTTCCCATCAAGAAGACCGTAAATGAAGTTAATAAGAACTTCATCTTCAAAACCAAGAAGCTCAGTTACCCTAGTAGCAATCCAAGGTCTAATAACATCCATCTTAACCTTTGTCATATCAACCTAAAAAAAAACAACAATGTTTATTTTCCGAAAAATTAAATTAAATACCATTAATTGCATCAAAATCCGCTGGGTAAAAAAAAAAAAACGCGTTCAAAAGCGAACCAGATGCTCCAATTCGGGAGCAAATTTCTGCGATTTCATTAGCTTCGCCTGCTTATTAGAGAACCGAGTATCTTGATCGGCCGAAGTACCCTAAATCAAAAATTAATAATAAAATTATCGGAAAACGATTCAGTCGCAAAGATCTGAACAACAAACACGAGAAACGAAATAAATTAAATTAAATTAAAATTTTTAAAAATTACCCGGAAAAATCCGCCCGACATTTTCTAGGGTTTTGAGGAGTGATTCTTCAGTTGAAACGGCGTGTGAAGTGAGTATTTGTTGTAGACGGCGAGAGATTCGTACTTGAATTTTACGCCATGAAAATGAAAAATGGTAGGGTTTGGGGAGGGATTTAATCGAATCGAAATGGGGGAAGCTCGATGTGGAAACCAAAAAAAAAAAAAATCTTTGTTTGGTTTTTTACCGTTTTAGGCTTTGAGATTTGGCTTTCATAATGGGATATATGGTGTACCCTAAATCGGTGAAATTGAAATTTGATTTTGGTTGTGAATTTAGGTCTGGGTTTCAGTATAATTACAATTTTACTATTAGTTTTCTGGATTCGTTTCGGGGTTTATTGGATTGGGTTGGTTTGCGGTGGCTTAGATTGGATTTCTTGTGAATTTGGGCTCAAAATACATAATTTAGGGTTAAAATATGCAATAGGTCCCTATAATCTTTGTAAATTTAAATTTTAGTCTTTTTACTTTAATTTCTAGAAACTTAGTCCCTATACTTTTCAAGTTTCAAAAATTAGGTCCGACTGTTAATACTATTAAATTCCTGTTTATTATAACGTTATTTTTTTAGTTACATTGCTACCAAATGAGATTTTTTTTATCATTTCAAAATGTCACCCTAACAAATTTAATAGTGTTAATAATTGGACCTAAATTTTGAAATCTAGAAAGTGGAGGGACTAAAATCAAACCTGTAAATAGTATAGGGACCTATGCATATTTTAATGTTATTCTTATAAAGTAACAAATATTATTTTGAAGTTATTTTTGTATTTTTATATAAATGAAAAAAATATATGGTACACTATCAACGAAGTTTTTAGACTCTACAAGTAGGGTTAAGTATAATAAAATATTTTTTTAAAAATGAGACATGTGGGAATTTTTTAATACCGCTTGTGGAATAAAAAAAGGTACAGTAGTATACCAAATATTAACCCTTATATAATATTTTAAAAAATGCATACACGTATTGAGATTTAAACCTAATGCATCAAAATCTTTACGAACTCGACTTTACCATTTCAACAAAAACCACATCTTTTATTTTTTATCAGAATCTAACTTTAAACGAGTCTAATTTTTTTGTCTGATTTCATTTTTCAAGCTTAACATTTTTATTCAAATCCTTTCAAATTTCAAACGAATATTCGAGTTTAAGTGGATGATTTGCCTCATGAATAGATCTAATCATGCGTTATAATCAAGTACTCGTTTATATAACTTGATAAACAAATAAAAGTCCAATTATTTATTAAATGCTATGATATCTTCTAGCAAATCCCTTCTACATGCTCACAAGTCGTTTTCCTCCCTAAACTACCAATTACTCCGCCGAACACGGCGAAGGAAACTTCTAGGAGTCAATGGTAGACCAAGTCTGTGTCATTGTTAAAGTCTCCTAAAAGAACAAAACAAGTCATGCTTGGGGAAATTGGACAAGTAAGGAAATTTCTCGTTGAGTTACGTACTTACTTAAAAATGAATAAACCTCAGTTCCAAGAAATCATATATTCTACCAATACATTCACTGAGGAAGCGGAAACGCTTTTGAAAGACGCTATTTAGGACCAAATGGAACGTTTTCGACTTCAGGAACAATTATAAATAGAAAATTCTAACTTAATGGAATATAGAGAAATCGATTCTAAATTGCGTCCAATAGGATTTGAACTTATACCAAAGGTTTAGAAGACCTCTGTCCTATCCATTAGACAATGGACGCTTTTCATTACGATTTTTTGACATTTTAACTCTTTTTTCTCTTGTTCGATTTTTTCTTTTCTCTTGGTTGGAAAAACTAAAGAACATGTGAAAATTCAACGATCGTTGAATTGAATTAATAAATATTCAAATAGATAGAATGTAATATCCCGAATTAGGGCCTAATCGAAATAGTGGTTTCGTGACCACAAATCCGAGATAGAGATAATTATTTTATAATTATTTTGATGTTTATGATATGATTGCATGATTGTGTGAAAATTTCGTGATGAAATCCTATGCCTAAAGTGCTTAGATTGAAATTAGGGACTAAATCAAATAATTTGTAAAACTTGCATTCTAGGAGTTTTTAGTATGAAATTGTTTTGGAATTTTAATGAGGAGGTCCTAAATAGCAATTTGACCAATTTCTAAGTCTATGGACAAAAATTGGACATGGATGGAATTTTGGAAAGTTTAGTAGTAAGGGCATTTTGGTCATTTAGTTATTAAAATGAATTAAAAACAAAATTAAAAGCCAATTTTTGTCCATCTCCTTCATTAGGCTGAAATTTCAAGGGTTCTCCATAGCTAGGGTTTGTTTCAAGCTTCCAAGCTCCATAGTAAGTGATTCCAAGCCCCGTTTTTAATGTTCTTTACATTTTTGGAATCCCGGTAGCTTAATTAAGCTTATGCTAGCAATAATTCAACCTAGGGTTCATATTTGGAAAAATACCCATAGGTGAAATTTGTGTATTTTGGTGTTTTATGATAGAAAATGAGGTTTTAAATTATGTTAGACAACTTGTGCTACTCGGTTTTAAGCGAAAACGAGTAAAAGGGCTTAATCGGTAAAAATACCTAATAGTCATAAGTACATGTTAGAGTGTGAATTTAATGTTTTCATAGAAGGGAAAAATGATCAGCATGTCATAAAACATAAGAATAAGGGATAAAGTTTAATTCCCGAGCCTAGGGGCAAAAGTGTAAATATGCAAAAGTTTAGGAGTAAAATTGTAATTTTGCTAAAATTTGAATTAAAGACTAATTTGATAATGTGAGTATTAAATAAGCTAAATGTGTTATTTTAGATCAAGAAAGACGTGGAATCGACCCCAATCGAGGAAAAGAAAAGATTGTGGACTAAATTGATATTTTGGTACCAAGGTAAGTTCATGTGTAAATAATGTAGTATAATTGTTATTTTTAAATTATTGATGTTAATTATATGATATGCTGATTTTTATCATGAAATATATGCTTTGTGGTTATTTTCGAATAAAATGCAAATTATTTGTATTATTTGTTAAATATAATGTGCTCTAGAGTATTGGTTTGGTATTTTACAAGATGGCAAGGATATGTGTGTTCGAGGAAAATCCCGTTTGAACCTTAGGAATAGATTAGGATACAAGTGACATGTCACTAGGATGGTTAAACATCCGAACTCGTTGAGTTGAGTCCGAGTTCACTTATGGATGCGAATGTCCGAACTCGTTGAGTTGAGTCCGAGTTCGTGAGATGTAACTAGGCATCCGAGCTCGTTGAGTTGAGTCCGAGTTCGCTTATGGGCGGGTTATATGATTGATTGATTACATATGTTATGTGGCACTTATGTGCAAATTATCCATGTATCCGAGTTATGTTCCGATGTGTTCAACGGGAAAAATTTCTAGTGAAATGGAAGAACTCATAGATGCAAGTGACGTTTTGGTAAGTGTTGCGAAATGGACACTTTGGACAGGTATGTACTTAACCCTCGGGTTGAAGTTAGATACAACAACGATAAGATGATAAGATGATAAATGATGTTTAGAAATGTGAAATATGTTTTGGTGATACCATGCTAAGGTTGTTTGTTATAATTGTATTGTTATGTTACTTGCTATTTGCATGTGAACTTACTAAGCATTTATGCTTACTCCCTCCTTTTCATTCACTATAGTTTTGAACAAGCCGGCTCTCAGAATCGGGATGTCGAAGGTTCGATCACACTATCCGAAGGACTTTTTCTTGGTAAATGGCCCAGTAAAACTTAAGTATGGCATGTATAGCAATATACCTATTTTGTGTAAATAATTTTGTTATATGGTGGTGATTTGGTTAAGAAAATGCTTGATAATGATAAGTAATGGAAATGGCTAATTTAGATCATGTTTGATGTCACGGAAGGTTAATAGGTTATCTAGTCCATAAAAACTCATGAAAAGATGAAATTTGCCATAAACAGAACATTGCAGCAACACTGACGTGAGTTTGAAAATTTACTAAAAATCATATAAATTGAATTTGGTGATGGATTAAATATGAAATTGAATCCTAATATGTCTAGTTTCACATGAAATAAACGAAACGGGAAAAGGAATTATATGTTAGAAGATATTTGAGTTTTAGTAAAACAGGGCCAGAGCGATTTCTGGATTCCCTGTTTCAACTTTATAAATTCACCATAAATCATACAAAAATAATTAGGTGTTGTATTTTATATTATTGGAATCCTTATTGAGTCTACTTTCAGGATGAACAAACGGAATAGTCATATAAATTTTGTACAGAGATAAATATGGTTCGTAGTAAACAGAGGTCAGACCAATCAAGTTCTAAAATAGGGGTAACTTTAACTAATAAACTGTACTAATTGGCCCAACCAAAAATTCTATAAACAAATTAGTAAATAGATATATGAGTCTAGATTTAGGGAAAATTTACGGATCTTGATTTCGAGTTTCGTAACTTGAGATATGATTTTTCTTGTAACGTGACGCAGTAGTTAGAAAAAAGCGTGAATGTAGAAACAAATGATTCGAAGTTCTTAACTTGATAAATTATGTTCGGTAACACCTCAAGCTCGACTCCAGCGACGGTCTCGGGCGTGGGGGCGTTACATTTAGTGGTATCAGAGCAGGTTTAGTCAGTTCTCGACTACGTGTTGTATGTACGGATTTTGCTATACATGCAATATGTATAAATTGTGATAGTGTGACGACTTTTGACCTTTTTAAATGATTTTTATATAGTAAATGGTCCCGATCCAACTGTGGCAGATGAAGTAGAAAGTAATGCGCCAGCTCCGGCTGAAGGGGCAGCACCGACTGAAAATCCACCTCCTACTGTTGGTCAGGGAGGAGGAGAAAGGGATCGGGAAACCTTTCTCCAAATGATGAGTGCATGGTACATTGAGTTCGTTCGTACGAACCCAAATGTACGACCTCCCCCACCTCCCCCAATTCCTCAACCTATACCCCCGATGCCTCAGGGTGTGGATATGACAAAATTTCACAGAACTCCGGTTGATAGAATTCGTAAACAAGGGGCCGAAGAATTCAGGGAAAATATTGATGATGATGCCGAGAAAGCAGAGTTTTGGCTCGAGAATTCTATTCGAGTATTTGATGAATTCTCTTGTACACCTGAAGAATGCTTGAAATGTGCTATATCATTGTTGAGGGATTCAGCTTATCATTGGTGGAAGACATTGACTTCAGTAGTACCGAAAGAGAAAGTAACTTGGGAGTTCTTTCAAGAAGAATTTCGGAAGAAATATATCAGTGAAAGATTTATTTATCAGAAACGTAAAGAGTTTCTTGAATTAAAGCAGGGGAACATGACAGTTACTGAATACGAAAGGGAGTTTGTCAGGTTGAGTAAGTAGCTAGAGAATATATTCCTCTGAAAGCTAAAATGTGCGATGATTTGAAGACGGACTCAATGAAGACATCAAAGTATTTGTTGGGATTCTTGAATTAAAAGAAATGGTAGTACTGGTTGATCGAGCTTGCAAGGCTGATGAACTACTTAAAGAGAAGAAAAAGGTAGAGGTTGAGACTAGAAATTGGAAGAAAAGACCGACGAGCAGTTCATTCTCACAAAGAATCCGAGAAAATCTAGAAATATGAATCCTCGTTCACAGGTTTCGGCTGGACAATCATATGGAAATTTTAAGAAGCAAAATGTGGGTCCTAAATCTCAGACTACTTCTGCAGCTAGTGTAGAAAATACGTAATTTGTTAAGCCCGAGTGCCAGCGGTGTGGCAGAAATTATTTTGGCCTATGTAGAGCGAATGAATGTTTTCGGTGTGGTTCTCTAGATCATTTTATTAGAGACCGCCTGCAGAGAGCCGAGAAAAGAAAAATTTGAGAATGTAAAAGCTAGTGGTGCGGACTCGAGGGAAGATATTCGAGAAAAGCGGAAATGAAGCAAGCGAAGAAAATGTAGCCGATATTCAAAGACTAAACTCAAAGCAAGGGCTCTAGCTAGAACTTATGCTATAAAGCCACGTGAAGATGCTTCATCACCCGATGTGATTACTGGTATATTTTCTCTTTATGATGTTAATGTTATTGCTTTGATTGATCCCGGTTCTACTCATTCATATGTATGCATGAAGCTGGTGTCTAGTATGAATATACCTATTGAGAACACAGAATTTATGGTTAGAGTGTCGAATCCGTTAGGAAAATGTGTGATAGTTGATAAAGTATGCAAGAAATGTCCTTTAATGATTCGGGGTCATTACTTTCCGGCCGACTTGATGTTGCTGCCGTTTGATGAATTTGATGTTATTTTGGGTATGGATTGGTTGACATTGAATGATGCTATAATAAATTGCAAAGAAAAGGTTATAGAATTAAAGTGTGAAAATGGTGAAACTCTGCTGGTTGAATCAGATAAATCATAAGTATTGTCTAGTGTGATTTCTTCAATGTCGGCTCAAAGATATTTGAGAAAGGGTTATGAAGCTTATTTGGCGTATGTAATTAATACAAAAGAAGTTGAAAAGAAAGTTGAATCAGTACCGGTTGTGTGTGAATTTACGGATGTATTTCCAGAAGAATTGCAGGGTTTGCCTCTAGTCAGGGAAGTAGAATTTGGTATTGATTTGATACCAGGAACAGCTCCGATCTCAATTGCTCCATATAGAATGGCACCAGCAGAGTTGAAAGAATTAAAGTCGCAGTTGCAAGAGTTGACTAATAAAGGCTTTGTGAGACCGAGTTTTTCACCTTGGGGTGCTCCTGTGTTATTTGTGAAAAAGAAGGATGGTTCTATGAGGTTGTGTGTTGACTATCGGCAGTTAAACAAGGTGACAATCAAAAACAAGTATCCGTTGCCAAGAATTGATGATTTGTTTGATCAGCTAAAAGGAGCGACATGGTTTTCAAAGATTGACTTGAGATCTGGGTACTACCAGCTGCGAGTAAAAGAGTCGGATGTGCCTAAAACTGCTTTTAGAACAAGGTACGGTCATTATGAATTTTTAGTTATGCCATTCGGGTTGACAAATACTCCTGCTGTGTTTATGGATTTAATGAATCGCATATTTCGGCCATACTTGGACAAATTTGTTGTGGTGTTTATAGATGATATTTTAATTTATTCAAGAGATGAGACAGAGCATGCTGAGCATTTGAGGATAGTTTTGCAAACTTTGAGAGATAAGCAGCTGTATGCTAAGTTTAGTAAAAGTGAATTTTGGCTCTGGGAAGTTGGATTTTTGGGTCATATTGTTTCAGGTGATGGTATACGGGTTGATCCTAGTAAGGTTTCAGCC
Source organism: Gossypium anomalum (assembly GCA_025698475.1). NCBI lineage: Eukaryota > Viridiplantae > Streptophyta > Magnoliopsida > Malvales > Malvaceae > Gossypium > Gossypium anomalum. The sequence continues at coordinate 93,494,269 of CM046968.1, forward strand.
ATTGTTGATTGGAAACCACCGAAAAATGTAACCGAGGTTAGAAGTTTCTTGGGGCTAGCTGGGTATTATCAACGATTTGTAAATGGATTTTCCATAGTTGCTGCTCCTATGACTAGACTACTCCGAAAGAATGTTAAGTTTGAATGGACGGAAGAATGTTAACAGAGTTTTGAAGAATTGAAAAAGTTATTAACAGAGGCACCAAAGTGTTAGTATACAACCAATCGGTAAAGAATTTGTGGTGTATAGTGATGCTTCTCTAAATGGTTTGGGGTGTGTGCTCATGCAAGAAGGAAAAGTGGTGGCTTATGCTTGAGGCGATTAAAACCTCATGAGAGGAATTATCCTACTCACGATTTGGAATTGGTCATGCGGTGGTGTTTGCTTTGAAGATTTGGCGACATTATTTGTATGGTGAAAAGTGCCGGTATATACGACCACAAAAGTCTTAAGTACTTGATGTCACAAAAGACTTGAATTTGAGACAACGAAGATGGTTAGAGTTATTGAAAGATTACGAGCTTGTTATTGATTATCATCCGGAAAGCGAATGTGGTTGCCGATACTTTAAGCGAGAAGTTGTTGTTTGCTTTGAGAGTTATGAACACTCGATTGAAAATGTCGATGATAGTTCGATTCTAGCAGAGATAAGAGCTAGACCAATGTTTTTACAAGAGATTTCGAAGCTCGGAAAAATGATCAAGATTTGCTAGCCAAGAGAAGACGATTATGAAGTCGATCACGGATCGATTTCGAATCGATTCGATGGTAGCTTGATGTTTAAAAATCGATTTGTGTACCAAAAAATGATGAGTTGATTCAAAAGATTTTGCATGAAGCACATAATGGCTGTTTGGCGGTTCATCCAGGCAGTACGAAAATGTATAATGACTTGAAGAACATGTATTAGTGGAGTGGAATAAAAAGAGATATTTTCGAGTTTGTATCAAAGTGCTTAATCTGTCAACAGGTGAAAGCTGAACACCAAGTGTCTTTGGGATTACTTCAGCCTATTATGGTTCCTGAATGGAAATGGGATCAGATTACTATGGATTTTGTTTTGGGGTTGCCATTGACTCCAGGAAAGAAAGATGCCATCTGGGTAATAGTTGATAGACTGACTAAATCGGCTCATTTTATTCCGGTACGTACGGATTATTCTCTTAATAAGTTGGCTGAATTGTATATCTGTGAGATTGTTAGACTTCATGGAATACCATTGTCAATCATTTCGGATAGAGATCCGAGATTTACTTCACGGTTTTGGCAAAAGTTGCAAGAGGCATTAGGTACAAAGTTAAATTTCAACACTGCCTTTCATCCACAAACTGATGGGCAATCAGAGAGAGTAATTCAGATTCTTGAAGACATGCTCAGATGTTGCGTATTGGAATTTCAAGGTAGTTGGGAAAGGTACTTCATCACAGTAGAATTTGCTTATAATAATAGTTACAGACGAGTTTGAAAATGGCACCTTATGAAGCATTGTATGGTCGTAAGTGTCGAACGCCTTTGTATTGGACTGAACTCAAGGAAAATTAGATTTATGGAGTTGATCTAATAAAAGAAACCGAAGAAAAGGTAAAAGTGATTCGAGATTATTTGAAAGTCGCTTGGATAGACGTAAATCTTATGCGGATTTGAAACGAAAGGAAATCGAGTTTCAAGTTGGTGATAAGGTATTTTTGAAAGTGTCTCTATGGAAGAAAGTCCTTAGATTTGGACGGAAGGGCAAGTTAAGTCCGCGTTTTATTGGACCGTATGAAATAATTGAAAAAGTTGGACCGGTAGCATATCGGCTAGCATTACCACCTGAATTAGAGAAGATTCATGATGTGTTCCACGTATCTATGTTACGTCGATATCGTTCAGATCCTTCACATATAATTTCACCAACAGAAATTGAACTACGACCGGATATGACTTACGAAGAAGAACCGATTAAGATTTTAGCTCGAGAAGTCAAACAACTAAGAAATAAAAGTGTCGCTCTCGTGAAAGTATTGTGGCAAAAGCACAGGGTAGAAGAGACTACATGGGAACCTGAAGAAACTATGAGAAACCAATACCCACACCTGTTTACCGGTAAGATTTTCGAGGACGAAAATCCTTAAAGGGGGGGAGAGTTGTAATATCCCGAATTAGGGTCTAATCGAAATAGTAGTTTCGTGACCACAAATTCGAGATAGAGATAATTATTTTATAATTATTTTGATGTTTATGATATGATTGCATGATTGTGTGAAAATTTCGTGATGAAATCCTATGCCTAAAGTGCTTAGATTGAAATTAGGGACTAAATCGAATAATTTGTAAAACTTGCATTCTAGGAGTTTTTAGTATGAAATTGTTTTGGAATTTTAATGAGGAGGTCTTAAATAGAAATTTGACCAATTTCTAAGTCTATGGACAAAAATTGGACATGGATGGAATTTTGGAAACTTTAGTAGTAAGGGTATTTTGGTCATTTAGTTATTAAAATGAATTAAAAACAAAATTAAAAGCCAATTTTTGTCCATCTCCTTCATTAGGCCGAAATTTCAAGGGTTATCCATAGCTAGGGTTTGTTTCAAGCTTCCAAGCTCCATAGTAATGGTTCCAAGCCCCGTTTTTAATGTTCTTTACATTTTTGGAATCCCGGTAGCTCGATTAAGCTTATGCTAGCAATAATTCAACCTAGGGTTCATATTTGGAAAAATACCCATAGGTGAAATTTGTGTATTTTGGTGTTTTATGATAGAAAATGAGTTTTAAATTATGTTAGACAACTTGTACTACTCGGTTTTAAGCGAAAACTAATAAAAGGGCTTAATCGGTAAAAATACCTAATAGTCATAAGTACATGTTAGAGTGTGAATTTGATGTTGTCATAGAAGGGAAAAATGATCATCATGTCATAAAACATAAGAATAAGGGATAAAGTTTAATTCCCGAGTCTAGGGGCAAAAGTGTAAATATACAAAAGTTTAGGAGTAAAATTGTAATTTTGCTAAAATTTGAATTAAAGACTAATTTGATAATGTGAGTATTAAATAAGCTAAATGTGTTATTTTAGATCAAGAAAGACGTGGAATCGACCCCAATCGAGGAAAAGAAAAGATTGTGGACTAAATTGATAATTTGGTACCAAGGTAAGTTCATGTGTAAATAATGTAGTATAATTGTTATTTTTAAATTATTGATGTTAATTATATGATATGCTGATTTTTATCATGAAATATATGCTTTGTGGTTATTTTCGAATAAAATGCAAATTATTTGTATTATTTGTTAAATATAATGTGCTACCGAGTATTGGTTTTGGTATTTTACGGAAGATGGCAAGGATATGTGTGTTCGAGGAAAATCCCGTTTGAACCTTAGGAATAGATTAGGATACAAGTGACATGTCACTAGGATGGTTAAACATCCGAACTCGTTGAGTTGAGTCCGAGTTCACTTATGGATGCGAATGTCCGAACTCGTTGAGTTGAGTCCGAGTTCGCTTATGGGCGGGTTACATGATTGATTGATTACATATGTTATGTGGCACTTATGTGCAAATTATCCATGTATCTGAGTTATGTTCCGATGTGTTCAACGGGAAAAATTTCTAGTGAAATGGAAGAACACATAGATGCAAGTGACGTTTTGGTAAGTGTTGCGAAATGGACACTTTGGACAGGTATGTACTTAACCCTCGGGTTGAAGTTAGATACAACAACGATAAGATGATAAGATGATGAATGATGTTTAGAAATGTGAAATATGTTTTGGTGATACCATGCTAAGGTTGTTTGTTATAATTGTATTGTTATGTTACTTGCTATTTGCATGTGAACTTACTAAGCATTTATGCTTACTCCCTCCTTTTCATTCACTGTAGTTTTGAACAAGCCGGCTCAGGAATCGGGACAGGTCGAAGGTTCGATCACACTATCCGAAGGGACTTTTTCTTGGTAAATGGCCTGTAAAACTTAAGTATGGCATGTATAGCAATATACCTATTTTGTGTAAATAATTTTGTTATATGGTGGTGATTTGGTTAAGAAAATTCTTGATAACGATAAGTAATTGAAATGGCTAATTTAGATCATGTTTGATGTCACGGAAGGTTAATAGGTTATCTAGTCCATAAAAACTCATGAAAAGATGAAATTTGCCATAAATGAACATTGCAAAGAACAACGACGTGAGTTTGAAAATTTACTAAAAATCATAGAAATTGAATTTGGTGATGGATTAAATATGAAATTGAAGCCTAATATGTCTAGTTTCACATGAAACAAACGAAACGGGAAAAGGAATTATATGTTAGAAGATATTTGAGTTTTAGTGAAACAGGGCCAGAGCGATTTCTGGATCCTCTGTTTCAACTTTATAAATTCACCATAAATCATAAAAAAAATAATTAGATGGTGTATTTTATATTCTTGGAATCCTTATTGAGTCTACTTTCAGGATGAACAAACGGCATAGTCATTTGTACAGAGATAAATATGGTTCGTAGTAAATAGAGGTCAGACCAGTCAAGTTTTGAAACAGGGGTAACTTTAACTAATAAACTGTACTAATTGGCCCAACCAAAAATTCTATAAACAAATTAGTAAATATATATATGAGTCTAGATTTAGGGAAAATTTACGGATCTTGATTTCGAGTTTCGTAACTTGAGATATGATTTTTCTTGTAACTGTGACGCAGGTAGTTAGAAAGCTGTGAATGTAGAAACAAATGATTCGAAGTTCTTAATTTGATAAATTATGTTCGGTAACACCTCAAGCTCGACTCCGTCGACGGTCTCAGGCGTGGGGGCGTTACATAGAATAGATATAATTCGAATATCGAGCGGGTAGCGGGAATCGAACCCGCATCGTTAGCTTGGAAGGCTAGGGGTTATAGTCGACGTTGATTCATTATTTTTAACGTCTCTAATTCAAAACCGAACATGAAATTTTGGTTTCATTCGGCTCCTTTATGGAAGATGGATAAATAAATAAAAAAATAACTAAATAAAATAAAATATAAATAAGATAAAGATAAGGCAAGAACGGAATGAAATAAGAATTTGGCCCATAACATCTATGTTAGCTTTTCTGTCTGAATGAATTCAAAACAATTCGCTTTCTAGATGATCCTTCTAGAAGAGTGGGATTAGAATAGAACAATATTTTTATATAAAACAAGGGCTCTAAAGAAATATCTCAAATAACAAAAAAAGAAAGAATATCGCTTTGATTTCGCAAGTAAAGGACTTTTTATTTCGAATTTCCACGGACCACTGAGTCAAGATCTACTAGCTCATCATTTTTATTTTCAACTCAAATAACTCATTTTTTCTATGATTCTGCAATCTGGCTTGTTGGAACAAAAAAATCTTGTTATTGCATTGAATCAACAATCAGAAGCAGAAGAAGTCCTATTTCCGTTCCTATGATATAGAATCCAAATTTCTATTCTTTTTCTTTCTTCCTATTTCTTTTTATTTCCATTTATTTTATATTTTACTAGAATAACTATAAAAAATAATAAAAAAGCTATGGATTTTGCACAATCCATTTTTATGTTATTTATGTTATGACTAAATCCTTTTGTCGAATCCTATCTATCAAAACTCCTCTAACACAAGTCTTCTGACAAAAGGTGGCAAGGCCCTAATTTTCAGAATTTTTTAGGCTCCTATCTTGTAATCCTATCTTGATTACGCCCAATTCCCCTGTTCGACAAACGGTCCCTTTATATACAATAAATATACAATAAATAAAATAATTGCATTGCAGCGGGTATAGTTTAGTGGTAAAAGTGTGCTTCGTTCTATTAATCCCCCTAAGAGTTAAGGGGTCCCTCGGTTTGATTCATATTCCGAGCAAAAACTTTATTTCTTAAAAGGATTTAATCATTTACCTCTCAACGAAAGATTTGAGGAAGAATATACATTCTCGTGATTTGGATCCAAGGGCCAATTAAATTATATATAATTTTAAAATTATATTCTAACTAAAAATTGAAAAATTGGATTATGAAATTACGAAACATACTTTTTTTTTTTTTCAATTGGATCAATACTTCCAATTGAATAAGTATGAGGAAAAGATCCATGGATAAAGATAGAAAAATGTATTTCTAATCGTAACTAAATCTTCAATTTTTTTTTGATGGGATAGCTTGAAGCAAAATAACTATTAAATGATAACTTTGGTTTACTAAAGACATTTACATCTTGTTTTAGCTCTGCGGAAACAAAATGCTTTTCCTAAGGATTTTCTCAAATAGAAATAGAGAACGAAGTAACTAGTGTTGGTTAAACTATGTTATAAATGTTTGTACTCTACGAAAATTATGGATTTAGTCTATAATCTTTAATTTGATCGATTCTAGTCATTATACTTTTGAAATTTTAAAATTTCAGTCACTACTGAATGATAATTGTTAATGTAATGACCCAAATTTTACGGTTATCGGGAAAGTGAATTTTCGGGTCTCCATTTCTAAAAAAATAGATTCGTAAATATTTATTAAAAATATTTACGAAGTCAATTGTATGGTTAATTAGACTTTAATTAAGTAAATTTAGCTTAATTAAGAGTAATTAGTGGAAATGATTAAATTGAATTAAGTGTGAAAGTTTAATTATAGAATAAAGAAAAGTGAAGGGACTAAATAGGAAATAAGCCAAAAAGGGGTGACAAATGTATGGTTAAAATAAGTTAAATGTGTACAAATATAAATGGTACACATGTATTATACATGTGTATTTACTTATTATATAAGTAAAAGAAATGAAAAAGAAGAACAAAGAAACGAAACAGAGAAGAACAGGGGAGAAAGAAAGGAAAGAAAGAAAGAAAGGGAGAAAAGAGAAAATCAAGGTTTTGAAGCTTTAAACTTTAATAGGTATGTCAATTTAGCCATTTTTACTTAATTTTGATGTTTTAAAAGCTTTAGAACAAAGTTTTGATGAAATTAAGTTGATATTTTGAAAGTTATTAGATTTCTAAATATTGTTCATGTTGAGTAAAATGATGAATTAAGGGCTAAATTGATAGAAATTCAAGTTAGAAATGAAATAAGGATTGAATTGTAAAGTGATTCATAAGTTTTATGCTTTAAGGACTAAATTGAAAGAATTTTGAAATTATGGTTTTATGATGAAAAATAGATAATTATGTCTAAGTTTGGTTAAAATTTGAGTAGAAATAAAGTATGAATTAAGATAGAAAAGTAAGTGAATTTAGTTAGGATTAAATTAAAATTAAAAGTAGAAAATCAACATTTAGCACTAAGACTATTTTGGACAGCAGCAGTAGTCTAAGTTTGAAAAATCACCAAAAATTATAGAAATTGAATTAGAGGATGAATAAAATATATAATTAAAGCTTATTGAGTCTAGTTTCTTATAAAAGAAACGATTTAAGCAATTGAATTGTAAATTATGAGATATAATGAATTGTGTGAGACAATGTCAGAATGAATTCGGGTTCCCCTGTTCTGACTTTGGAAAATCACAAAAAATTGGAGAAGAATAATTAGAGGGTTAAAGTTATATGTTTAGAATCCTTAATGAGTCTATTTTTAGGAGAAATCAACGGGAATATTATCCGAGTTCTGTACTGTGAGATAATTAATTTTTAGTGAAGAAGGGTCAAAACTGTCAGACAGCAGAATAGGGGTGAATTTAAAGAATAAACTGTACTTAATGGCTAAACCAAAAATTCTGAAAATTTTACGGCAAGAAGATTTGTGAGTCTAGTTTCAGGAAAAATTAACGGATCTTAATTTAGAATTCTGTAACTCAAGATATAAATTAGTAATGTATTAATGATTATGAATTGTATTAATTTCAGTAGTCAATGTGGTACCGAAAATCTCGGCTAAGGAAGGACAAGACAAAGTCAACGGGAGTTAGCTCGAAAATTACGGTTTGTATTTCTATAATCCGAACTCAGTCATTATTGTTATATTTATATACATATGAAAATTGTTAGTGTTAGAATTATGATGTTTTACAATTGAAATGGATTGATTTTGGTATGTGATGAATTTATCAAATTTATATTGATTGAAATCATTTTGATTGAATTTATATTGATTGAAATATATATTATATATATGATTTATGTAAAAATTTGAATATTGAATGAATGTTATATTGAAAAATTATATTGATTGGAATATGAGGGAATTGATATGAATATATGAGATTTGTGATAATTGAATATTTGATATTGAAAAGTGAATTGAGTTGTATTGAATTATGAATTAATGTGAATAATTGAAATATATTTGTTGAATTGAATGAAAATGTATGAAATTATGAAAATGTGTGAATATATGTGATTATTAGAATGGTATATTGATGAAAGATTTATTAAATTGAGAAAGTGAATCAAATACCCTATTAATGATGATCGGACCAGATTGGATACAAATGGCATGCCATTGGATTTATGATATGATGAGGAGATTTGTAGTTCGGCCGAGAAGATGTTTATGTTATTATATACTTCGGTTTATCCGAAGAGGCATTTAATGCCTTATTGGTGTGTTTGGGAGGATATGATATACTGGTGTGTTATGGAGGATTTATAATATTCCGGGTGTGTTTGGGTTGGATATTTTGGTGTGTTTGGGTTGGATATTCTGGTGTGTTTGGGAGGAATCCACGTATCTATCGTGAGTCCGAGTCTTGTTAATAGGGGTAAATAAGTGAAAAGATAAATCGAGTGAATTTGATTGATTGAGCTATTGGAATGAAATGAGAAATTGAATTGAGAATTGAAATTGAGATATGAGATTGAAAACATGAACCAAAAGGTTCATGAAATGAGTGAAGTTCAAATGGATGATGATTGATGTTAGAATGAATTAAAATAGTATATTGTTAAGAAGTAAAGTGTGAATACAAATGAATTGTGAATATATTGTAAAGAATTTATACGGTAAATAATTAAAAAATTTAGCAAATAAGTTGTCGTGTTTGTTATATGGCCTGTATAGAATTTTTATGGTAAGTAAATGAAACTTATCTATAAAATAAATAAATAAATAGTTGTATTTGTTATTGTAATTTTAAGTTTAATTGTTATATTATCAAGTGTTCGGATTATAGAAATACCATCGAGTGTATACTCAGCGTGCACGTTTGTTTCGCATGCGCGAGTTAAGTTAAGGCTAGATCATGTTGAATCAAAGATTCCGCATCGATCCCGAATTCAATGAGGTAAAGTATGTTGAGTATTGATAATGGCATGTACCTAGGATGTTTAATAGAGTCATTTAAGTTGTAAAAGTATTGATGAAATAAGTAAATTATGGTTGACAACGGTATATAGTATGAATTTTGAAATATATAAAAAAAAAATCGTATTGATTCTAAATTAGTTCCAAATTGAATTTACTGTCCATATTGGACCGCGAGGGCCCATTAAAGGGACAACATCTTAAAACTAGGATGAGTATGAATATTTATTTTAATTAATGACTGAAATTAGACTGTACTAACTGGTAATGTTTCGTAACCCTGTTTCGACGACGATATAGGGTTAGGGGACGTTACAGTTAATGTCATTAAGTTATGTTATTTTCAAAATCTGATTACACATATTACTTACTAAAAATTAAGTTAATGGACTGTCATTTACGTTGAGACTGAAATTTCAAATTTTAAAAAGTATAGGGACTTAGAATGAACCAATTAAAGAATATGAATGAAATCAACAAATATACACTAGTACATAACTAGTAATTGAATTTAACCAAATGAATTTAAATGTTGTTGTTTAGGTTAGAGACTAAAATTTCAAAATTCGAAAAATATATTGACTAAAATTGATCAGATTAAAATATAAAAACTAAATCCACAGTTTTTATAAAATACAATGGCTAACACTAGAGTTTAACCCTTTTTTGTTAAAATATCTTGTCCCTATACTCTTCACAAATTTAGAATTTAGTCTCCGTATTTTTATTTTTAGAAATTTAGTCTCTCTACTTTTCAAATTTTAAAATTTAGGCTCAACAATTAACATTGTTAATTTTTTGAATTAAATTTGTTGGTGGGACATTTTGAAATATTAAAAAAAACCATCACTTAGTAACCATGTATCTAAAAAATAAACATAAAAGTATAGGGACTTATAGCATATTTTAACCTTTTCTTCTTGCCATTTATAATACATTGTCTTGAGTTATTGACTAATGACCAGACCTTATCTTTGAAAACTTGCAGAGATTTTTTTTACTGATTTCTTTCAGCCTATTGTTTTTTCATGTTCTTCAATCTTGTTTGGTCATCAATGGCGGTTAGCATGAGTATTTTAGTTTATATGGAGTTTATATGGTAATAATTAGTTCCATAGCCATAGCTGAAAACCAAAACCAGTTTGTTTACAATGGCTTCCATGGATCCAATCTTCATCTCAATGGAATAGCCAAAGTCCACCCAAATGGCCTTTTGGAGTTAACAAACACTTCCTATCAACAAATCGGCCGTGCTTTCTTTCCGTTTCCGATCAAATTCAATACGTCGTCGTTTTCAACGACCTTTGTGTTTGCCATAGTCCCCAAGCTCCCAGAACTCGGTGGCCATGGCATTACCTTCACTATCTCACCATCAATTGAGTTCTTCAACAGAGCTGTTGCAAATCAATACCTCGGCCTGTTCAATATTACAAGCAATGGTCACCCGACTAACCACTTTTTTGCGATTGAATTGGATACGATGAAGAACCCCGAGTTCAAAGATATCGATGATAAGCATGTCGGGATCGATATCAATAGCTTACAGCCCTATGTATCAGCTCCGGCAAGTTATTATTCGGACAAGGAAAAGGAAAACAAGACATTGAGACTCATAAGTGGAAAGCCAATTTAGTTGTGGATTGATTATGATGAAAGGGATATGTTACTTAATGTAACAATGGCTCCTCTTGGAAGTCAAAAACCATGGTTGCCTCTTTTATTAACAAACATTAATCTTTCCATGTCGGGATCTATGCATGCTGGTTTCTCCGCATCAACTGGTTCAGTGGCAAGTGATCAGTGCATTCTTGGGTGGAGCTTCAATAAAAGTGGGCAATCACAAAGCTTCGACCATGCCAAACTTCCGCCTCCGCCACCGCCCAGAGCCGACCTCGGGTGAAACCCAATTTTCGGGTTGCGGTCCCATCGGTGATATCGTGTCTTCTGGTTATAACATTCATTGGAACTGCTTACAAGATGTGGATAAGGAGATATGAAGAAATAAGAGAAGATTGGGAACATGAATATGGGCCTCATAGATTCTCTTTTAAGGATCTGTATCAAGCCACTAAAGGTTTCAAAGAAAGGGAACTATTAGGAGTTGGTGGGTTTGGGGAGGTTTATAAAGGTGCATTGCCATCTTCCATTGAACAAGTTGCAATCAAAAGGGTCTCTCATAGTTCCAAACAAGGGATGAAAGAGTTCATAGCTGAAATTGCTACTATGGGGAGGCTGAGGCACAGAAATTTGGTGCAACTCTTTGGGTATTGTAGGAGAAAAAGAGAGCTTCTTTTGGTCTATGATTTCATGGCCAATGGTAGCCTTGACACTTTCTTGTTTACCAATGAAAAAATGAGCCTTAATTGGTCTCAAAGAGTTAAAATCCTTAAAGGAGTGGCTTCATCACTTGTTTACCTCCATGAAGATTGGGAACAAGTTGTGATTCATAGAGATATAAAAGCTAGTAATGTTCTATTAGATGCACAACTTAATGGAAGATTAGGCGATTTCGGACTAGCTAAGTTTTACGACCATGGATTGAATCCTCGAACCACTCGTCTCGTTGGTACAATTGGTTACATTGCACCCGAGCTGGCTAGAACTGGGAAACCAACAACTGGGTCAGTTGTGTTTGCTTTTGGTAACTTAATGTTGGAAATTGCTTGTGGGAGGAGACCTTTCGAACCTGAAAGATCACCAAAAGAGGTTATCTTGTATGATTGGGTCCTTAAGTATTAGAAAATCGGCTTGATTCTTCGAACAAGTGACCCAAGATTGGAAGGTAACTATGTGGTGGAAGAAATGGAGTTGATATTAAACTTGGGTTTGCTTTGTGCAAATCCCACACAAGAAATAAGGCCTAGCATGAGAAAAGTAATGCAATATTTGGATGGTAATGCCTCGTTGTCAAATATTTTTTTTGATGATGCCACAAATAGTTTGATCACAGCTCATAACCAAAAATCTCTCAATGGTACTTCATTTCAAGCATCATGTGATAATATTTCCATTGTTTCTTTGTCTAGTTCAACCGAATCTATTCTCTGCCATGGTAGATGAATCCGTTGTCATTTGAGATTCAAAGTGAGTGTTAAATATGAATGCATGTCCAATACAAATATATTTTGTTACGTGTTCAATCACAATAACTAGATCCAATAATATTCAAGACTAGTACAAGTTTCAAGTATGGGTATACTAATTTCTTTATGTACAATATGTCTTCAATTACATGACGTAAAATTATATGTGTGAATCTTTGAGCCCAATCATGTGCAAATTGTTATGTGTGTATTTTAGTTTAGTGAGTCCAATTTATTATAGAAGATAGAAATGACAATTTTCGATTGATGTAGCTAATACGAACAAAAAAACTCTATAATAGCAATTTTAACAATCAAGTGAAATAAAAACTTTCAATAATTCAATAAAAATTTTAACTTTCTTTATTATATAATTTACTTTTAAAATAATCAAAATAATATGATTAAAATTAATTTAATTTAAAATTTTAAAATCCAAATTAATCCAAGGAATATACTATCTAACCCCTTAGGTCCGGTCTGACAAAACCCTCTTCACTTCGGCCATTCTCGTAAAACCCAATTTCTCAGTAACAGATTTTAGTGTCGCTTGTCCCCTTATCCCCTCCCCAAAAACCCACCGGAAAAAGATGCATTCTTTGGTCGCTGCATCCCACCTTCTCCCATCATCCACCCGCCGGCAATTGCCACCGTCTCCTCCTTCTTCCTCTCGTGCTTCTTCACGCGCCACCACGATTAAATGCCGGTTCGCTTCTCGCAACGATGAACCCCGGAATCCCACTTCCTTCCTCCGCTTCCTCTCCAAACCCGTTGCGCTTGCCTCCGCTTCCGCAGCCACTCTCCTCATCCGCATCACCCCCATTTCCACCCTTCTATCAGGAGGCGGCGGAAACAACTGTGGCGGTAGCGGAGGTGGTGGTTTCTCCGGTGGTGGAGGTGGAAACAACGGTGGCGATGGAAACTTCTGGGAAAAGCTCTTTTCTCCATCGCCGGCTATTGCAGACGATAACAACCAAAACCAAGAATGGGATTCTCATGGATTACCAGCCAACATCGTTGTTCAACTCAACAAGCTAAGTGGGTTCAAAAAATACAAGCTTTCAGAGATTTTATTCTTCGATCGACGGCGATGGACCACCGTAGGAACCGAAGATTCGTTCTTCGAAATGGTTTCATTAAGGCCAGGAGGGATCTACACAAAAACCCAATTACAAAAAGAGCTTGAAACTTTAGCCACTTGTGGCATGTTCGAGAAAGTTGATATGGAAGGCAAAACAAACCCAGATGGAACTTTGGGGTTAACCATTTCTTTCGCTGAAAGCACTTGGCAATCAGCTGATAGGTTTAGGTGTATAAACGTGGGGTTAATGGCTCAATCCAAGCCTATTGAAATGGATCCTGATATGACAGATAAGGAGAAACTGGAGTATTACAAAAGCCAAGAGAAGGATTATAAAAGGAGGATTGAAAGAGCTAGGCCTTGTTTGTTGCCAATGCAAGTGCATAGGGAAGTTTTGCAAATGTTGAGGGACCAAGGGAAAGTGAGTGCTAGGTTGTTGCAGAAGATAAGAGATAGGGTTCAAAAATGGTACCATGATGAAGGGTATGCTTGTGCTCAAGTTGTTAATTTTGGGAACTTGAATACTAAGGAAGTGGTGTGTGAAGTTGTGGAAGGGGATATTACACAGCTTGTGATTCAGTTCCAAGATAAGCTTGGGAATGTTATTGAAGGAAATACCCAGCTCCCTGTTGTGAGGAGAGAATTGCCTAGACAGGTAGATGATTGATGCCTAGACAGCTTGTGATTCTTGGTTTTTATGTTCTAACTTTCTGTTTTGAATGTTTATGGGTAGTTTTTAAGCTATGAGAAGCTAATGTAGAACCACATTGTGCATTTTGACATTTGAATTTATACTTCTTGGCCTTCATTGCTAGTTAGCGGTGTTACCAGGACTTGGGTGTGAGCTTTGGATAGCCTATATGTCTGATGTACATTAGATATGGGTGCTAGATATGGGTACTTCAAGAAAAATAGGAGTTCAAGCAGTATAGCTAGTCAGTGATTTCTAAGCTATGAGAAAGTAATGAAAACCACATTGTGCATTTTGATAATTGACTTTATAGGTTTTGACCTTTTTGACTTTATAGGTTTTGACCTTCAATGCTAGTTAGCTGTGTTACCGGGACTTGGGTGTGAGTGTTGCGTAGCCTACATGTCCAATATGCATTAGATATGGATGTTAGATAAGGGTACGTAAAGAAAAATTAGGAGTCTGAGCAATATAGCTAGTCGGTAATTTCGAAGCTATGAGAAACTAATGAACCACATTGTGCATTTTAATATTTGAATCTATAGTTTTCAGTCTTTAGTGCTAGTTAACTGTGTTACCGGGACTTGGGTGTGAGCATTGGATAGCCTATATGTCTAATATGCCTCAGATATGGGTACTTAAAGAAAAATGAGGAGTTTGCAATATAGCTAGTCGGTAATATCTAAGCTATGAAAAACTAATGAAGAACCACATTGTGCATTTTGGTATTTGAATTTATAGTTTTTGACCTTCATTACTATTTAGTCATGTTATCGGGACTTGGGTGTGACGTTGGATAGCCTATATGTCCAATATGTATTAGATGTTTGTACTTCAAGAAAAATGAGGAGTCCAAATATAATAGCAAGTTGGTAATTTCTAAGCTATGGGAAATTAATGAATAACCACATTTTGCATTCTGCTATTTGAATGACATTCAATGCTAGTTAGCTGTGTTACACATATGTACATAGGTGTGAGTACTGGATATGAGTATACTCTGTTTAAGTTTTTCCATGTATTTGGAGGGTCCATTGAGGGTCATATCCCCGATGCATCATTCATGGATTTTAGGCATAGGTACTTCAAGAAAAATGAGGAATCCGAGCAATATAGCTAGTTATGGTAGGATTTGATCTTTGGTTCAATCATAAAATTCATGAAGCAAATATTTGATTGTTTTCTTCATTCAGAAATTGCTATAATTGATTAGATAAGTTAAATTGATAGTTACCAGAACATGAAATAGCATACAAGTATATAGGAAAGGAAAACTATTATGAATATCGAGCACTGACTTCACTGCTTTTGTATGAGATCTTGTGAAGCATTGCTAATAAGATATACCTCTTCAATTAAACAGGTAATGAGTGATCTTTTGTTGATTGAAATGTTTGATTGTATACTCCTATTAATGATTGATAGATAGTTTATACCTTTAGTTACGATGTTGCAATCGATTCCTATTTATTCATTTTCACAAATGTTGTGTTTTGGTTGCCGATTGAAGTAACTAGTTTCAGTCTTTATGGTGATTAATTGTTGATTTATGTATGTGCTTTTGATTTACAGCTTCGACAAGGCAATGTTTTTAATATTGAAGCAGGGAAACAAGCCCTGAGGAACATAAACTCACTGGCTTTATTTTCAAATATTGAAGTGAACCCACAACCTGATGAGAAGAACGAAGGGGGCATCATTGTTGAAATAAAGCTCAAAGAGCTGGATCAAAAATCAGCCGAAGTCAGTACGGAGTGGAGTATTGTACCTGGACGTGGGGGCCGTCCCACATTGGTATGTAAATCTAGTTATATATTTTTACTCTGCAATTCCGCATGTAGGTAATAAGAGATTTTGATTGAACTTATAGTTTCTTATATTGTGTGCGTACTGTGCTGTGTTTTCTTTCTAGGCTTCACTTCAACCTGGTGGAACTGTATCTTTTGAGCACAGAAATCTCAAAGGGCTGAACAGGTCCATTCTCGGTTCATTGACCACCAGTAACTTTTTTAATCCTCAGGTATCTTTTTCCCCAAATAATCATGTCAGTCTATCTCCCTTTCTTGTGGTTCTTGTAATGACTATTTTCATCAGTGTTTAGTGTAAAATTTCATCTTACAATGTTCCCATTATTCTTTTCTTCAGGATGATCTTGCTTTCAAGCTAGAATATGTGCATCCATATTTGGATGGTGTTTATAATCCACGCAACCGAACTCTTCGTGCAAACTGCTTCAACAGCCGGAAACTGAGCCCGGTTTTCACCGGTGGGCCAGGAGTTGATGAAGTCCCACCAATATGGGTTGATCGAGCTGGTGTTAAATTTAACATTACAGAGGTAATCCGCTATGTTTAAAGAAGTTTTTGAAGTGATTTTTGGATTATCTGTGTCTCCGGAATCATTTATGGTAGATATGATTATGCCAGAATTTCACCCGTCAAAGCAAATTCACTTACGGACTTGTGATGGAAGAGATAACAACTCGTGATGAAAGCAGTCATATATCTCCAAATGGTCAAAGAGTGCTTCCAAGTGGAGGCATCAGCGCTGATGGACCCCCGACCACACTCAGTGGAACTGGTGTTGATCGAATGGCATTTCTACAAGCGAATATCACACGCGATAATACCAAGTTTGTAAATGGAGCCATTGTTGGCGAGAGAAATGTATTCCAGGTTAGCCTGCCTGTATATTTATGTTGTGAATCTTATGATTCTTCTAATACCGATTAATATCGGGAATGAGGTGAAAGCATACTTGTAAATGGGCCTTAATATGTCGGATTCATTCTAACGACCAATAAAATATATTCAAAAAGGGACATGGGGGTCTAACCCTCAAAATATATGAATATAGGAAAAGAATCGAGCATGCATGTATCAAATACATACCCTTATCCAGCACTCATCACTGAGTCCGAGTAACATCAGTAGTTTATGCATAAATATACATTTTAGTCTGCCTAAAATTTGTTTCATAGCTAATTGCGGACATATATTTATTCAATGTAGGTGGACCAAGGACTTGGCATAGGCACCAAGTTCCCGTTCTTTAACCGCCACCAACTAACAATTACACGATTCCTCCAACTAAAGCAAGTGGAAGAAGGTGCCGGTAAATCCCCACCACCAGTTCTAGTCCTTCATGGACATTATGGAGGTTGCGTGGGCGACCTTCCAAGTTACGATGCTTTTACACTTGGGGGCCCCTATTCGGTGAGAGGTTATAACATGGGTGAGTTAGGTGCAGCTCGAAACATTCTTGAGGTAAGAAGGATTGGAGATACCTATTTCTTTTCCTAATCTTTTGTTTGTTTTTCAATGTCATTACTTATGTTTCACACGGGAACGGAAGCTAATGATAGAAAAGCCTTTGGAACCAAGATCAGAATAAGTGTTACATTATTTGAAATGACAAAAATTTATCTGAAAACCATTTTCTGATGTTACCTGCAGCTCGGAGCTGAGATCCGGATACCCGTGAGGAATACACACGTGTATGCATTTGCAGAGCATGGTAACGATCTTGGAAGTTCAAAGGATGTAAAGGGGAATCCAACAGAAGTCTACAGGCGAATGGGACACGGTTCGTCATACGGTGTTGGCGTCAAACTAGGACTAGTAAGAGCTGAGTATGCTGTTGACCATAACAACGGAACTGGTGCAGTCTTCTTCCGATTTGGAGAAAGATATTAGAATGTGATTTTGGGTCTAATTCTGCTAAGGTGGGCCGTTACAGGTTCCGGTTATGGTTGAGCTGTTCTTGATCTTAGAAAATCTTGTTGAGAAGTATGGAACTAGGCATATTCTTGTGTCAAATAAATTTTGTTTCAATTTTGTGCTATATAATTTTATCTTGTTCTGTAAAACCAAGGATTTGTAAGGAAATTGTTGGTGCTTGATTACATACTCTTTTATGTTCTCAAAGAATAAAAACAGAACCGAATTGATTTTCGGGTTTTTCTAACTCGAAATAATACTTTATTTCCTCTTACATGAAAATTTTTGAATACTTCAATGATTGTTCTGTAGCTTTTAAAATTAAGTGATTAAAATGTAAATTTATTAATAGTTTAGTAATTTTGAGTGTAAATTTTTTTAAGGTATCCAAGTCTCTTGGGATGGTGGTGAGTCGGAAAATTTTCAGATATTTAAATTCATAAAATTTGAATTCTAATGTGCTAAAATTTTAACTAGTGGGTTCGGATATTTGAATTTAAACCTGCAACTATTATTCGAAGAAGCAATGTCCATTTAGATAATGGATGTAGAGATGAAAATGAAGTTAATTATCAAGTTCATACACCAAAATAGATTAAAAAAATACCAAAATGGACTAAATTATTAAGTTTAAGGACTAAAAGTTATATTAACCCTTAATAGTTTATATATGACATTACCCAATCATCAGGGCAAAGCTTTTCTTCGATTCTGCCCATCATGCACCGTTCGTTTCAATCATCCACTGATAACTACGCCAATCTTATAGAAACGTACGCTCATGATCGAGCATTGAAACCAGGAAAACTACTTCATGCGCACCTGATCGTCAAAGGGTTGGCTCATTTGACATATTTGGCTACCAAGTTGATAGCTCTTTACACAGAGTGTGGCCAACTATCAAATGCTCGTAAACTGTTCGATAAAATTCCCAAAAGAAATATCCATCGTTGGATTTCAATCATAAGGGCATATACTCGACGCGGGTATTATCAGGAGGCGATTGGTGTTTTCACCGAGATGCAAACAGAAGGTTTGGGAATCGACAAATACCTTATCCCCAGTGTTTTGAAAGCTTGTGGACATGTTTTGGATCAAGAAACGGGGAAGAAATTACATTGCTTGTGCGTCAAGAAATCTTTCGAACGTGATGCTTTTATTACAAGTTCCCTTATCGATATGTATTCGAAATGCGGACAAGTTGAGAAGGCGAAAAAAGTGTTCGATGGGATGTTTGTGAAAGATTTGGTAGCTTTGAATGCTGTTGTTTTGGGGTATGCTCGAATGGGGATTGTAGAAGAAGGGTTACGTTTAGTGGAGGAAATGAAATTGTTAGGAGTTAAGCCCGATGTGGTTACTTGGAACACTTTGATTGCCGGGTTTTCAAAGAAAGGTGATTATTTGTCAGTGTCTAAAGTTTTTGAATCGATGTTGGATAATGGGATCGAGCCTGATGTTGTATCATGGACTTCTGTTATATCGGGGCTTGTACAGAATTTTCGATATGATGAAGCTTTCGATACTTTTAAGAAGATGATGAAACAAGGGTTATATCCGAGCTCGGCTACAATTAGTAGTCTTTTTCCTGCTTGTATGAATACAGTTAATTTGAAACACGGGAAAGAGGTTCATGGATATGCAACAGTGATTGGAGTTGTAGATGATGTTTACGTGAAGAGTGCTCTTGTTGATATGTATGCCAAGGGTGGCTTTATATCCGAAGCTCGAACTTTGTTTTACAAAATGTCTGAAACGAGCATTGTTACCTGGAATTCGATGATTTTTGGGTACGCAAATCACGGATATTGTGAGGAAGCAATACAGCTTTTCGAACAAATGGAGAAGGAAGGAAAGAAGCCAGACTACATGACTTTCATTGCTGTCCTTAGTGCTTGTAGCCATGCCGGATTAGTCAAGCTTGGAAAGAGTTTATTCAACTCGATACAAGAGAAGTACGAGATTTCCCCAAGGGTAGAACATTATGCTTGCCTAGTAGATCTTTTAGGTCGAGCTGGGAAACTCGATGAGGCTTATGATGTTATTAAAACAATGCCTATGGAACCGGATTTATTTGTATGGGGTGCATTATTAGGAGCATGTAGGAACCATGAGAATATCGATCTTGCTGAACTAGCAGCTAAGCATCTACGGGAGCTTGAGCCTGGTAGCAAAGGAAACAATCTGTTGTTGGCGAATTTATATGCTGATATTGGTAGTTGGGGAAATGTTGAAAAGTTAAAGACGATGATGAAGAAAAAGAGGTTGAGAAAGTTTCTAGGATGTAGTTGGATAGAAGGCTCGTAATTTCTTTGGCTTGGGTTATTCGGTTGCTCTACTGGTTGTGTAGCTGCCATAACTATCAGCCTGCATGAACAGAGGTCTGAAACCAAAGGGCTTCTCGGGCCCGTTGAAAGCTACAAGCAAAGCCAAAAAGGTAACATTTCTACCAGTTTCTTCGAGTATTTCGTTTCTATTAGAAGGTAACTTAAGCTTGATTCGAAATTTGAAGTTCAAAGCTCGAGCTCAATTCAACATAAAGATTGAATTGCTTGAGCCTACTTGCCATAGCTAGTTTACTCGGTAAAAAGCTCAATTTTTGTGCTTAAACTCCAACTTAACTTCTGGTTATAAAAGGATTTTCAATGTGAACTAAAACTGAAAAAAGCTCAAGCTTGTGATCTACATGAGTTAAAGATTAAGGTACTCGATTTTGCTCAAATTGTAGTTTAAGCTGCTTGACTCAAAAATATTGAGTCGAATTCGAATTCTACTTAAACGATCCCGAAATTTTACTCACATTAATGTTCTTTTTGGTACAATTTATTAGGTTTTCCAGATTCAAACCATCAATGCAAGTGTTAAATATTTTGAGGGTTCAGTTTAGAATATTTTAAAGATTAGGGATCAATCTAAAATTTATGTCATAGTTTGGGACATTTGATGAAATTAACCCTATAGTATTTGTTATTTTATTTTATTTTTCCTATGCCGGGTCTCCTCGGTTAATAAATACTCACAATGGGAGAAGATGCAAAATCCAACGGCTCATATTAATTCACCCCCGTCGACAAGTAACATGGCAGCGGTTAGATTTAAAAGCAGGTCCACGTGGCACTATCTAGAGCTTTCTCTCTTCCACCTTAAAACTGAAATTAGAAAAAAGATAAAAAATAAATCGCTATGAACAGTTCAATTTCGGACAAAAAGAAAAAGAGAGCGTAAATCGAAAGGGAGAGAGAATTTTCTTGCATTTTCTCTTCTTTTCCCTTTTTTTTGTAATTTTCTCTGAAAATTGCTCATTTTATTCAATTAAATGGACGGCCGTTTGATCGACTGATCTTCGTGTGTCGTGTAAGTAAAATTTTTCCCCTTTGTTTTTTTTTTTTTTTTTTTTGGTATTGAATTCTGTTTGTTTGCTGAGAAAAAAAACGGAGGAAAAATTGATATTCTTGTTTTGCTTTTCCATTGCGATTTCTTCTCAATTTTTAGCCTCATGAGATTTTGATTCATACAGGGCAATTTAGGTTGCTGTGCTAATATGTATAATTGTCTTATTTTATATTCATTCGTTTTGCTCGATTTAGCGGTTGCTTCTATCTTTGTATTTGATCGAATTAACAACATGAGGTTTTTAAATCGTAAAGCTTAAATCTCTGCTTATGAGAATGTGTAAACTATGGCTTAATTAGCATAAAACAGTGGAGCTTTAGAGCCGATGTTAAATTAGTAAAATAATGATAATTGATAATGTAAATGACATTGCAGTTATCGAATAATTTGATTCATTGTTTTATTTTTAAAGTAATTTTTTTAGGAACTGGAAATAGATAAATATGGTGGTTCTAAGCTATAAATCTAAGCTATAAACAAACTTTCTATTGGATTTGTTAAGCTTTAATGGCATTGAAAGCCAATTGAATCATTAAATTGGTTGGTTAGGTCTAGATCGTTTTCATGTGTAATGGGATTACTATGATTCTGTTTCCACTGAAATTTATATATATATTCCAACTGTTATGGTACTTTATCTTTGGAGCTTGGAGAAGTTTTTAACAGTATTTTAGTCATAATTTTCGTTAACAAGATTGAAATCTTTGGACTTGTGATGGCCGTTTCAGAGCTTACTGTGTTTTGATAAACGAGTATATTTAGTTATCACATGTAGAAAGTGTTTTTAGCTATTAATCCTTAAATTTTGAGTCGATTTCAATTTAGTAAAGCATTTATTTTGTTTGTCTCTGCTTTTTTTGATGACTTATATGTTTGAAACGTCATAGGATTTAAAGGTTGCAAGAGAAGAGGCTATTTGTCTAGCATCTCCCACCTTTTAGAAAAGTGAAGTTTCAGAGTCTTTGTGACAATGAGCTTTGTTTTCCGAGGTAGTAGAGGAGATATTGAGAGCGGGTTTTCAGGATTTATTCATGAACGTCCTGCCGTGGTATGTTAGCTTAGTCCATACCTGTATACTTGTTTGGTTGCACAATCATCTAATACTGTATAATGCGACTCTATCTGTCATTGTGCTATTCCTTTTCCAGCGTATACATGCATCTCGGCCTGTTAACTCCAATTCACTGGCCTTCTTTGTTACAGGTAATGTTATGTTCTCCATTGCATCTGTTTGGTTTTTTTTTCTTTTTTTGTTGCTGAATCATTCCTTATTGTCTTTCTAACTTGTATTTCTAACCTGTTGTTACCTGTTTGTTTTCTGGCAGTTCTTTTGTTATTCATGATTTTAAACTCTCACCAAATGTCTCCAAATTTTCTGGTACGTGCACAATACACATTCACTGAATCACTAGGAGCATGCTAGCTGTTAACACGTCATAAATGTATTCTCTCTGTCTGTGCGTGCAGCTTTGGCTAGTAGTAGGCATCTTTTTAATGGCTACTAGCCTTAGGATGTATGCAACTTGTCAGCAACTTCAAGCTCAGGCTCGAGCTCACGCTGCTGCAGCTAGTGGTTTGCTTGGTCATACCGAGTTGCGTTTGCACATGCCACCATCAATAGCTTTTGCTACAAGAGGACGCTTACAAGGACTAAGACTCCAACTTGCCCTTCTCGATCGTGAATTTGATGACCTAGGTATGCTGTTTTCTTTTTCAAAATTCACCGATGTGATTCTGTGGTTTAGTTTTTAACATGCACTGAATGATATGCAAAAGGGTTTTGGTTGTTACTAGTTTGGTTCTTTGAAGATTAATACTTGCTTCCTTCTGCAGATTATGACACCCTGAGAGCGTTGGATGATAATACTTCCACAAGTCATTCAATGAGCGAGGAAGATATAAATGCTTTACCCGTGCACAAGTACAAGTTCCATGGCCTGGAGAGGTACTCGAGATTTCACTACCTATAGCTTGCTTTGGTTTGAACTAGCATCTGCGGCTTGCTTTATTTTTCATGTGATCAAATTCATATTTCCATTAACTGATCTTCCTTGTTATTTTTACAGTGCCGGATCATCATTGCAACAGGCATCTTCTTCGTCAGTCACAATTGAGGTATCAATAATTAGTTCTATTTTTTATATAAATCCCTTCTGCAGTTGCTCATTCTATTTTTCAGTTGCTTTTTCATGAAGGTTTTATATGTTTCAAAGAAGATCTGGGTAACATAACAAGTTATCAGGAACATCTCCTATACAAAATTGACATAAATCGGAGAGAAATTAAAGTGTTGAAGATACTTTCCGAACCATTTCATATGTGCTGTTTCATGGATCGTTTTTATAGTCTAAAGTCCCAAATATGTGTTGCAGCAAAAGCAAGATTCCCGGAAAGGTGATGGGAACATGAAGGCTTCAGATGATGAACTAACTTGCTCTATTTGCTTGGATCAAGTCAACGAGGGGGAGCTTGTTCGGACCTTGCCATGCTTGCATCAGGTTCTATTTTTACAGTCTACTCATGTTTTCTTTTGTCACCTAATGATTTTATGGTGCACTGTTTCTCCCAATATCTTCGGTCATCGTCTCATATGTGAAAAGAAAATGAATTACAGCAACCAATCTGCCACGTCAAGAGTGCAATATCGAGTTTTTTAGAGAATAGAGCCTATGAACTACAAAAGTATTACAAAATCAGTGTAATATTTCTTGTTATCAAATGGTAAAAGTACTCTGAAGGTCCTTCGGATTGCATTTTGCCTGCTTTACTAAAATAATGGATAAATTAGTGTCTGTACATTAGATCAAAGAACAAATTGGTCTTTCTGTTAAAAATTTCTATCTATTTCTACTATTAAAAACTGATTCATGTACATTAGCATGATGTGCATTTCGCATGCCATATATCATTGTCTCGTTATTTCATCAGCCACACCGGGTTTTAATAATAAAAATGGATGAAATTTTTAACAAAAATGACCAATTTGCTCTTTGAGTTACTGTACAACGATTAATTTGCTCATTTTTTTTAGTAGAGGAGGCAAAATGCAATCTGACTTCTAGTACAAGGGCTTCCATGATACTTTTACCATTATCAAATGTTTCAATATCACATGCTTCCTTCGTATCTCAAATGGATGACCTACTGTCATGATTAGAAGTCTGTCCTTGACATATAATTTTGCATATCATTTTGAATTCTTGATGATTCTTTAGTCTCCTCGTGCTTCTGTAGTTCTTTTATGCTTAGTCCTCGGTTATCATGCTTGAAGATAAATCCTAAGTCCAAATCTTTCCTAGCTGTAAATAGAGGTTATCTCCACGCCCTTTTGATTTTATGAAACTTGATGCATCAATTAACGTTTCCTTGTTACAGTTCCATACCACCTGTATTGATCCATGGCTGCGGCAGCAAGGCACATGTCCAGTATGTAAGTTTAGAATGGGGTCGGGATGGCAGGAAAACAGGGAGAGTGAATCAGATGATTCGGACATGGTTTAACTCAACTACCCTGGTAATACAATCCGAAGTATATATTTACGTTAAACATTAATTTTTCCGGAGATCCATCTTCAGATCTCCTTTAGGATTGAATCTTATCTATCTTCGGCTCCATGGAAGAAACTGAGGTTAGAGTTTCATCATGCTTAGCCTTGTACATTTAACTTCTCTTTTGACTTATGCTGTTTCTAGCCCCATCAGTGTCAGGGATTATCGGGATCGGCAATCCCAACATCCGAGCATGTAGTTGACTGGAATTTATGCAACCTCAATGAGACTTTTCATTTATTGCTGATTACCATCAATCATCTTATTGCCGAGGGCTTCTTGGAATAGCCGTTTTTATGATCTTGGACTATAATGGAACTTTTTTTGCATATTAATTTTGGAGCATTTCTGAGAACTCCCTGTATTTTGTTAGCATTTTATCGTATCTTAAATGGAAAAACAATCCGGATTTTGGAACTAGTGTCGAATATGTTAATTTTTAAAAGGAGTTTGTTTCATAAATTTAGAAGATAGTATTTTACTATTAGTCCTTGAATTTTGAAAATTTAGTTTTTCCCACTCAAATGATAGCAGTTAAATATGTTCCGATGAGTGTTTATGTTGATATTTTCATCTTTATATTTTTTAATTTTGACTTTTGAAATTTTAATGGGAACTTTTGACTCCAAATAAAAGTTGTTAAATTCATGGAATAGAATGAGGTGTATTACATGAAAATAGAATGTTGACATGACACGTTCTCGTGATATTATGTATATGATTATATGTTTGTTAATGAGATTTAAAAAAAATAATCTTAATTTAACAGCTTGAAATTTTAAATTTTAAAAAATATAAAAGTTAAAAATAATTAAATTAGATTTTATGCCTTACGCACAATCTACACGAGCTATGTAGATAGGTTTAATCACATTTTATCGCTAACAATATGAGAGAGAGAGCAGTGGTTAAGGTTTTTTAATATTTTATTTTATATTAGTCATAGTTCAGAATATTAATTTTTCGGGTGATAAATGTCGCACAATATTAAAATATTATTTCATCATATCTTTTATGGAGTCCAATTTAAGGACCAAATATCAAACTAAATTTAAGAAGCAAAAAAGTTGATGCAATTATTTTTTGGTATCACAACATACAACTTCTCTTGAACATTAGTATTAAAATCCTGAACATAAATATGACATTGCTATTTTCCTAGTATATTGTATCGGAGATATATTATCGTATCGTATTTAAACACATGTCAATGCTGAAAGGTTTAGTGCTTCACAGTTCCCAGTGTGAGTTTCACTGTTATTATCAACACTGTAAAGTATATACGCACATTCACTAAGAAAAGGAACATAAGCATGAAGAAATCGCCATTATTATTTTACTATACGCATACTCTGAAGCAAGTAAAGTAGAGTTCTACAACTACAAATAGTATAATAGAAGAATCGCAGTTGGTGCAACCACAAATATATAGGTAAAACTATACTATTACTCCCTGTATTATATGTATTTTAATCTCTGTATTATAATTTTGTTATTTTTAATCTTTGTATTTTTCGAATTTTAAAATTTTAGTCTTCACTTAGACGGTTAAATTTGTTAAGTCAAATTTTACTATCTTTTATAATCTTATACAGCAAATATAGTACTACATGTATAACGACATACCAACTTGTTATTTCTACATAATACTCATAAAAAAGACCATGTTATATGAACTAAAACTGATCGGAAGATTGGCTAAATAATGGAATTTGACCTAACGAACTTAATTACTATGTTTGGATCCAGATGAAAAGAGTACAAAGATTAAATTGATCAATTCTAAAAGTAAAACGATTAAAATTGATCAAATTAAAAATATAAACTAAATTTACCGCTTATATATAATACATGGATTAATGACAGAATTTAACAAAAAATTATTATCCAAAATAAAGTTTGGTCATTGAACTATTATTCCATAATTAAAAAAAACCCATTTTAGCCATAGATTTGAAGCTAAATTTGGTTTATACTTAATGTGTAAGATTGGGTTTAATGGGTCAGTTCATTTATAGTAAAACCTATGAAAGAAGTGAGTAATCATTTCGTTTGTTGCTTAAAAGAAAGGTGGGTCAAAAGTCGTCTTCGCCTTAGCCTCTTTTGAGTCCCAATTCACCAACCAAAATCCATATATGCATATATTTCCCAGTTAGGGTTTGATGAAAATGATATTTAATTATTTAATATAATAATTACTGCTTTCTAGTTAGTCAAAAATAGATATAATATGAACTAAAAATTGGTATTTACGATAAATACGATGCAGTCTTTATTAAGTAACGCATAAGGTGATATTTTATTATATGGGATCTTGTGGGATCTTTTTAAAATTAACGATTGTAGTTAATAGATAGAAATAAGAAAATTGTAACCATTTGATCAAGGCAAATCAGAAATTAAGAAATTGTACTAATGACTTGGAACTTGTTAAATCAATTACTGAATAAGTTATTTTTTCTTTAGAAATTAGTTTCTCTCCTTCCGTGTTGAAACGAGATGAATTGATTAAAAGGTAAACAAATATTTTTTTAATGCAAAATCTACATATATTTTAAGTTCATTGCTAATTGTTGAGGGAGAATATTGTAACTCTTTTTTTTTTTTTTTTTTTTTTTCTATTTTGATCACCAAGAGTTAAAATTAGATCTTGTAATATATTCATTAAAAATTAAAAATTACGATAAACACGTTACGATAAAAAATGTCTGTGAATATATACACAATAAATTACGTTATACTCAAATGTGACTTTAATTGGTATAATAAATTTAATGCTTCGAATAGCAAATCCCATAGTGTTATTATTGTTTTTAGATTATTTATTTCGAGTTTAAATTAATTCTTATAAAT
This sequence comes from Gossypium anomalum, assembly GCA_025698475.1. Classification (NCBI taxonomy): domain Eukaryota; kingdom Viridiplantae; phylum Streptophyta; class Magnoliopsida; order Malvales; family Malvaceae; genus Gossypium; species Gossypium anomalum. The sequence continues at coordinate 93,521,854 of CM046968.1, forward strand.
TTTATATAAAATGTAAGAAATAAAAATACCCATTTATATATATATATATATAAAATTGTGATGATTATATATGTTGGGTCAACCAGAGATTGAGATGCACATTGGTTGGGATGTTTGTTTCACTGTTTTCTTGGGTGGCAATATAGAAGATATGAAGTATGATGATATCTCTTTCATGGGCTCCATTAATCTTTATAAGTAAAAAATAAAAATTATCTTATTAATCTCAGAAGCAAACTTTGGGATTTTGAGATCAGATTAGAAAAATGGAAATATTGTAATTTTCATTTGAGTGTTGGCTATATATATATAATACAAAATTTAATTCATTCAAACTTTTAAATCAAAAGAAAAAAAATATGTTTAAGCATATTCGAATCCACTAAGACTCCATCCGCTATTCCGCTTTTATGTATGTATATATATATGTTGATATTTCTATATCCATATTAAAATATACTGGTATATATATTATCCGGGTGAATATTTAATTTGGGATGTTAATTGAAGATTTAAATATAATTTCTTTATCATTTCACTATAGTTCAATTGGTGTATATGTTCTTTTTAGAGAGTTTACAAGTATAAATATTATGTAATCATAATATATTTGCGAGCACAGTATAATCATAAATACATATCCGAGTAACTACAAGGTAAAATCAAACAAATACAAAACAAAAGGGATTGAAAACCGAAATAATTTGAACAAAACAGGCCCACTTATGACAACAACACAATGAAACTAGAAAAGCTATGGAAAAAAAAGGTACATTTAATCAATTGCACTAGCTGTTTTAAGGCTTTAAAAAATGGTGAAATATTGTGTGGAAAGATAAGATAGATCGACGGGTATAACAAGAACTAAAAACAAACAATGATTAACATGCTTTAATGATACTCGACAGTGAATAAATCTAGGTCCAATGTTTGGTAATCTTGTTGTTTTCGGTTCCAAAAAATATAATGTTCCCATTCTTGTTACCTAATCAACCAAACACTAAGACATACACACACTACATACATTCTTTCTTATGTCCCCCTATATATACATACATTTTTTCCATGTTTTGTCATGAACAAACACACACACACACACACAATATATATATATATATATACACTCCAAAATTCAAACCCTAATAGCTTCGGGGGGAAAAACATAACGAGAGCTTTGTTTTTTCAACATGAGGTTTTCAGGTTTTTTGTCATCGCCAGTTATGGTTATCTTGTTTGTTGGTTGTTTCATGGCGGTTCCTGAGGTTGTCACTACCAAACATGGCGGCGGGGTTACCAGACACTACAAGTTCAGCGTATGCTTCCATTGCTATGTATATGTATAATGTGTGTGTATATGTATAATATTTTTGCATTGTTTACTATTATTTGTGAAGTCAAATATATTAGGGTAAACTACGTTATTAGTCATCTAACTTTTTTTTTTGTCACTGAACTATGAAAAGTTACAAAATGGTCACCAAACTATTCAATATTGTTTTAATCTGGTCACCAGTTGGCTAAAACACCCGAAAATCCAAGATAGTTGGGTGACAAATAGGACAAAATTGAATAATTAAGTGACCAGAAAAGAAAAAAAGACCTAGTCGAGTGACTACTAATTTAGTTTACACTTTCAACAAGCTCGATTTTGTTTTGATTGGGATTTTGTTTTTCAACTTTATCAAGAGCCCTGATAGATTCGTAAAATGAGGAAAGCCTTGCAATGTCTCAATAGACAAAAAACATGCAAACCGAAGAGTTTACTCATGGTTTGATTCGACCCCATGAACTATGACATATAAAGCATGCTTCCCATAAATGACCTATTTGTTATAATGCCATACAAAAATTCTTTGGTTTGCCATGGTTTTTGCTTATCCAAGCACTATTGTTAGGATTTCCGCAGACTTGAAAGACAATTTTGACAGAGGACAAGACATTACATATATATTTTTGGTTGCAGGTAAGGATGAAGAATATTACACGATTGTGCCGCAGTAAGAGCATTGTTACAGTTAACGGCAAGTTCCCAGGGCCTCGTGTTGTTGCCAGAGAAGGAGATCGCTTGGTCGTTAAAGTAGTTAATCATGTTCCTAACAATATCTCCATTCATTGGTAAATATGAAAAGCCTTTGAATTTAATTGTAGTTAGGCAAGTTAAAAGGACTGACAACAATCAGTTTAAACTAACTTAACTGAGTTTGCTCGAGTCAATTCGATTAAGTCAATTATAATAATAAAAGAGATTTTGTAAGTTGTTAAAATATGTTATATCGATAAGTTGGATTTTCATAACGAATGCTAATAGATGTTGAAATCAAACTGAATTAATTGGTCAGATCAAAAATTAGCTAATACATTGATTTGGAATAAGGGAGAAAATCGGTTGACCCGCGAATCGGTATAAACCGATTGTGCAACAATAGACCCGAATTTTATTTTTTAAAAATTTATTATAAATTTTTAATAATTTATTTAATTAAAATTGAGCAAACTTTTTCATAGGCATGGAATTAGGCAGCTTCGAAGCGGATGGGCAGATGGGCCTGCATATATCACACAATGCCCCATTCAAACAGGCCAGTCTTACGTTTACAACTTCACTATAACCGGACAAAGAGGAACTTTGTTCTGGCATGCTCACTTTTCATGGATGAGAGCTACTGTTTATGGCCCACTCATCATCCTCCCAAGGCGCAATGAATCTTATCCTTTCATTAAACCTTACAAAGAAGTCCCTATCTTGTTTGGTAAGCTATATTCCAAGAAAATCACCATTTTATTTTTGTGTATACGCTCTTCGACGATTTGACCGAATGAGTTCTTTTTGGCTTTTTGAACTATAGGTGAATGGTTTAATCCTGATCCTGAAGCTGTTATCAATCAGTCACTTCAAACTGGTGCTGGCCCTAATGTTTCCGATGCCTACACTCTCAATGGTCTTCCAGGCCCATTGTATAATTGTTCTGGCAAAGGTATATTATATTAGGAATTAGAACCATTTAAGGATGGAGTTATTAATTTAAGCTTAGATATTTGTTGATATTTAGAGTATCTGAACAAAAAATATTAAAAAAAACGAGCTTAACTAAAAAAATAAAAATTTAAGCACCTTTAGAATATGATTGAGGCACGAGCTTACCCCAATCGGACTCATTTTTCAAGTTTATATTTATTTTTATATATTATACAATGAAAATTAACTATATCGTACTATAATATGAATATAACTATAAATATAAATAAATATTTTAAATTTATGTTAAGAAATTTAATAAAAAATATTAAATAAAAATGACATTTTCTAAAAATATATTGTGGGTACTTCTTAGCTAGAAATGTTCATGGGTTGGATCGGGCCGAAGCTTTAGATCGAACCAGTCAAATGACTCATTTCATTGTTTAAAAAAATGATTTTCATTTAAATTTAATTATAAAATATTTTATATTAATATAAAATTTTTTATATTTATATTATTTTTAAATAGAAAAATGTGCTGGACTGAGCCAACTCGAGGTTGAAAAATCTAAGCCCAAGTGTAAAGTAGATGGGCAATTTAGCCCATGAACATATTTAATCTTAATGGGCTTAAATTAATTTTTAAGAAATAGGCGAAATTTGAGCTCATATCTAGAGTTAAGCTAAGTTTGGGCAACTATCTACAATATAAATATTATACATGGACTTGGTCCAAAAATACCTCTATTCGTAATTGTGTTCGTGTATTTTTTTTCGCATAAATTGTGTTTTGTATTGAGTTTTTAAATTTTTTTTCTTGTCAGATACGTATAAATTGAAGGTAAAGTCCGGAAAAACATATCTACTGAGGTTAATCAATGCTGCACTCAATGATGAACTATTCTTCAGCATTGCAAACCACAGTGTCACTGTCGTGGAAGCCGACGCATCGTATGTGAAACCGTTCGTGACCGACACATTAGTGATAGCACCAGGACAAACCACCAATGTGCTCCTAAAGACCAAATCGCCAGCCCCTAATGCCGCTTTCTATATGTTGGCTAGACCCTATTTCACCGGCATGGGCACATTCGACAACACAACCGTTGCCGGCATCCTCGAATACGAAAACCCGAAAAACCCGGAAAATGCTCCATTGTTTAAACCAAGCTTACCTGCCATCAATGCCACAAATGTTGTAGCCAATTTTTCAAACATGTTTAAAAGTTTAGCCACCAACAAGTTCCCTATCAATGTCCCACAAAAAGTGGACAAAAGGTTCTTTTTTACTATTGGACTTGGAACCAACCCTTGTCCTAAAAACCAAACATGTCAAGGACCAAATGGTACAAAATTTGCAGCTTCAATGAACAATATCTCCTTTGCACTCCCTACAACAGCTTTGTTACAATCCTATTTCTTTTCTAAAAACGGGGTTTTCACCGTCGATTTCCCGGATTTCCCTCTTCATCCGTTTAATTACACCGGCACTCCGCCGAACAACACACACGTTATTAACGGTACCACTAAAGTTGAAGTGTTACCGTTCAATGCGAGCGTCGAAGTGATCATGCAGGACACTAGTATATTAAGTGCTGAGAGCCACCCTCTCCATCTCCATGGCTATAATTTCTATGTTGTTGGTCAAGGTTTTGGTAACTTTGATCCTAAAAATGACCCTTCAAAGTTCAACCTCGTAGATCCGGTTGAAAGAAACACCGTTGGTGTCCCCTCTGGTGGTTGGGTTGCGATTCGGTTTCAAGCAGACAATCCTGGTAACGATTCTTATCATATAGTTCATAGTTGAATTATGGTTTTAGTCTCTTTAGTGCTTATACTTTAATTAGACATGATTTGATTTTTTACTAATATTTTAGTTAATCAAAATCATTAATATCATTAATTATTCGAGTCAAGGATTTAGCTTTTTCTTAAAAACTCCCCTTTAAACGTAAAAATTCACATCAATATTTTAATCGGAATAGTAAATGATGTTAACTATTAAGATTAATTAATGATATTCTAAATGATTTTTTAAGAGTAAGAGGAAATTATGCCGAATTAAAGCATTGGAATTAAATTCTCAACTTGAACATATTATAAGTAATAATAGGTTTAATTTCGGTTTTAATCCCATGTTAAAATTTAAGATTTAATCACTCTTCTTTAATTTGATATAATTTAATCCGGTTTATAATATTATTAGTATGTCTAGACTAAAAAAACATATTAGTTAGCTGCCATTGAAAAGACGATATGGATATTGTTTTATTTCATTCAACCATCATGTTTAACCAATAATAAACTTAAAAAACATCTCACATATGTGTTTATATATATATATATATATAACGATTCAGGTGTTTGGCTGATGCACTGTCACTTTGATGTTCACTTGAGCTGGGGTTTAAGAATGGCATGGATAGTGTTGGACGGAAAACTTCCTAACCAGAAACTGCCGCCGCCGCCGTCGGATCTTCCCAAGTGTTAAAACTTTTTTGTCTTTTTAATGGGGACTTGAAAATATATTAATCTTGCCATATATATATATATATATATATATATATATATACACATATAATTGTTTTGTTGTTGTCTTATAAAGCCAACATTGGCATTGAACATGGTTCTTTGCTGTTTGGAGAATCTATCACCAACACAAATGGTGAAGGTTTTGTATACTTTGTATGAGTTTCAATGCAGTTGTTGCGGCCAATAATAAATACTTTATTCTCATAAAAATATCTACGTGTATTTCAATTTTTATAATTTTATATTAATTAATCTAAATAGATTAAATTCTAAATTATTAATATTATAAGAACTTGGAGCAAATTTTTACTCTACGATTTGTCCCAAAAAATAATTAACCCAATAAAAAAGCATACTTCACAAACTATATTAATTGAGATTAAACGTTCGACACTTTGTTCTTAAATCAGTCCTTCAAGCATTCTAATATCTTCAAAGCAAACATATTTAGAACTAGGTATAGAGTATTTCCAATGTTAGCCAATGATGTCTATATATAGATGATATGTACATATATATATATATATATATGCAACAGCATGAAAGGAATCTCGGTCAACAATGCACAAACACAAAAAAGAAAAACAAAGAAAACCTCATGATTCTGAGATCTGTCTGTAATGACTCAAAACAAGAAAAAAAGATCAGAAAAAAAAAATTTGCTTGTTTGAAGATTCATAAATCTATTTGTTCATATAATCATTTTCTTACAAACTAAGAAAAACTTGTAGCTAACTTTCTGGTTTTTAATTACAAAAAAAGCTTGATTTGTTCTTTTTGATCCAATGGATATGAAATCATCCACTAGTTCAACACAAACCCAAAAAAAAAAAAAAACCTTCCCTACAGACCTATATATATATATATATATATATATATATATCAAGAATCTCCATGTTTATGCCAGCAAACAAGCATGGCGACACAACGCCTCATAATATAGAATCTAGCCTTTTGTTTTTTAGCTAAGTTACTGCATTTACGCGAAATGGAAGAGCTCTTTTGCGAACAACTTCGAGGCAATGATGATGAAGATGAAGAACAACAAGGGTTCTTTTGTGAAGAGCTTCTAAGAAGGGATTCGGCAGTGGTGGCAGCGGCGGTGGTTGTTTTGGCTGAAAAACTCCTCGGCAGTGATGATGAGCGCTTTGAAGAACTATTATTAACTGATGACGAAGCTTCTTTCTTTGATGTTTTACAGTACTTGTCGTCCATGGAGAATATATATATATATATATATATAAATAAGCTTCAATGGGGAGCACCAATGGCGTCACTGTTGTTAAAAGAGTTTGAATAATGATGAACGTACGGTGGAAATGAATGAGAACGTGAGGAAGGAGATATATGTGATTGTGAAACGATTTTCAGAGCAGCTGACAGTAGTGGGGCTATATGTTCTTACGTATCATATATATTATAAAGTTGACAAGGAAATAATACTATTAGGCATATTACAAATTTATCTATTATAATATTCATGTATTTATTTCTCCTCCTATCTTAATCAGTATATAACACTTCATCCAGAGGTCCATCTTGGGACTAAATTTTGAGGTTAGTAAAACTTTCAAAACTTTTAAGAATTTAATAATTTCTTTTTAAAAAAATTGGGATCTAATTAAAAATTTTAAATTTTTTGATAAGTTTAAATGAGAATTTTCAAAAATGTCAAGACTTAATTGCATTTTTTTTTAAAATTTTGAGAGGCCTAATTAAATTTTTTTAAAAAATTCAAAAAAAAAGTAGAAATTTCCCAAAATTTTACTTCGTTTAATATTTAAATTAAGTGTGAATTTGTGCTTGAATTCATAAATGTTTATTTATTTTTTAACATTTAAAAGTGTGAATTCTATAGTTTCCTTAGCCCTTACGTCTGATTTTTGTATGGGGGGAGTTTTGCATGTTCATACGTACCTTGTTTTGTTAACGTGGCACGATACAATTGGTCAGTTAGTTCTTCAAGACTTTTGGAGGTCTTAAATTGTTGCAGATGTAAATTAGATTTTGTCCAACACAAATAATAAAAAATGTAAAAATAATTTTATATTTTTATGATTAAATTTAAATATTTTATTATTATTTTTAAGTTCATTGAGATAAACTATGCTAAATATCTCTCCCTTTAAACCCTTAAAAATAATAAAAATTTAATTTAATTCTTTAAAAATTATAAATATATAAATATATAAATTATTAAAATGATAAAATTATATTTTTACTATCGTAAAAATTATAATTTAATTTCGGTCCCTTAAAAAAAATTTCTAACCTTACCCCAGTTAGTAATTTGCATTATATATATATATATATAATCTATTCAACCAACCGGTCCTTTCATAGGATTCTTTTTATGTAAATTGATATTTATTTTATTTTTCAATTAACTTGAAATCTTGCTCAGAAGAAAAAAAAACAGAGTAATTTTAGTATTATAATAGTTAAAAATAAAAAGCATAAAATTATATATATATTGGAATTATAAGCCACATGCCCATTCAAACATTTGGATCAGCAAAACAGAAGCTTGAAATTTTAAAATAAATTTATTTTTTAAAATAATTCTTTTTTTTTTCAATATTGCATATACAGCCCCTCCTATATAAAAATTTTAAAATATTTCATCAAGGTGATTTGCTGACTCACCATGTGATGAAAATTTATTTGTTCGATGATGCTTCTTCTGGTATGGCACACCTTACGAAATATCCAATTTTGAGTGAATATTAAATCTAGATGTATTTTTAATTTATATCTATATTCAAATATATTGATAACAGTCGATTGAGCCTTAATTCAATTAGTATGAGCATTGTTACTAATGTAGGAGGACGTAGATTTAAATGTGCTGAAACGCATTATCCTCCTATTTATGAGTTGAGAAGAAATTATGAATAGTTTTAAACACTGTGTTTCTTCCCATAAAATTGTCAACCCATAATTTCATCCCAACAAATTCATAATTTGAATAGAATTGGACCGACCCGAATTAAAGTTTTTTCATAGGTTTAATTTGAACTTGATTTTATTATTCAAGGTTTTGTTTTTGGTGTGAAGTTGATTTGGTTCAATCGATATTTTTAAATTTTTTTAAACATTTCATGATGATTTGGTTTGATTCCATTCGATTTTCAATTTTAATACTAATTTTAAATATTATTTGATAAAGTTTCAAAACCATTTCATAAATATTTTTAAATTGATTTTTCAATAAAAAATCAATCTCTTATATATTATTTTTTAGATATATATATAACTTTAAAATTATTTTCACTATATTAAATATAAAAATATTAATTTTTACATCTTATTAAAAAATCGGTTCAGATAACTATATTTTTTAATATGTATTTCATAAACCGTCTAAATATCTTGATTCGAATCAGTTTTCGAGTTTTCAATTTTTTTTAAACCCACCCTATTTGTTTCATTGATTTTAGTCTAATGACCAAACATTTACTTTATTTTTTGCAAATTGCATTAATTTTCTATTCTTTTCCCATTAAACAATTACTAAAAACAAGAAAGAAAAAAATGGGGAATCTGATGAAACATTAATCAACATATAATTTTTATTGTTAAATGAGACAATTTGACTGGTCAATGCTTTTTAACAATGCAAATATATATATATATATATATATATATATATATATGCATGTACTTTAAACCTTGCTTTCACATGTTTTCAAACCAATGTTTGGTTTTTTAAGGATTTATATTTTTTTTGGTGAATTATAAGAGGAGGATAAACTTTAATAATAATACATTTAGCGCGACTCGAATCTAAATCACATAAGATTTATATATATATATTTAAGATAAAGAAGAAAAATTCATAACATTTTATTGCAAAATTTAATCCTAAAAGCAGTAAAAATATTTGTATGTTTAATAAAATTTAAATAAAATGATAATTTTTCGAGTCTGTCTGATTGGGTGGAATTTTTTTTTAAATAAATTAAACTTTCAACTACAAATATAATTAATATAATCTGAATAGATATAATTATAATCGACCATTACAATAAATAATCGAACTGAGCATCGGAATATTTTGCTTTTTTCCTTTGTTTAGGTTAAGTTTAATTTGTAAGTAATTTTATTGTATTTATTGAAAATAAAATAAAATGTTAACCAACCCCAATTAATATATTAATATTTTTTTTGAATTAAAACTAAAATGATAATTTTTGTAGAATGTTTCTTCCTTTCAGGAAGGAAGGATTAGGAAAATCCAATTGATTGCAGCTTTCTCCAAACCTCTGAGAAAAGCCTGAAAAAAAAAAGCTCGAATGGTACGAATCCATCCGTCACCCCAGAATGAAAGGGGTGATCTCGTAGTTCTTGGTCTGTGAAGATACATTGTTAGGTGCTCCATTTTATTTTCCCATTGAGGTCAAACCTAAACCTGTGCTCGAGAGATAGCTATCCATACACTGATAAGGGATGTATGGATTATCGAGAAGAGAGGAGCTGTAGTGGTCCCCCCTGGACCGCCTAGATCCCACGAGTGAATAGAAAGTTAGATCTATATTGGATCTCACCTGAATCGCCCCATCTATCCTCCTGAGGAGAAGTTTGGTTTCAAACCCGGTTTCAAACCCATATTAAACTTTCAATACGAGTTAATAGCAAGAGTGATTCGAAAATTCAATAGGATGAGCGACTAAATCGAAAAAATTAATAATTATGTGACCAATTATTTTTTCCTTTTTTAACTTTGTCCTTATTTTCTTTCCTTTTGTTTTACAAATTATATAAACTTCAATATTGGTCAAACATAGTGTAAGGATGGGTCAAAATGAAATCACATGGTGTGTTGTGACTTTCACTACTTATACAATGTTTATATTTTTTATTAATTGAATATTTAAATTTTAAATTAAAATAAATATAAGTGTATCATATTTTAATTTATTACACTGTTTATCATATTAATTTAATTTTTTTATTAATTCATATTGAAATTTTAATATGATGCTAAAAAATTAATCGATTTAATTATCAAACACTTGGGATTTCCACATGGAAACATGTGAGGTCCACAAGCATGGGCACCCTTCAAATTTTTATTTTATTTTATTTTGAAATAAAAATAATTAAAATACATGAATATTCTAATGTTTATGTGAATATATAATATTTTAAATATTACAAATAAATAAATTACTAAAATTTATTTAAAGTACACTTGAGAAATAGGTCAAAGATGTCATAAATTTATGTGGGAAACCTAACTCAATGTAAAATAAAGAAAAAAAACTTTCACATTTTCACATTGTTTGTTCCATGTTCACCTTGTTTTCATTACATAACAATATTCAAATATCCCAATTGATTCTTAGCTCGATTAGTATAGATATTGTTGTTAATATAGAAGGATATAGGTTCGAAAAATATCCAATAACCTACCAATCGCTATATTATAAATAAAATAATCAAATTGATTTAACAGATCAATTCGATCTGTTATCTCATTTAAATCCGTCAACTCAGTTGTTCCATTTTGATTTTGATATTTAAACCTAACATTGCTCCCAAATAATTGTTTTGATAATTTAGGCCCAAAATATTCTAATAGTGTACGAATTTGATCCATTATCAAAATAAGATTAAATTTTAATTTTATTTAAAAAATTAAAAAAAATCTCAATTTTGTTTTTGTTGGATATGAATTATGTATTTAATATAGATGTTGGGATCAACCCGTATAAACAACGAAATAGAAAAGGTAAATAAGATCGAATACAAATATTTTACGTGAAAACTTTTTTGAAAAGAATAAAAATCACGTGTAAAGAAGACTTTGGCTTTTCACTAAATGAGTTAACAAACAAGAGTACAATATAGAGAAAATAAACCTAAATGTACTAGACATACAAACTCAAATCCCAAAAAATAAAACCCTAACTCTCATAGAGTTCTCTCAAAAAGGGTACAAAATTCTCTTCACAATTACTACGAAAACTCTCACCAAAAAACTCATCTGAGAATATATATTGTCGCCCTAAAAGAAAAACCATGTAGTACTACATCTTTAATTGTCTCTTAATTGACTTCCTCAAAACAAACCCCTTTAAATAGGCTAAGATTAGAGGTCTAATCTTACAAGATATCCCTAAAGTAATTAGAATTTAATTGGGAAAAGAAACCCGATTTATGTGGGGTTTGATAAATGAACTTTGAACTTTGATTTGGTGCAAATATATATATGAAACTTTGATTGTGGTGCAAATGTACACATGAAAATTTCATTGTGATTCAACTATACAATTTTTTTTTTGATAAATTACAAAAGGAGAGCAAAACCCTAATAGCAACGCGTCTAGCGTTACTCAAACCCAAGCCACACCTAGGGTGATGAATACTCTAGCCATCATGCCAACACATAGGGTTTCAATTATACAAATTTAAAAAAATAAATACATAACTTTCTTTTCTTATTAGATAAATATAATTATTTGTATATGCAACATGTAAATGTAAAATGGTGCTATATCGATAATTGCTTTAGCGATTTGTGAAAACTGAATCAAATTAAAATATCATGTATAAAATTGCAAAAATGATAGTTCATGCATAACATTACACATTTGACCAAAATTTATAGCTTTGATATTTATCTCTTGAAAAAAAATAAAATTGACCGAACTGAACCGAACTGAATCGAAATTTTGGTTCGTTTAATAGGTTTTGTGTCTAAATTTGGTTTGAATTATCCAATTTTAATGGTTTAGTCAATTTAACTCTGATTCTTGATATATTAAAAAACTGAAATGACCTAACCAACCACACGTACTTATTTACACGATGCAATCAAGTTGATAACTCAAATAAATCCAAATTGAACTCACACGTGATATTGAGACTTAAACCTAAATAAATCAAATACATTAATATAAATATCTAAGTTCATATTAATTTGTTCAAGTTGGTATCACGAAATAACTAAAAAAAACTCAATTGAAAAATAACTAAAAACTTTCTAAATACCATGATCAAATATATATATATATATATATAACCATGATAAAATCGAGTGTACCATAATCCAACTTTATCATACAATTCTTTTAGAATGTCTAAATATGTAATATAATATTTTCAAGTGTACCATAATCTGTTGAATATAAAAATATCTTCATAATCATATATATATATATATATATATATATAAAACCATGATTGAACAAGGAATAATGAAATTATAATATTACCTTGTGGCATCTCCTTGATTAAAACGGTGGAAAATGAAAAAAGGGAAAGATAGTTAGCCAATATAATTGCAGATGCAGCATCATCAAGATTCAAGAAAACTTTCTAGGCATCCAAACAGGCTCTTAGGAAAATTTTCTATGAATCTTGATGATGCCGCATTTGCAAACACCGACTGTATTATATAAATGGATTAAAAACCTTATATAAAGAAGAAAAATTCACCGTAAATTATCAAGGATCAGACCTTCAACTCATCAGATATTGTTTACGGACGCGAAAATTTGTTGTGGTTACACATAGTTCGTTTTCTCAAACACTCGACACTTTCGTTTTATGAACTTATTATACCTCTTTAAACCCTCGACAGAATTGGAAAACAAAATTCTTATTAAAAACAATACCTGATATATTGGAACTCCGACCCAATCCGATCCTCAACAGAAAAAAAGAAGTAACGCTGAAGAAGAAACGTAACCATGAAACCTATAAATCAAGCAATTTTTTTGTGGCAAATAATTAATACAAAAAGGACAACAAAAAGGTCAAATTGAAGAAAAGATGGTCACGGGGAGAAAGAAAAAACTGAGGGAAAAGAAAAAAACTACAACCTATAGCTATTATCTATAGGCTTTGGCTGATTTTGTAGTATAAAAATTCGTAAATTTTAATATTTAATGGAAATAAAACAGATTTGATGGCTTGAATCCGATCCAATTTGATAGGGGTGAACGTTTGATCGAATTGAGTGAAAAATTTCGAATTAATCGAGTTGATGAGTCTTATTTTATCATCCTAACTCAATTTGAAATCTTTTCGAATTGAGTAGAATCAACTGAAATTGTTCGAGTTAAATTAAAAAATTAAAAATGCAACTTAAAATCTTGTTACAGTATAATTAATTTCATGTTAAAGCTAATAATTTTGAAACCATATATATATATATATATATATATATATATATTTCAAAGCAAAATAATAATAAATACTTTAGTATGATAAACTTGAATCATTAATTAACTTATTTAGGTTCCAAAATTATTGTTCTGGATAATTTTTAATTTTTAACTTTCTTTATATGTTTTTTAGATTTTTTTTTAAAATTTTAGAATTTTTTTAAAAAATATAAATTTTGGAATTTTTATAAATATTTTGAATTTTAAAAATTATTTTAAATTTATATTTTTGTAATTTTTGTTGAGAAGGAGACCAATTTGCTCATTTTCAAACTAGACAGTGACAAAAAAAGTATTTATACCAATATATTATTCGAATTATTCAAATTATTTGAACTGTAAAATTCAATTCGATTCGAACTCGAAATTCGAATTACTTATTCAAGTTGAGTCGAATAGTTCGAATAACTCAATTCAATTAAATCAAAATTTAAATTTTTTTCGATTTTTTCTAATCAAATCAAGTTTTGCTCACATTTACAATTTGATAGGATTGAATTTTTTATTTTAAAAAATGATTTTGGAACATATCTAATTCTTCAATGAGTCAAGCAAGATTGAGGTCGAAAAAATTTATCTTAATCTATATTGAGATAATTATCAAAATAATCTTTTATATATATATATATATATATATATATATATTAGTTTAAAATATATGAGAATGAAATTTATATTTATATTTGTAGTATAATTATGAAAAACATTTGGTACACTTCTATCTGAATTTTTAAGTTCCACAAGTAGAATTGAGGTAATGAAAGTATCCTATAGAATATAATAAAATATTTTTAAAATAAATATATAAAAAATTGAGACACAAGCAATTTCAGTGGAATATCATATAATTATACCTAGAAAACAATTAATAACATCATTAAAAAATAAAAAAATAAAATTATTATTCCATTTCAATAAAAAAAAGATAAAGATAAAAATAAAAAAATAAAAACTTGTGGAATATCGTATTGGAGTTGAGTATAATTTTGAATTTTCGAGTTAGATTTGAAGCCGTTGAATTAATATTTTATTTCAAATCAAATCAAGTTCGAATTATATTAGGAGTATATCAAGTCAGGGTTGAGATAGACAAAGAACTGTCACCGCCTTGTTGCGGCTTGCCATTTCCAATCTTAATCTTTTTAATTGGTTGGAAAGCAAAGAGTCTGGTCAATTGGACATGTTGAATTGGTTTTCAGTTAGACCGATTTAGACGGTGTTAATTCAGATTTCAAATTTTTTGATTCATTTCGATTTAGATAAATTTTGGATTTAAAGTTATTTCCAATTCATTATTTCCGATTTGAATTGTTTGGGTCCTAATCATTTAGGTTTAAGACTATCTTATTTTGAGTTCAAATAATTTATATGTTTGCGAGAGTTAAATCAACTAAACTTATTTTAAAATCTAGGTAAGGTTGGAATTATGTTAATGATATATCATGCCAAGGCCAAGACTGGAACAGAACCACCACACCTCGCTGCCACTTGTTATTTCCAACCTTAATCTTTTTAATTGGTTTTTAGATCAAGAGGATATATCAGGACCAAGATCGAGACAGGCAAATAACTGTTGCCACTTGCCATTTCCAATAATAATTTTTTAATTGGTTAGAAAGCAATGAGTCAAGAAAATGGGACCGTTGGATTGGTTTTCAATTAAACTATTTAGAGGAGTGTTAATTCAAATTTCAAAAATTTTGATTCATTTTGAGTTAGATAAATTTTAGATTTATTGTTATTTCGTGTTTATCATTTCGAGCTTAAATTATTTTGAGTTATAATCATTTAAGTATGAAACTAAATTATTTTAAGTTCAAATAATTTATATGTTTACAAACGTTAAATAAACTAAACTTGAATATACTATATAATAAATTGTGTTCGAACATATTATTAAAATTTTAAATGAATACGAATCGAACATGAACAACTTTAAAAATAAACAAAGGAATGCAAACAAAGCTTTGTTTGCTTGAGGACAATTCATTTACCCTCCTAACTTTTACCTCTAATACATTTTAAGTAAAAATGTAATTTAGTAACAGAAATACTTGCAAGCTAATACCATTCAACGCCGAAAAAAATTCAAATAAGCTAAATACAGTTCGACTCAAAAAAAGAGTTTGAAATTCAATCCAAGCTCAATCATTGACTAATTCAAGTAAACTAAGTTCGAGCTCGAACTAGTAAAACCCTAATCAAACTTCTTAAAACAAAAAAGTAAGTTCAAACTCGAATACACCCTAATTTACTCTCTGTCTTGCAATATAAGTATACCTTTTTTTGAAGATTTGCAAAATGATCCTTCACTATCTCCTACGCTTATGCAGTTTCCATTTGTTCAGTAAATGTTGCACTCCCTCAGTTAATGTTGCCTTCCTTCCTTCATTGAAATTCCAAAGTTCCGGTACTATGTATCTGCCGCTCGGATTGTACTCGTTCATCTGTTTCAATGCCATCGTCACAGCATCGTATGCTTCGTCACCGAGCTCTATCTTGAGTTCGACCAATTTTTCATCTTCCTCATCAAGTATTTCCTGCAAAAGAAAAATCACTATTTTTTAGCCTGAAAAAATTTTAGATCTATTTTTATATTAATATTCGGGCAGTATGAGTAGGGAATTGCCCAAACTCTGACACCTTGTCCAAACACGGCCCAAGCAAGTTAGACCTCTCAAGAAAGTAATCCGGCCACTAAACAAGTCTAAAGACGAGCCAACGTCATACAGCAACAAATTTAGTATGTTACTTAGATACAAGTATAAAGGTATTATCCTTCGAATATATTAGAATTTATTTGAAAAATAAGCATATTCGCATCTGACACCCTTTTGTTAAATGGGAAAATATTCATTTAGCCCCTCACATAATATAAATTATGCAAATTAAGTCCTTTCGTTTTTGAATAAATGAATTTTTTGCACTTTTAGCCCCTCAAAAAAATTAATAATGTAATTTAAACATTTTAACATAAAAGTTAACCCGGGCTCCTCCAAAATTTTATAATTTTATCTCACACCCACAAAATAAAATTTCTAACTTTGCCCGTCTTGACACTTATCTGAATCCGAGTAAGATAGGATAAACTGATCATTTCCCTATTGTTACACCTTAAGGACAAATAAGGATAAAGATAGTCAAGCAACAACAGTTATTAAAGAGGGGAACTTGAATGGGTGTAAAATATAGAGAAAGAAGAAAAATACCTTGCAATTTCCTTCCTTGTCTGTGAGGATTTTAAAAGGATGCCAGCTAGGATCTCTAAGATAGTCTTGCCACAGTGAACATAGCTCTGCTGATTTCACATCAGCTTCTTTAGCTGAGTATTTTCTTTTGGCTGCAACTAAGAAGGGTTTAATGTCCACTTCTCCCATTTTCTTGACACCAATATGAGCTCTGGTGGAAACATCTTTAAATGCCTGTGGAACAAAAATCAAGTAACACATAAATCTCTTGCAAAATTCATGGACACCGTGTATATATATATATATATATATATATATAGAAAGCACTTGTTAAGCTCCTATCTTTCTTCAAAATATGCAAAGGCGAGTTGATGCATGTAAGTTCTTCATCTAACCATTTAACTAAGGGTTGAACAACTAGCACTATTGAAAAGTAAACTAATTCCATTACTATAAAAGTGATTTTGAAGCAAAAAAAGGTAAAATTTTAAACTATAGTGAGATTGAACGTTAAAGATTAACTTTTCGTGTTTTAAAGTGACTGAAACAAAAAAGAAAAACCAAAATTCAGAATTTTTTTAAAAGACAATAAATATTAAATAGCTAATCCTTTTTCCATCGCTTCAAAACACAAAACCCCGAAATTTTTTGATGTTCAACATTACTATTATTTTTGAAATTAAGTATTGCATGCAAGTTATATTACGAGAGGCTTGAATGTCACTGTTAGACACAGACATGTTCACTTTATTATTTTTAACTCATGTATGTGAAAGGTCGTATCTCTATGCCTATCTCTAAATAATGTAGGTTTCAAGTAATATAACGTGCCAGTGATTAGCTCTTATACACGTTTTCTAAGAAAAGAAAAAAGGGGAATAAAACATATACTTACAGTGATTAGCTCCTTTCGGGCATCTTGTAATTCATCATTGCTTTTGCGTTCCTTGATAATAAGAGCTTGATTAAGATCTTCCAAGTCTTCCAGTTCTTCTTCCTTCTCTTTCAGTTCATCTTGAATTACGTCCATCCTTTTCTTTGTGTCTGCATCCCCATCACCATTCATGTACTCCATCACTAGTAAAGCCCCTCTCAAACGCTGTATCTCAAGTTCTAATCCTTGTCTAGTATCAAGTTGCTTTTCTAGCTTAATGATTTCTCTGTGAAGTTTCTCTTTATCTCTCTGACATAGGAAAATAAATAAATGGTAAATGAAGAGATTCTAGAAATTGAAAATAGCATACAACATGAAGACCAAAGATATACCTTGTGCTCTTCAGCCAGTTTGAACATAGTTTCATCAGCCTTCTTTTGTTCCAAGGCTGCTCTCTCGTTCTGCCAAAACAATTTATGAATATTTTGATTTGTATAGATAGGAAGTGATATGATAGGTTCACTAAATCAATTTTTGTTATTATGGTTTAGATAAAAGAGCTGATTGCTCTACCTACTATATTGGACAACTTGTATCTAAGGTATCAAAAAATATCCGTACATGTGTTTAAAATTTTGATACACTATTTTAAGTATGTTCAACATACCATCATCTTCTCGTGCTGAAGTTTTTTGGTCTCATTTTCATTTTGAGCCTCCCGTTGCAACAATTCCTTCTCACGCTGCTCTAATTCTCTTTTCTGGTCTAGAATACATTTTGCATTCCTCTCATGTTCTAAAGAAATCTGCTTGAAATGATTATGAGCATTCTCCTGCATCTTTTTACACTCTACACATTATAAACTATAACCCGTTAACAATTAGAATAGTAGAAATTGAATTTAAATCCCTTTTAGAAACTAGGATTGTAGCATACCTTCATTATAAGCTCTGATCATATCATCTTTTTGCCACATCAATGTACTCATTGAGCTACTCACTTCATTGAATTTGTTCTGCATTTCCTGAAGGCGTTGATTCTTGGTCTCCAAGGTATTGTTTAGTGTTGTCAATAGCTTTGAGGTCTTCCTTCGATCTTCAGCTTCTTTGCTCGAAACGGTCTTCAAGTCTCCGTTCCTACGAAGATATTCACCAATCAGTCCACCAGAGTAGTAGTCGTCTTCACGAGCAACCCATGCATACAATTTGTCTTTTTTCCTCCGAGATGAGTAGTAATCCTTCTTTCCATAATGGTCCAATTCAAAACTCTTTTCAAACATGATGGCATTGTTAAAACCATCCCATTCTTTATTGAACTCTACTATGGCGTATCCTGAGTGACCGTGTCGGTTCCAAAGAGGTTGAACCTTCAATGGATTGAATCCCTTTTTTGCCAAATCCTCCCTCAGTTTCCTTCCACTTTCCCCTACATGTTTTCCATCTTGCAATGTTGTTGGAATATTGGCAATGATGCCCTTCCATGGATAAACAAACATCTGGTCATCACGAAATAAAAATAGACACATCTTTAAGTTTGTAAACAACTAGAAAGTATATGCAGATATGATGCAGTATAATGACTAAATGTGACGAGTGGATTCCATAGCATCTAAAAATTTGCCACCCATAAGTGCACGAACCAATGACCACTCAGTAAAGATAGTCCTTCCTCAAAACACAAGTACCTAGCTCAAAGTCTAATAATTCCATGAAATCCTATATTCAAAATTAAAGCATTACATATCTTTAATAAACTTTTGAAAATTCCTTAAAAGCATTAACAGATTTCAAAAGGTTACCCTTCTGAAGAAAGTGAAGTGTCTGCTTATAATAAAAGCAAAGCATAAAAGAAACTTTTGAAACCATTACCAGGCCTCAGCTTCTTAGAAACTATATATATACATGACAAAAGGCCACATCTTCAACAAATAAAATCATATACAAGCAGAGCATAGTAAAGAAAATGCAAAAATTGAAACATATGAAGCAGATACAAACTTAAATTCAATTGTCATTTCATTTCTAACAAGCATTCAACAGCCAAATTAAGTAAACTAGAGGACTTTTCAACGAACAGAGCAAATATATACAAGAGGGTAAACTTACACTAGTGTCAAATTTCATCTTCCTAAAGTGGATTACAAATGTAGAATTTTAAATAAATTAAAAATGTCTAATTATTGGTTTGATATAAAAAATCTTTCATTCGGTGAATATGTGATTTTCGATTGTCCATTAATATAATAGAAATATTGCATCCATTGGAAACTTCACATGTATGATAAATAACATTATAATTGATAAACTCAATGATTAAATTGTTAAACTTGTTCATAAAAAAAATGAAGTTATACATTAACATTTTCCTTCACTTTCGTCAAAGCCAAACAGAGCAAGAAACGCGCACATATCATGCATTGACGTTTTCCACTTCATTTCCCTTCACTCTCTCGTTGAAGCCAAACAGAGCAAGCACATATATATCATGTATCGACATTTCCTTCTCCTTTTCCTTTTCCTTCACTTTCGTCGAAGTCAAACAGAGCAAGAAATACACACGCACATGTATCATGCATTGACGTTTTCCATTTTTTCCTTCACTCTCTCGTTGAAGCCAAACAGAGTAAACACACACACACACATATATATTACGTTAAGCAAAAACGGCACTATTCAAAAAAAAAAAACGCAACAAACAGTAATGACTTACCTTTCAAAGACGAAGATTCGTTGAGGAAACTTTGGCAGGAAGCTTGAAAACAGATCACCGTCGTCGCAAAATCACCGCCGTGGAACACTGAAAACCTTGAAAAACCTAGGGTTACAACAAAAAAAAAAAAGCAATGAAAACCATTTTTTTTTTTTAAATTGAGAAAAAAATTGTCTGCACTTTGCTTACCAGAAAAAGTGAAGAACAGTACGACTTTCAAACGCCAATACGCGCTTGTATATACATGATGTTGGCAACAAATTAGTCGTTTCAATTTCTCCTGTGTCAGACGGCTTCTCGAGAGTAGATTAAAACCATGTACCCGCGATTTATATACAAATAAGGGCTTTGATTTTTAATCAAGTGGCTTTAAGGGCGAGTGTAATGTGGTTGGTTCGTTGAGATGGTACGGTAGGATCCGTACGAAAACGTGGAATATGGAGATTGGGTATTTCGTGAAATCATCAATGTGGCGGATTTTTTTGTTTCCCTATAAAAACCAAAAGAATTAGTTGACTCTTATATTAAATTCGAACTCAATTGAGTTATCTCGGTATTAAAAATTTTAATTATATTTTTTTATTAACGATTTTCATTTTTTATTGTGTTGTTGATTGAATGCAGAAGATTTTTTTTTTCAAAAGGTGAGTTGATTTTTAGAGTATTTTGGAAATTGTAAACATTAAAAGGTACTAAAAATGCAAAACTAAAGAAAATAAGGGACTAAAAGATGAATTTTTTGTTTTATTCTAAGCTTACGAGGACTTAGTTTAGATTTTTTGAAGATTAAAATTTATTAATCCATTTTGTTGGCACATTAAGTATTTTTTTCTAAAATTTTATCATTAATATCAATGTACAATCTTATCAACTTAAAAATAAGTAAGTCGAAACATGCTGATGAAATATTGCGAGTTATAATATTTTATCAAATGTTTCTTAAGTTTTAATTGGCATTGCAATGAGTTGTTATAACTGTCACTAGTGGTGAAATTTAGCATTGAGTTTCGGGTTAACTAAAATTTTTTAAATTTTTGGGGGTTTTAATTAGATTTTTCAAAAATTCTTCAAAAATTTTAGAGATTTTGTGAATATTTACAACAAAAAGAAAATTGAATAGCCTAATTGGAATTTTTTAAAATTTTCAAAGGTTTAATAATATATTTCAAAAACTTTAGGGGGTTTAATTAAAATCTTCAAAAAAAAAATAAATGTATAACTAAAATTTTCAAAAAAATTTAGGAGGCCAAGGGCCCTAGGCCCTAACGAGGATCGGTCTCTAACTGTCACCTCTTTCTCTCATTTAAAACCGTGCATGAGACTTTCATCTTGCACGGCTCCTAAGTTGTAAAAGTAAATAATAACTCATCTTCTTTCTATTTTTTTTATTACCTTCCTCGTGTATGTATAAGATCGAACCCATTCGATTGCTAAAACGTATTACTAATCTTTAACTTTTTGTGGAATCCTTCATCAATGGTTGTGAATGGCTGATTTTTCTTAATCTTTTCGACATTGGTTCTGTAGGAGCAAGTCAGAAAGATTGAGAAATAGAACCATCTGATTTGATTTATTCTCGATAACCATGAGATGATCATCTTAATGTGATCTTTTTGTCGACAGATGCTCCTATCCCCCCTTTGACATTTTCTCTCTTCTCATCAATCCAATTTCAAAAAATTGTTTTTTTACATTAGAATAGAAAACAACTATCTCTTCTATTTTTTTTTACACTCAAATTTTATTTTATTTCCACTTTTCACTTCCTCTTTCTATCTCTCCACCTTTCCACCCAATCAAATACAAATAAAATTATCTAAATTGAAATATATAAATCGAGTTTCAATTTAAAATTCTAAGATTGAATTAAGTCATGTTTGACCTTTTTTTTTTTTTTAATCTAACGTTGGCTCGACCCATAAACCCTTTTACCCTCGTGTAATACTACTATTAATATAGATTATAAAACAAAAATTATATCAAAGAAAAAAGAACGAATGGATCTTATAGGATTCCCAAGAAATTCTTCGACTTCTTCCGGAAGCAGATGATTATTCATCCGCTTCTCACGTTCCGTGAATAGTCGGGAAAAGGTAGTTAATTAGTTTGTCAGAATCAAAGTCAAAGCCCATTATGCGGGCTTTGACTTTGTGACAAAAAAAAAGAATTGTCGAAAAACAAATATAATTGTTGTTTAAATTTACATTTTGGTCTTCCATTTTTTTTTTCTACATAAATTTATTGATTGTAATGTTGTTTATAAATTTACATTTTGGTCTTCCATTTTTTTTTCTACATAAATTTATTGATTGTAATGTTGTTTTCTATTGTAAATTATTTTTCAAATAAAAAATTAGCGTAGGTTATTTTGATATATGAAGATCTCTTAACAGCTTTGATATATAAAAATTAAAAATTGATTTAAATTTTTTTAAAAATTATATAATTATAAATAATACATGTTAAAATTATAATACACAAAATAATTAAAATCAAAATATATCAAAATATAAATTATAGTAAATTTAGACAGAATCCACTGACATAAACCATAATAAAATCTAAAATAACTCAACCCATTTAAATTAGAATTTCAAATTAAAAAAAAAAGAAAAAAAAATGTACTAAACATTAAATTTCAATACCCAGTACATTTAAAAATTTCAAATTAAAAAAAAAACACTTTCTATTATTGCAATTAATATAACATGCTCAATTGTGCTTAATATAATATTTGGTACTTGAATTTGACATACTTTTCTAACTTGGTACCTGAGCTTAACTCTTTTTCTTAATTTGGTACCTATTTTTTTGTTCGATTTGGTACTTGAACTTGTCAAACCTTTTTACAAATTACTCCAATATACTAACAATGTTATTTTTTATGAGTTAGCAAAAATAATTAATATATGACTGACATGTGATATATAATATGATTTTTTTTTTTTATCTTCAATTACTTTTAGCTTTATTTGTTTAATTAATTATTTTATTAATTGAAAATAATGAATTTCTTTTAATTTGGATTTTTAAATATTAATTTTTAAGCGTAGCTCAATACCTATTTTTTAACATGAATTTTCTCTAATACTGACATTATTTTTGTAGCATAACAAAAAAAAAAACACGGATAGTGTTTTGTGTAATTTGTATAACATTTAATAGATTTAGGTACCAAATTAGGAAAAAATGCCAAGTTCAGGTACCAAATTGGGCCCAAAAAAAGTTTAGGTACAAAATTAGAAAAAAGAGTCAAGTTCAGGTACCAAATCGAGCTCAAAAAAAGTTTAGGTACCAAATTAAGAAAAAATGTCAAGTTCAAGTACCAAATGTTATATCAAGTCAGGTAAAAAAGACCACTAAATTAATAAATAAAAAGAAAGAAGAAGAAGAAATGAAATTACATTATGATACCAAAGTTGTTGAAGTAAAATTTAGTTTCAAATTATATATTCTTTTAAGGAATGGAAGAAATTTAATTTTTACATTTATTTAATATTATGATTTTATCATGTTGACTGAGTTGGTGTCACCCATCTATCGGGTTTCAACTCATTTAATAAATTATAAATAATAAAAAAACTTATTTGTTTTATAAAATAAGAAACATTACTATAAGGGTATTTTTGTCATTACTTATCTATGCAAAATAAAAGAAACTAATCAATAAAAGCCACATCAGACTTTATGTAACTAAATATAAAATAAAAAAAATTAAAGAAAAATAAAATGTTGTCACAAAACTTCTAAAAGTAAAAATTAAAAATAAAGAGTAAAAGATAAAACTTCCATTAAAGTTTTGAAAACTTTAAAATTAAGATTTTTAAAACATTCAATTTTACAAATTTCATTTTAAATCATTAAAATCAACATATTCAGTAACAAAGGGACCTAATTGATATATACAATAGTTTAGGATGTAATTAAAATAATTTGAAGCTTAGGGACCAATTTAAAATAAGGGTTTAATCTAGAGATGTTTGATGCAATTAACTCTTTAATTTATATATATATTGGTACAAACTTTAATTTATATTAAAGTAGCAAAGTGGGGACCAAAAATCCACAATGTTTAAAACACAACCGAAATTATCAAATTTGGGCAGCCAAAAAATTGTCCTTTTCAAGCAATTTGCCAATATATGTTCATTTTTACACATGCTTTTGGTTCACCGATGTTGCCGGAATTGACCTCTTATTTTCTTATTTTTTATTTTACATATAAATATGTTTATTATTTATTGGTAATATTTTTAATAATGCATCAAATATAAATTCATAAAAAAATTATGATTCATTATGGGGAATAATAATGGAACGGAGTTGGTTTATGGGATTTAAAATTAAATTACATGTTGAAATCAATTCCGGTGATTGGACAAAAAAGATTACCTTGAGTCAATAATATGATTTTAATAGTAGTGTTTAAGGCCCGATGTGGTTGGCCTAACGCGTTTTTATTGTTCAAAATAAAAATATATATTTGGAATTTAAATAAAAATATTATTTCTTCTTTTCTTTTAATAATAAAACAGATTATTTGAGCAGGTTGAACTGAACTTTGATTTTTCTTCTTAACCAGCCTGATCCATGAACACTTTTACTAACAATTGAAACAACAACAATTACTACTAATAGTACTACTTAAAATGCCCTTAACTCGAATATTATGTTCAAAAAAACACTTAAAACGACTCGTTTTAAAAATCTAACTGATAATTTTAAATGATCAAAATTTAAAACAATTTAAATGCAAAGCGACCAAACTCAAAATGATTTGAAACTATAAAATTCAATTTAATCCAAAGCCAAACTACCTACCAAAATAGAAATAAATTTTACATAACAAAGCAAAAAAGTCCCCACAAGTTCCAAATCCTAAATTCCAAACAACACCCACATCAAATTCCAACCCCACCAAAGCCATTCAACAAACTTATCTAAAAATGGAAGTGAAATTATCAATGGGACCTCCACTCACTCATTCCTTTATGTTTTTCTCATTGATACAAAAAATTATAAAATTAGAGGGATATTAAGTTTGATATTTATTGTAAATTAAATCTTAATTTAGCTGGCATCGTTATTATTAGAAGCATACCGTTTAAAAGATCTAAAGGAAATTATGCTTTTTCCTTTGAATTTTTTAGAAAATTTTAATTAATCCCTTAAAATTTTAAAATTTCTTATTAATCTCACAAAAAATTTAAAAATTTTAATTAGACTCCAATTTTTTTAAAGAAATATCACTAAACTCTTAAATTTTTTGAAAACTTTACTAGTCCCTAAAAAAATAACTTAGTCCTAAGATCTATAGTTGGTTATTATTGTTGTAACAATTAAGAGAATGTAAATTTAAACGTGCTTAAGTGTTTTCTATCCTCTATTTAAGGGTTTTGGATAAACTTTTTAAAATTGGGCAATAGATTGAATTGATTAAATTGTCTAATTCAACCTGATCAACTGACTTATCTGATTTTAATTAAATCAATTATTAATAATTCATAAACAAATAAAAAAATAAATATATTGATAAATAGAAAAAAATCGATTCATTAATTTCGATTAATGCTGTTTTATTTTACTGAAAGAAAAGAAGAAAAAATTGATTCAATAATCAGTTAAATTAATTTTTAGCCATATTCTGAACGATTTACTCAAAAACTACTTTAATCTTTCTTGTTTAGAGTGACATACTGTTTAGTTTCCGGTCCAATCAATCCGACAAATAGATTTAATTCCAATGATGGTTTTACCGGATATTGTATTAGTAAATGTATTCGTATCATTAAAAAAGAAAAAAAAAGCATAAAATTATAAATATTTAACCTCGAAAAAAATATAGTAAAAACCCCAAAACAAATTATATTATGTTTTGTATTTTATTTTATTATTAACCAATCTTAGTTCGTTGATCTCTTCGCCATCTCCCATTTGACCTCAAAAAAAAGTTTCCATCCTTCTTTTGTTTTCTCCGTTTTGAAGCTCTCTGCATTTCGCATGGTTATGAAGTGTTTTCATTTCACTAACGGCGAGGGTCGTGACGAAGGAGAAGATGTCAGCGGCGGCGGAGGCGTTGTTTCGAGGATGTCGTCGAAGGTGACGTGGACTAGGTCTTTAAGCGTGGCGTCAAGCAGCGCCGACACGCGTCGTTCCGAGTTCGATTCCGAGTCGACTCGGGACTTCGCCTCGGCGGCGAGTTTCTCTGAGTTCCTGACTCAGCGCCGAGCTAACGATCTACGTGTCTTTACATTCGCGGAGCTGAAATCAGCTACTCGCGGGTTCAGCAGGGCCCTTTTGATAGGCGAAGGAGGCTTCGGCTGCGTTTATAGAGGCGCTGTTGACGTTTTCGATGAAGTTAGCGGCGGTCGTTATTCAAAGTTGGACGTCGCCATTAAACAGCTTAATCGTCACGGTTTCCAGGCATATTCCCTTTTTGCCCCTCATTGTTTCCCATTTTACGTTCTTTTTTTTCCTATCTGTTTTAAAAGATTCCACTTTCTTTATGTCTTTAATTTAATCGCAATTATAATTATTTGTACCTGAATCTTGCTTTTCGAACTTCATAATTTATTACAAGTTAAGGAAATGTCAAAACCATTAATTCTTTTTATTAAATCATAAATCTATCTACATCAATCACATAAATTTCTTTCGAGATTCTTCCAAAAAATTTTCAATTTAAGTAAAAAGTTGTTTTCTATCAAGTATGCTTTATTAAGTGTATAATTATTTGTTTATGAAGATAATTTTGACTTAGATTACAATTTTTAAATTGAAAAAGTAAGGATTAAATTGTAAACTTATTCAAGTATAGGGATTAATGGTAAATTTTGACATTTTTAAATATTGAGTGTATTAAGCATTATTGTGTTTGTTATTAACATCTTGAGGGATTTGGCATGTTTTTGATTTCCTAGTATGCAGGGGCATAAGGAATGGATAAATGAAGTGAACTTTTTAGGCGTAGTTAACCACCCGAATCTTGTACGATTAATCGGCTACTGTGCCGAGGATGATGAGCGAGGGATTCAGAGACTTCTGGTCTACGAGCTTATGCGTAACAAAAGCTTAGAGGATCGACTTTTGGCTCGGACTCCATTGCCGTTGCCGCCATTGCCTTGGGTGACAAGGTTGAGCATCGCACAAGACGCTGCCCGGGGTTTGGCTTACCTGCATGAAGAAATGGATTTCCAGGTATATATCGTCTCGATAATGCCCATTTTTAACTCGAAATATTGGGATTGTTCCGATCCGTACGCGAATCTTGTTCCTGTCTTTGTGAGTTTATCGTGCTTTACGGTTGCAGCTAATATTTAGAGACTTCAAAACATCGAATATTCTACTAGACGACGACTTCAATGCGAAGCTTTCAGATTTCGGACTGGCTCGGCAAGGACCCCCCGAAGGTTTTGGGCATGTTTCAACAGCAGTAAGTTAATCTAGAAAGTTTTAGATTTTGATGCCTTGTGTCTTAAGAAACTTAGTTCTTGCATTTGTCTTACGATGTTTCGGAAAATGTTTGTTAAGGTTGTTGGCACAGTAGGTTACACTGCCCCTGAGTACGTGCAAACCGGCAGGCTAACTGCCAAAAGCGATGTTTGGAGCTTCGGGGTTGTTCTATACGAGCTCATCACCGGAAGGCGAGCTTTAGAAAGAAACCTACCTCGAAGCGAACAAAAGCTCCTAGAATGGGTGAGACCTTACATATCAGATTCGAAGAAATTTCACCTTATTGTAGACCCTCGCCTCGAAGGACAGTATTGCCTGAAATCGGCTCGGAAACTAGCATCCCTAGCAAACAAATGTCTAATGAAAAACCCTAAATACCGTCCCAAAATGAGTGAAGTGGTTGAGATGCTAGGCAACATCATTAGTGAGACTTCGTCTCAATACGAATCGATCTCTCAACCAATCGGTGAGAACGAAGATGTAAAGGAAGAAAGAGAAGTGGAGACCGAGGTCGAGTCCACAAAGCAGGGACACAATTACTTGAAGAAGGTTTTCGAAATCAAAGAAATAATTAGTTTAAGAAACCGATCGGTCGGGAAGTTAGATTGGAGAAATTGGACGCCGGGGCTAGTGAGAACTTGGTAACGATGACCTTTCCGTGTCCAACTCCCCAGCCGCAAAAGATATATGTACTTCGAACGAGTAGTTCTTCGAACGTTCGGAGGATAATTTATGTATCTTCCAACTCTTCTTTTGTTGAAACTTTGTTGTAAAGATAGTTTATTTTCAAAGAAAAGCTACATTTTAGGGTTAATGTGTATTTCTTCAAATGGTCCAAAACTCGAATTCGTATGGTATTATCCTTCAAAACAATACAAATACATGGCATATAGTACAAGCGATAAATAAATCATTACAAATTAATGTACAAATATCATGTCTGAAAAGTAATTTAAAAAAAAGAAGAAAAACGAAAAATAACTACAACACTCGAATAAGTCAAAAATAATCTAGAGATGCATCAACTTAATTAAATCGTTGAAAATTAAATCATGTCCTTGTTATCATTAAATCAATCTGATGATGAACGCTTATCAACCAAAAAATACTACCAAAAATTATTAGAGACCCACCACATTAGTGATATTAAAAAAGTTAAAGTCTCAAATGATCTTTCTCCTCATCTCGAGTTTAGCAATCACAACGATCTATCATGATAAAACCCTTCGAAAATGATTCCGAATAGATTTAACGGCACCCTTATATTATAAAGAAAAAAGAAAATTTTCGATAAATGCAGATAATACGAAAAAAAAATATCATATAACAGTAATTTTAATTTTTGATTTTTGAAGTTAAGCGACTAAAATATAAACATACTAATAATTTAATAAACTTAAATGCAGTTTACCCATAATAATAAAATAAAATAATATTTGATTATAAAATGGAGTCCCAAGCATGGCTAGAAAAAAAAGCAAGACCTTTTCAAAAATAAATACAATATTGCACACACACACCCATGTTTCTAGGGTTTGCACTTGCAATTGTAGAGATTTTTTTTTTTTTTACATCCATTTTTAAACAAAACTGTACACTAACAGGTTATAAAAAGGTGCATGCCTCGGGTTGCAGAGATCATTCCGTAACCGCCAGAGATGAACTTCAGTTTTCATTTTCAGTCATAAAGAGGCGAAGCCGATGGCCGAGGGTACGCCGTAGTAGTAGTACTCCTTCCACCACTAGGATTGTCTGCACTTCGCCTACGTATCCGGGGTGTACTGCTAGTGTTGTTGCTCAGATTACTTCCAGATTCATTGGAATTTTGGAGTTGTTCCAATACTATTACGACTTCGTTCATTCTCGGTCGGAATTTGGGTTCAGTAGAAATGCATCGTAAAGCAAGGGTAGCAACCTTGAAGGCTCCTTCCATTGAGTACTGGCCTTCGAGACGGGAATCTAACACACGGAACATTTTTCTTTTGTTGGCTAGGTAAGGTTTGGCCCAATCCACTAGACTATGCTCTCCGGAAGGTCGATTTTTATCAACTGCTCGGCGACCGGATAACATCTCTAGTAACACAACTCCGAAACTATAAACATCACTCTTGGCAGTCAAATGACCTACAGTTCGAGAAATAAGTAAATAAAAGAAACATAACAAGGACGAAGCCAAAAAAATTGCTTTAGGGGGCCAGAGATGAATCATAAATTATTGGGGGGCCAAGTGCAATTTTACCATTATACTAACATGTAATTTAATAAAAACTTAAAAGGACTATATGGCAAATATACCATTTTGGGGGAAGGGGTTGGGGGGGGGGGGGGAGGCCACTGCCTGACCCCTTTGTCTTCGTCCCTGCTCCGAAGGTTTATCGAAGCAGAGTAAAGAAGATTGAGCCACACTAAATCAAGCACTTCCACAATATGTTAATAAAGTACCTGTGGCTAAATACTCGGGAGCAGCATATCCGTAAGTCCCCATTACCCTGGTCGAAACATGGCTCTTGTCATCTGTTGGTCCGTCTTTGGCCAATCCAAAATCTGAAAGCTTTGCATTGTAATTCTGCAATGTCGATAAAAGGCGAACTTTATGGGAAATTATCGAACGAAACCATATAAGGGGAAGTGTAAAAGAATGGAGACTCAGGTACCGAATCAAGCAAGACATTAGAAGTCTTGAAGTCTCGATATATAACTTTTATTTCAGCACTATGGAGAAAAGCAAGTCCTTTAGCAGCACCGAGAGCGACCTTCATCCGAAGATCCCAAGAAAGTGGCTGGAAATAAGAACCTCCTGGTACAGACAACGAAATCCCGGTTAAGCCAAATTTTGTTTCATAAAACCGAGAGGGCGGCAAAGAAAGAAAGAAACTTACTCCGGAATAAATGATTCTCCAAGCTGCCACGAGGCATGAACTCGTACACCAACATACGATGTTCATCTTCCGAGCAATATCCGATCAATTTCACAAGATTTGGATGATAAAGCTGTCCGAGGTAATTCACTTCAGCCTACAAGATCAAAGATAGATCACAGGTTAATCTCATCATCTTAGGCAAGCAAGTTAATTAGATCCCGAAATAATACAATCAGCAGTCAATGAACAAATATGAAACTGATCGAGTGAAAATGGACTCACCAACCACTCCTTGTGACCTTGGAACCCTTCCTGGTTAAGCCTTTTCACAGCAATAACAATGCCGGTTCCAGGTTTCGAAGCATTAAACGAATTTTCATCAATCCACCCCTTAAACACGGACCCAAAACCACCTTCCCCAAGCACACTGTCGGGCCGGAAATTCCTGGTGGCCGTTTTGAGATTAGCAAAACTGAAGCTTTTCAAATTGGTGCACTGTAAGATCTCACCCTCGCTCCGAGGCGTCAATGGCACCGAAACCGACGAGACCTTGCTGCTCGTATCACCACTAACATAGTTCGAGCTCAACCCTGTAAACACAGAGTCCGGTCCAACACATTAGTTAAAGTGACATAATATTCACATTACTATATTCGAGCAATTATCTTACCGTGTCGGGCACTTATCTGTATAATTAGGGGCAAATTTAGGGGGGCAGGCAGGGGCCTTACCCCTCAAATGGAAAACTTATCTTTTAGTCCCCTAATAAATGACAGAATTAAAAGTTACTATGTGGTAAAATCATACTTTGGCCTCTCAAAGAATACAAAGGTTTCTATTTAGTCCTTTCAAAAGTGATGAAATCATAAGTTACTACAAGATAAAATTAAACTTTAACCTCACAGACTAAACCTTGGAATATAAGATTTTTCAAGCAAAATTAATAAAAAAATTGGTTAAAAAAGTAAATTTCAAGAGACCTCAAGAATTCCTAAAGTGCAAGCTTGAAAATTCAAACAACAATTTACCTACCACCGTAGCTAAAAACCTAAAAAAGGGAACAAACAACAAGTACACTTAATTAAAAGCAAATAATAAAAGATCAAAGCAACTTAAACATAAATACATAGATAAAATGCCATAAAAGGAAAATTTTAAGGATTTTCCAGGAAATTTCAGAAATACCTGTGTTATTTGGGCTCTCAGCTTTGATTCTAGCACTTAAGCAAATCCCCATCAAACCCCCACTATCTCTTCAACTCTTCCTATAAGGATCATAAAAAACAACAACAACAACATGCACAAATATGAGCCTTTTAATTTATTTAAAAAACAAAAAAAACCCAGAATTCAACAAGGAAAAAGAAGCAGATCTGGGTTTTTGAATAAGCAAAAAAAAAAAAATCAGCCATTTCTATATAAAAAAGCATCATATATTGTCATATTTAAAAGTTTAAAAACTACTGAATACCCAATAAGCTAAACCACCCGAAAGGGAGAAAAATGATACATACACACACACACACACATATATATATATATATATATATATATATATATATATATATATATAAACAAACCTTTTTCTAGCTGCAAACCAAACCCAACACTGAATCAATGTAAAAAACCTTAAGAATATTTGGGGTTTTTTTTTAGAAAATTGAAGCAAAAAAGCTTGAATTTTTTTTTTTCCTGAGAGAGCAGTAGTGAGTGAATATGAATAAATGATGATAGTTGCAAAAATAGAAGAGGAAAAAAAAAAAAGAGGATTTTTTTTTTTAGAGGAAGGTGGGAAGAATTGCATTAATGGTGGGTTGGTCCCATTTTTATTTTTAAGCTTAGCTTTTTTATATACTTCTTAGCTTTTTTATATACTTCTCTTTAAGAAAGATAAGCTTTTTTCTTTCTTTCTTTCTTTTTTTCTCTTGGCTGTGTTTCCATAGCTGGCTACTTGTTTAAGAACAGTGTCTGAGTCACTGTCAAGTGGTGGTTTTATGGGTTAATATTCTATTTAGTACCTTATTTTGATTTAAATATTTAATTTGATACTTGCATTTTGTTTGAGTTTTCTTCAATTTGATTCTTTTTCCCTCAATTAAGCAGTTAAATTTAGCTTTTAAGTTTGTCTTTTTTTCAATTTGATTTTTTTGTCTCAGATATATTTTTTAAGTTTTTTTTCAATATTTAATTTGGTACTTAACTTTTTTCTTCCTGATTGAATACCTATGCTTTTTTTTATTAAAACTCGCATATCAAATATTCATTGAATCACATTATATTGCAGGGAGTCTTTTATATTTGGCAGCAAAGATAGTGTTTGTGTCAAATAATTTTATGGGTTAATATACTATTTAGTATGACGAAACCAACAAATTATTTTATAGGGGTCAATGATGATTTATAAATTATTAGGGGAAAAGTGCACGTAATTTAAAAAATTTAAAGGGGCCATTTTTGAAGGGACGAGGACTAATGTTTACCCCTTTGCCTTCGTCTATATTTGGTACTTGAGTTTGGATTTAATATTCAAATTGGTATATATATTTCTTTTCAATTTGATAATTGAGTTTTTTGTTTTTTAATTAAGCACTTGATTTTAGCTTTAATGCTTAATTTGATATTTGGTATTTGGTATTTGGTATTTTATTTGCGTATCAGATATTCATTAAACCGCATAATGACTTATTATTTGGATGCCAAATTAAGCATCGGAACTAATTTCAAGTATCAATTTGAAGAAAAAAGAATAAATACCAAACAAAACATTGAAAGTAAATTCATGTACCAAATAGTATATTAATCTTTTAATTTTTATGATTCATCCCTTTTGTCTCTTATGGAAATAGAAGGGAAAACACAGTATTATGGTCCCCATTGAATTGAGGAAATTCCATGGAAGCCTTTATTTTTGTCGATGAATCTTTTTCCATCAATCATTTTTAACTTTTATTTTCCCTTTTTTTTTTTTTCCTTCTAACAATGATGATATATTTCTAGCTTCACTTTCCTAGAAATTTAAGAGCTATGAACACTTTTTTAATAGGACAAAAAATTAAAATATTATATCGATTAAATTTTAATTTAATTGGTATGAATATTGTTGTCAATATAAGAAGACATAGTTTCGAGTATGCTAAAGCACATTATCCTCCTATTTATGGGTTAGAGAGGGACTATGAATAATTCTAAATATTGTATCAAAAAGAGCAGATATGATCAGAACCTATAATGAAAATTATGTGATGGTTGAATAAATTTGAGATTAAAATCTATTTTTTCGTATTAAATTAAATTTATAATTTTGAGGTGTAAATAGGGCAAAGTTTGAATTTTTTTGGTCGAAATTAAATTATATATTTTTATGATAGTAAAAATGTAATTTCGTCTTTTTAATAGCTTATATATTTATAATTTTTAAATGATTAAATCTATTTTTTTTATCATTTTAGAGGGTCAAAGTATAATTTTATCATTATTAATTTAAAATTTTATAAATTATAGAGAGTTTAAATAGAATATTTTCTATTTTAAAGGGATTGGAGCTCTTGTCAACCCCTAGATATAAATGCTAAAATATGTAATTTTATATATTTCCATTAATTTAAATTAGGTTTAAAAATTATTTTAAAAATTATAATTAAAAACATTTGTCATATTTAAGTAATTATCTTCTTCACTATTTCCTTTTCAATTAAAACACGAAAGAAGAAAAGTAAGCTTTTGGCATCATGCGTGTGATTTTAGCAAAATATTTAAAAAAAAAAAAAAAAAACAACAACAACAACAACTAGCCATTAGTTTTAACTTTCTTCCAATTTCATCCAATTTACACCTAAGAGTGACGTATGATTTTCTTCATTGCTTTCGTCAGCATCTAAATCAAAACAGATCACAACCGTCGGATTTAAAGACATTTTTGTCACCGAAGTCGTTCAATGGATCGGTCCACGTGATGGCTTGGTGGGCCCAATGTTTAAAAGAAGCTCGGCTTTTAAGCGGCTTTTACCGGTTAGCCGCTGAGCCGTGAGCCAAGCTGGTAGGGATTCCTGCCGTCAAGCATTTATTCTGTTCGGTGGACTAAAATACATTTTTTAAAATATTTATTTTTATAAATTATTGATTCCCAGTATTTTCGAATTCATTAACAATATAAATATTTTAACGTTAAAAAACTTTATTTACGTTTTTTATTAATTTAAAATATTAAAATATTAAAAGTATTTTTCATATGTATGTTATTTTTAAAAAATATTAAAGTATTTTTCACATGCATATTTTATAAATGTTATCTGTTTAAATTGTGATTTTCATCTCAATATTTCACTCAATTTAAAATTTTACTCTCTATATTTTAATTAAAAATAATTCGATAATTTTACTAATATTATTATAATTATACTTCAGAATCACAAACAACAAATTAAAACAATTTATTAATTCTTTTTATGGTTCTTTTTTTTTTTTTTAAATATTGAAAAAATGAGATTCTTCGTATCATTTAAAACGTGACAATCATGCTTATCAAAATAATTATTTTTCACTTGAAAATTTAAGTTTAAAAAATAAGTATTTTATATTTTAAGTTTTAGGCTTTTTTTTTAATTATATTAGTTAAATTTTGACTTAATATAATATTTGGTATCTAAACTTGATATATTTTTCTAATTTGATAATTTGGTACCTAAATTTGGCACTTTTTTTTTTAATTTGGTATCTATTTTTTTTTGTTCGATTTGGTTCATGAACTTGTCAAATATTTTACAAATTACTCCAATATACCAATAATGTTATTTTTACGAGGTAGCAAAAATGATCAATATACGACTGACATGTGACAAATGATATGCTTTTTTTTTGTATTTTATATGCTCAATTACCTTTAATTTTAGTTGTTTATTTAATTATTTTATTAATAATAAATAATAAATTTATTTTAATTTGAGTTTTTAAAGCTTTTTTTTATTTAATATTAATCCGTTAAGCATAGCTCAATCCTTATTTTTTTAACATGAATTTCCTCTAATATTAACAATATTTTTGTAGCAGAACAAGAAATTTTAACACAATTATTATTTTGCGTAATTTGTATAACATTTAATAAATTTAGATATCAAATTGAACCTAAAAAATGCTTAGGTACCAATTTAAGAAAAAAAAATGCCAAGGTCAAATACCGAATTGAGTCCCAGCAAAATTTAGATACTAAATTAAGAAAAAGTATCAAGTTCAGATACCAAATGTTATATTAAATCTTGAATTTTTAATTAGGGGTTTGGATTGAGCCATAATATTATTAATAATATATTATTAAATTATATCCCATTAAAATATAGAAAGCAAATCCCTAAATCTAGTATATAACGACGAAACAAAGTAATAATATTCTCTTAAATAAATAAATATAAAATTTTACATGTGATGCATGTTGAAGCATATAGTAAGAAATGAGGTTTTTTTATTTAATAAATCTTATTCAATTTTATGATTTTTAAAATGAAATGTTAATTGAAATAATTAATTTACTATATCAAATTATATATTGTTTTTAATTAGAAATCACAAACTACGGTACCATTTAATAAATTAAAATATTTTTAATTAAATATTAAATTTGTTTCACATGTTGTTTATTTTAGATATAATTTTGATTTAATTAAGTTTTATATTTTTATGAGAGTAAAGTTTAACCGCTTGTAT
The DNA here is from genome assembly GCA_025698475.1 of Gossypium anomalum. Classification (NCBI taxonomy): domain Eukaryota; kingdom Viridiplantae; phylum Streptophyta; class Magnoliopsida; order Malvales; family Malvaceae; genus Gossypium; species Gossypium anomalum. Next base: position 93,558,300 of record CM046968.1, read on the forward strand.
TTTTATAATTTTTAAAAAATTAAATTAAAATTTATCTTTTTGAGGATTAAAGTGTAATTTTTATCATTTATCAAATTAAAATATTGTGAAATTTAAAAGGTTAAAAGTGAAATTTTACATTTTAAGGGGATTGGGTCCTGCTAACCCCTCTTGTGCTATCCCAAATAATATTAGCACATTTCATATTTGTCAGAGTCCAACTTAACTCGAAATATGAGTCTTAAATGACTAATATAAACTCATTTTAGGTCTGATTAATTATTTTAATACCAGTTAATTTAATATAATTTTCTTTTAATAAAATTGTAAACATTCACATCTTAACATATTTCTTAATGTTTACATTATAATATTATATATTTAACTATATTTTATATAAATCACATAATATATAAAAATAAAATTTATAAATCTTTTACAAAGTAGAAAACGAGTTAGGACGGTTTGAGCTTGAACCTTGAATACTAAAGTTTAAATTCGGTCCATATTTGAAACAAACTTAATTTTTTTGCCTAATCTCTTTTTTCGAATCTCGTATTTTTATTGAAACAATTAAATAATTTATTTTTAAACAATCTCATTATAAGTTTTGATTATATCTGCTCTTTTTACATAAAACTATTCATAGCCATTTTCTAATTCATAAATAAAAGGATAATATATTTTCCACAGTTAAACTCAATCCGTAATTAATGGATAATTATTAAGTGTTAAATATGGGAAATGAATAAAACAATAGTGAAGATCAGGTGACGGCTTTGTTGGCTATGAAACGAGATTGACGGGCATTTATAGTGTCATGTCTCCACCATGCTTTTATAAAATGGTACTTTCATGTGACTTTTAAATAAGTGAATAAATAAAGTAAAACCATGAAAGCAACGTCGACCGTTTTTATGGTAAGTTTGGTTCGAGAAATGTAATATTTTCGGGATAGTTTTAGTTTAATATATGTTTTTCATGTTTGAATTACGGGGCAGTACTTAATTTGAATTTAAATAATATGAGTTTTCAAAATATTTTTATTTTTGGATTTAATTATAAAAATATTAATATTAATATAAAATTATAAATTTAATTGGTTTTGCTATTTTTTAAATAATATTATGGGCCTACAATAATATGAGTTTTGGGGGCAAATTGAGTTGGGTTTGAAATTTTTATATTGGTCTTAATCGGATTTAACCTATGGATACCTCTATTTTAGGTAACATTATATATTTCCCTTACTAATATGGCATTTTTAACAATTCTACCCAATTTGAAAAACCCTAAAAATATTTCTCTTTTTCTTTCTTGGAGCTGTTTTCTTCTTTTCCTTTTTTTTGCCTAGCGGCGGTGCCAGCTTTCGAACTGGCTACCATCCACCTCGTTCACTTCATGTGTCTCTCTTTTTAGTTTATAGATCTATTTTGTAAGCTCTCTATTCACTCCAAATATTTTATCTTTTTTTCAGTTTGCAGATCTATTTTGTGGGTATCTTCAATATCTTCCCAAGTTGTGATGGACAAATGATGATGTCGTCGTTGAACCTTTACCGATCATCAATGGTTTCTTTTGAAAAGTGAGTTGGTTGTAGATACTCAAATAGTGACTCTTCGTCAACTTCCTAATACGTTTCTGTTTTGAAATAATAAATGAATTTGTGAGTCAATTTGGACTTGTATTATCTTTAAGTTTTATATGTTTTATTATTTATTTTTCATTGTTTAATAAGTCTTTAACTTTTAAAAGTTTTTCAATCTTGCTTATACATGTAGTCTTACTTTTGTGTGATTTTAGGGGATTTTCTAGTTTGCCTCTCTAGTTTGATAGATGCTCAATTCTTTTGTCGATTCCACCCATTGTTCTGAACCATCCGAGGTTGATTTTCTGATCATAATAGTAGCTGGCAATCACTCCAAATATGTTGTGTGTGAGTTGTGACAAAGCCAAATGACAATGTGTTATAATGTTCTATTGATACTAAGGTTGAAGTCTTTGTCGTGTTGATGGAGCATGTCCTTCACTGCCAACAACGAGTGTTTTTTTTTTTTTTTCCCGAATTGTAATATCCCATTCATGGAATGACTTTAAAAAGAATAATTGTGCCCAATTTTCAATGACTTTAATTCTATTCACTTAATCCAAAGTAAGAGAATAATAAAAACTAATTAATTTAATTATTCGATTTTGCCATATATATTTTCAAGTAACATCATATACTCCTCATATCTCGGCTTCAATAGTTGAACAAATTCCAATCTTTTAGGTAAATCTCATCTTCCATGATCGTGTTCACTTTGTACCATTCCACCTCCGACAAACAAGTTTCCCTGCTATGTTTGACGAAACGTCTATCACTAACCTTTGTATGTTGTTTTATCTCCATCACCTTCCCAAAAAATTGCCAACCTTGTTCTATAATTCCTTCAACGTTCAAATGGGGAGCCATTAAAAAGAACATTATTGCTATTCTTCCACAAGCACCAGCAAAGACGGTAACAAGGATAGGGAATGACAATTTAACTTTGTCTCGATCCTTATCTAATATATCTTCGATATAACTTGATTCAATCTAAATTAAATTTAATTTATTTAGCCAACAAATTAAAAATTTAGACTCATTTTGAAGCTCAATTTTAAAAAAATCAATTGTATTAAATTGATAGGTTGAAACTAGTTGAATTCGAGTTTTTTTTGAGTTGATTCAAAAAATAAATAAAAACCCACGATTGAGAGGACAATTTAGTCAGTCTAAAACCAAAAAAAAATTAGGTGTTAAAGCAAAAAAAAGGTTGGAGGGGTAAAAGTCCAAAAAGCCTAATTTCATTGGGAAAAACTACAAAAATAATAATTATGATAAATGAATGTCAAAATCGAAGGAATTTTTAATAGCATTTGATAAGAAAATGAGTACAATATATAATTTTTTTATACTTATTTACATGAAGAGAATCTTTTTTCTTTAATTGACGGTACGGAATGGAAGTACTTGTTTGTTTTTTTGCTTCATCTTTGTCAAAGAAATTAAAAGTGATTTGCTTAAAGTCAACCAAATGATGGCATCTATCATAATCATCATCATTATTATTAAAAGGTTGAAATGTACTGAAATGTTTTACTCTCTTATTAATGATTTAAGAAGAGATAAATATGATTAAAATATTCAAATAAAATTTAAAAAATTCAGAAAAAAAAAATTAAAAGTCGATTCCTAAAAGAAAATATGAAGTGAAAGCACCATAGAGAGATTTGTCAAAAAGAGTATAAACAAATTGAAACGAGGCACATAAATCAACTTTTTCAATTATTAATACTAGAATTTCTTTTGAAAAATAAGAATTAAATTATTCTTATTTTTAGAGTTTATAGATACAAATATAATGCAATCATAATTACGATACAAACATGTTTATAAATTTGAGTAATAAAATTTATATTTAAAAAGTAATAAAATATTTTCTACGAGGGTATTCTCTTTTAGAAAAAATCAATAATGAAAATCCAAAATAAATTCAAAACTGGTAAAATTTAAGTCTATACCACCGAGATCTCAAAATCTCAAATTTGTCTTTGTAATGAAAGACTCATTCAGTTTGTAAACAAACTTTTTATAATAAATATTGGTGATGAAAGGTCAACTCCGTTAAAAGAAGTCATCAAAATATTTTCCACTGGACACCTTATCAAGATGGACTGTGAATAGCACATAATTACCTATTAAGAAAAATGTGAATGTTTGCACTTGATAAGATTCGAGCCCATGCCCAATAGCATACAAGGCATTTGTGGCCAACTCAAGTGGTATCCAAGTTGGTTATTGAACTCCTATACGCTAGCGATAGGATATGGGTTCAAACTTCACCAAACATAGAATTTGAATTTGCTAATGAATGAAGGCATTCTCCCTTCATGAACTCAGTAAAGCTGTTGGTGGATACTGAAGACAAAATCCGAAGATAAAATCAAGTGTAGACATCCTAAGTCTAATACCAAATTTATTAAAGAGCCATCCAATTTTGAATAAAAAACACTATGAAACTTCTCCAAAAAAGAGTCAGGTTCGCCTCAACAAATATCCCTCTTACATAATTTTTTTTTTTTTAATTTGCGAGCCATAAATTTTCGTTTCAGTGCGTTTTGGGCTGTGAACCAGAAACCCAGAGCTAAAAAGGCTCATTGTAATAACATTGAAGAGCTGCCGATGGAACATTTATATAATATTTTGAGTAAACTACACTCTTTAGTAATAGTAAATTTATGTTGTGATAGTTATTGAATTATTCAAAAATTTTCATTTCAATCACCGAGATTAATGTTTAATTTGACACCCAAACTAAAAAGCATCATGTAACCCAATGAATATTTGACACATTGACCTTAGTAAAAAAAATTATAATCACTTAATTGAGATAAAGAAAACTGTCAGATATCAAATTAAACATTAAAATCAAACTCGAGAATTAAATTGAAAAAACTCAGATACCAAATTGAACATTAAAACCAAAGTCAATTACTAAATAGTATATTAACCCTAATTGTAATGAGAAACGAATTGCTTAAACAAAAAACACAAATCCATTAACTAAAATAAACAAAAGGGCTCTCTGCATTTCATTCTCTAAAAATAAAAACAAAACCATAAGTTTTCAGAGTTTTTTTTAAACAACAAAGCCATTTAAAAGTAAACTTTCTAGCTACAGGCTACATATGAACAGAGGAAAGGGGGACCAAAAAAAATGAATACATGAGTGTATATTGAACTTTTTTATAACTAGAAAAAAGTCCTAACCTTTGTCGAGCCTGGCCGGTGTGTGAAATGTCTGATCAAAAGATAACAAGACATGAGCGATTACAGCTGAAAAACGAAAACAATTAGAGATGGAAACAGGAATATAGATATTGCTGGTCAGTATGAAACCAGGCGTTTAATCGATGTAGTCAAATCTAAAACGACGTAGAAAATGTCTTCAAAACATTGCTTGACTACTTTTCTTGACTGTTAGGGATGTAAAAGCAGTGGCCCAATCTTGTTTAGTAGATTCAGGCACTAAATCGTTCCAGAGGAAGGGAGTCCAGGAGTCCGAACAGGCATCAGTTAAAATCCAATCGACTTTCTCCGGAACGTTAATGAAATCAAAGTTCAACGGCTTCTGTTTTTTAGCAGACTTCTTCTGTTTTTGGCCGGGAGAGTTTCCTGTAGACTGCAAAAGACAATTCAAGCATTCACCGAATGCCAGGGGATTAACAAGTGAAGCATCGGGTTTTAAATAATCAGCTTTTCAACTAACATGGCTTTTTGTTTCTGACTTACAGGTACTTCACTGCCAGGAGGCTCAGTTCCCTTCTTCCGTTTAGGTGGGGGAGATCCGTTTTCTAGAAAGTAAAGCACTTCTTTCTTGGATCTAAATTTTCGGCCTGACGTTGGATCAACGTAATACTGCACGAAAAAGGTTATCATGTATGTTTATATTATCACCGCAGAGCCAATCCTCTCAAAAACACGAGCAACATAAATCCAAGTACACAAGAAACATATTATTGATGCAAGAGAATAACCATATCTTGACTAAAACACACCCTAACCGAAACGAAATTTCCAATGTTTCATAGGTTTCTATAACTCTCTAAAGTAAATTACTGGTCGCCGGACAATGAAACATTCTCTTGAGTCAAATCCAATCTTATGGACCAACTTGTACTAAGACATTCATTCACTGGACTTTCGCAATACATCTCGTTTCCACGATAGAACGAAGATGAAAGCTCATACATGTGTTTATGCAAACTGAGTTTTAGCCTCTCAAGATGCAGCGATGTTTCTATAACTCTCTAAAGCAAAATACTAGTTGCCGGACTACAAAACATTCTCAAGAGTCAAATCCAATTTTATGGACCAGCTTCAACCGAGACATTCATATCCCAGACTTTCGCAATGCATCTCGTTTCCGTGATAGAACAAAGATGAAAGCTCGTACATGTGTTTATGAAAACCAAGTTTTAGCTTCTCAATATGCAGCAATGTTTCTATAACTCTCTAAAGCAAAATACTAGTCGCAGGACAACAAAACATTCTCTTAAGTCAATTTGATTTTATGGACCAACTTTGACCGAGACATTCATTCACCATACTTTCGCAATGCATCTTGTTTCCACGATAGAACAGAGATGAAAGCTAGGTCTTGTGTTTATGCAAACCCGAGTTTTAGCTTCTCAATATGCAGCAATGTTTCTACAACCCTCTAAAGCAAAATACTAGTCACCGGACAACAAAACTTTCTCTCGAGTCAAATCCGATTTTATGGACCAACTTGTACCGAGACATTCATTCACTGGACTTGCGCAATGCATCTCGTATCAGAGATAGAACGGAGATGAAAGCTCGGTCGTGTGTCTATGCAAACCCGAGTTTTAGCTTCTCAATATGCAGCCAGGGTTAAAATCTACGCCAATCAATTGTGTTTCAATAAATTTCTTTCAAAAACAAATGCTTCCATACCCCATAGATAAGAGTTCAAAAGATCAATAATCCTAATCAAAGTGGTAAATCTATAAACCCTAGAATTTGATCTAGCTCTAGGTACCAATCTGACGGCTAAGATCAAAAGATACAATGCTGCTTAATGGCAAATAACACTAGCAAGTATCAACGACTCTAACAGCAAAAACAAGGGTTTAATCAACCAAATTTAAAACACAAACAGTACACAATTAGATAATCAAATAATCTTCAAAAAAACAGAGAAATTTCAATAAGAGATGAGAGTGACCTTATCAACTAATCCAGCAGTGGCGCCGGAGGTCCGAACCCTATCTTCGATCAACCATCCAGGCGGCAACCAAGTTTCCGGAGCCACTACGCGCCGTTTCACCTTAGAATCTGCCGACGATGAAGAGTTGACCGAGCCCCGCGAAGGTGTCTCCGGTTGGGAACCGTTCGGGATCGAACCGTTGCGAGCTTTGGTTGGCTCGGCCGGTTTTCGTTCACCGTTGACGTCGATGAAAGCTCCGGATTTGAGAAGCGGATCGGAAGGTAAATCGACCGGGGAGGTTTGAACCGGGTCAGACATTGCGCTAAAAGAAACGAGCTGAAAAGTGTGCGTGTTACGGAAAAGGAAAGAAAAAGGCTAAGTACAACCAATTCGATTCTCCAAATAACGCCGTGAGATTGTTGCCGTTAATGTCGATGACGTGTCAACCGTTTAGCATAGCATTTAGTAAAAACGCCGTTAATATTAACGAAACGCATGCGTTTTTAGCAACAAAATGGGGTACCTTATCAATAGTCCTTAGATTATCGCTCAGATTCTAAATTAGTCACTAAACTTTAAAAAGTTTTAATTTAGTCCTCATAATATAATATCAATATTGTATTAGTTAGATTCTTTGCCAACCTAGCCATGAAATGTCAATTCAGATATGACATGAAGCACTGTCAAACTACAAGGATCAAATTGTAAACAAGTGCATACTTATTGCATTGATGACTTGAATTTGATGCCTTAAAAAATAACATAAGTCAATAAAATTTCATATGGTTATTTAGTTTTTAACATGTCAAATACAAGCTATCGATGTGATAGGTACAAGGATGGATTTAGGGGACGCAGAGGGCGATCGCCCCCTTGGAATTTTTAGATTTTTGAATTTTATATATAAATTATCATGTATTTTAAATCTGGTGTCAAATATTTATTAGACCGCACGATATTGATTAGTTTGAGTACCAAATTAAACATCGAAACTAAACTTAAGTGTCAATTTAGAATTTAAAAAAACACTCAAATACCAAATAATATATTAACCCTTATAAATGAAAAATTTATCATTATATTTGAATGAGTTATTATTACACATGTATCACACTCAGATCAATTTTTGTATTTATATTTTGTAAAATAATATGCAATTTATCTCCAATTCACACTTAAATGAGATTTTAAATATAATAGAAAATATAAATTTATTTAAAAAGTTAAATTATTCAAAAAAAAATCTAAATAAATACTTTAATATAATTTAAATATGATTTTTAAAAATCAAGGCACCCAAAGTCTAAACTTTTCAAAAATAATCTCAACTAAATCAGAATCAAAAGGATGCATCAACGAATTGAAATTTGAAATATATTTAACTTTAGAGTAAAATAATTATGGATAATATATTAATTATGAATTTTAAATCAATGCATTGGAAGTTTAATTTTTTTTTAAGAATAATCATAAATAATACATGTACTAATGATTTTAATCAAAATCATAATCAAAATATTACAATACATGAATGGATTGAGTCACGATTATAGACTTGAATTAAAATTGAAATATATCTAAACTTAAATCAAAATAAAATTATAAAAAATACGTAAGTAAGCCCAGACCCATAATTAAATGAGAAATTTTCTTTTAAACTTAATAAGAAAGGTCGAAAAGTTATTTGTATGTCCTTGATTGCTATTTAAAAAAAAAGGGAAGTTGTGTTAAATAATAATCCATTTATCAAATAGATAATAATATATTTAAAATACAAAATAAGCTGTTGGAACTTGAAATAAGTTCGAATTTTGGAGTCGTCATTGTTAAGAGGGATTCACTTGAATACCATATCTGATCCGATTAGAACTTTGCTCAAACCATAAAACAGACAACGAGACATGTGGTTATACCAAAACAATATATATATTCAAAATCATTAAATGTGACCAGGGGCGAAGTCAGAATTTTTTTTTAATGGGGTCGAAATTAAATTGTAATTTTTACGATAGTAAAAATACAATTTCACCATTTTAATAGCTTCTATATTTATAATTTTTAAATGATTAAATTAATTTTTATCATATTTAGGGGGCAAAGTGTAATTTTACCTTTGTTAATTCAAAATTTTTAAAATTTTAAATGGCCTAAATAGAAAATTTTTCATTTTAGGGGGGTCAGGCCTTGCTAGCCCTCTAGTTTCGCCCCTGTATATATAGTTGATAAAATATAACAAAACAAAATTCAAAATTTTAATTAATCAGATGAGGCATAATGTCAAATTTAACATTCAACATTTACATCTTTTGTCAAATTGATAGTTATTCTTTCTTCTTTTCTTTTTTTTTTTAAGCTAAATTTGGTCATTATTATTTCAAAAAGAGTCTCAAATCATTTTATCTAACGAAAATGTTGACAAAAACATATAATTGTTAACAATATTGCTATGGCAACACACATGGCAGTTTACCGATAATTCATGTTGATATCACAATATTGTCTCATTTACCATACCAACAAATAATTTAAAAATTGTAAAAATATTCAAAAAAAATACAATAAAAAAAAACTATGATTTAAATGTGAATTGCCATGTAAATTAAAATATTCAAAAATTTAATTTATAGTCTGCATTTATGTTAAAAACTCTTTTTGAAAATTAAATTTAGCTAAAAATAAGGGTTAAATAAGAAAAATTGGAAATTTAAATTTCCCATTATTCGTTAGATTAATGGTAGGGTCTAGTCAAAATAAAACTTTTTTCTTGACCCTTAGCCAAAATAAAACTTAAATACGTCTTCTAAAGCCTAATCCCCAAGAAACCTAAGCTAAAGCAAAAAAAAAATCTGTACAATCAAACCGGGCAAGGATTGGGTCCTTGAAGAAATAACTGAAAATTGATATAATTAAAGAAAAAGCACGTGTCGTTTTATTAGTTGACAGATTGTATCCAATATTGACCACATTAAACGCGTATGGACCACTATATCAACGAAGCCAAGGAATATATAAAATTTTAATTATTTAGTGAGTTAATATCGAGTTCACTCGTAATATTACTATATATACATAAAAAGAAGGCATTTAGCAATCATATTTGTTATATGAATTAGGTTAATTTCACCATAGCCCTCGAACTATAATAAAAATTCTATTTTGGCTCTAAATTTCAATATCTTTTTATTAAACCCTCAAAATATGTGTACTAATGTGTCACATATGTCAATTTTTTCATCCGCCTAACTGATAATATAGATTTTAAATGTCAACTCAAATTTAACTTCAAGCATATTTAAAACATGTAATTCAAAGTATACATGTACAATTCAAAGTGTATACAACTTAGATGTACATGTTCAAAACATGTAGTTTAGAGCATAAAGCAACTTAGATATGATATATTAACACGTTGCATCCATTAGCCAAGCTATTCATACAATAGTATGCACATGTTTTAAATATACTATATGTAATATTTGGATTGACATTTAACCTCTATATTGATATATAAAGAATTCAATTAGAATATTTTATGGTTTATGAATCAATTTAGAAAATATACAAAGGTTTGGGAGTTTTGGTGAAGTTATTCCATTTTTACTTGGTTAAAATATATAGTTGCCTGTACTATTCAAAGATTTAGAATTTAAAATATTATATTTTTCGGATTTCAAAATTCAGGTTTAATTGTTAACATTGTTAATTTTATTAGTGTGACATATTAAAAAAAATACTCATTAGGTAGCAATATAACTAAAAAAAATGACGTTGTAATAAACTTGAATTTAATAAAATAATTTTAATAGTATTAACATTTAGAAATTTGAAAAGTAGATGATTAAATTTCTAAAAATAAAAGTATAGGGACTAAATAATAAATTTATAAAGAGTACGGGTACTTCTAAACGATTTTAACCTTTTTATTTTAGTGTTTGTGTGTGGATTTCATATAAGATACTGCCGCACACAATATCTCTCTCTTCCATTTTCAAACACTCCATAGTCGGCACCGTGTTCATAGACAAAACCAAAGCTTCCAGTTTAAACGCCATCAATCACTGTCTCTGTGAATCTCTGTTTCACTTTTTTTTTCTCTCGGAGGTAATAAAATGGCGGTTCTCTCTGCAACTAAGCTCTTAATCTTCTTCTTCTTTAGTTGCCACCTTTCTATTTTCTCCTCCACTGCCACCGCCGTCTATACCATCGGCGTCAACTACGGAACCATCGCCGACAATCTCCCAACTCCGACACAAGTAGCAAAATTCCTCAAAACCAAAACAAACATCGACCGGATCAAGATATTCGACACGAATCCCGACATCCTTAAAGCCTTCGCCGGAACGGGGATTTCCGTTACCGTTACGGTCGGAAATGGCGACATACCATCTCTGGCTAAGCTTGCCGGAGCTAAAGCTTGGATCGAGAAGAACATCTTACCGTATCATCCGAAAACAATCATCAGATACATCGCCGTCGGGAATGAAATCCTCGCCACGTCGGATAAAACTCTCATAGCTCACCTTTTGCCCGCCATGAAAGCACTCAGATCGGCTCTCGACTCGGCTAACGCTACGAGTGTTAAAGTCTCGACGCCGCATTCACTCGGGATATTGTCTACGTCGGAGCCGCCGAGTGCGGGGAAGTTCCGGAAAGGTTACGATAAGCTCATTTTCGCGCCGATTTTGGAGTTCCATAAGCAAACAAAATCTCCTTTCATGGTGAACCCATACCCGTATTTCGGGTTCAAGCCACAAACGTTGGATTACGCTTTGTTTAAACCAAACGGCGGCGTTTTCGACGCCGGTACGGGGATAAACTACACCAACATGTTCGACGCTCAACTGGACGCGGTTTATACAGCTATGAAACGGGTCGGGTACGAGGATGTGGATATCGTTGTGGCTGAAACCGGATGGCCTTCTGTTGGTGATCCGGGTCAACCCGGTGTGAGCTTGGAGAATGCGTTGTCGTACAATGGGAACCTCATTAAGCACGTGGACTCTGGTAAAGGGACTCCATTGATGCCCAATAGGACCTTTGAAACGTATATTTTCGCTTTGTTTAACGAGAACTTGAAGGAATCGGTCCCGGAGCGGAACTTCGGGTTGTTTAAACCCGACTTGAATCCGGTTTACGATGTGGGCATCCTCCGCAGTGAACAGGTAAATTTTCTTGATGATTGCGTTAATCCTTAATGTTTTGCAATACTTATAAGCTTGAGTTAAATTCAAAATTTGAATATATTCAATTAAATATAAATTTTAATTTCGAGTTTGATTGAAGATTTAATTGAGTAATTTAATTCAAGTTTATAAGCATTAGTGACTGATTATGGTAAAAGAATTATAAATATTGAATTTGGCTTAATCGATAACTTGAATTCAACTCGATAATTACTTAATTGAATTAAAGTTTTATCGAGTTGAATTGTAATTGTTTGTAAGTATTAGTGTCTAATTATGTTAGAAGTACCATAGACGTTTCTATACTAGAAGTAAGTTCTTGCCTCTTTTATTTAAAAAAAATGAGCAAATTAATATTTGTATATTAGATCAAATAGTAAATCGATTCTTCTGTTAAAATTTTTATTTATTTATATTATTAAAAATTGATTATTGCATGTTAAAATGAGGTATGTTTGGCATGCTATGTGCAACTAACTAATCATTTTATCAGTCTCGCTAGTTTTCAACAGTAAAAATAATAAATTTTTTAACAAAAAAATCTATTTAACTCATAGTATAATAGTTTCCATAAAACTTTTACCGTCTAGTTATGCACTCAACTTATACTTTATGAAATTAATCTCTAAAAATTAAAGTTCATTAATGATGTAAGGTTAATTGAGGTGCTAATTTTAAAAGTCCTAAAACTACAGTGGTTGGCGGCAAAATTAAACCTTTCGAGTTCTTGGTTTCTGACACATGCCAGCTTTGTTTATGTAACTGCGTAGGCGACTTTGATTGATGTCGACGACAAGCCGTACGTGGCTTAGCTGTTTTAGTCATGCTTTCCACTTTTTTTAGTCATTTTTACATTTTGTTACCTGCTGAAATAAAGCTCTCACTCTTTTCTTATTTGTCTGAAAAAGGTGCTTTATTTGTTTTATTCGGTATGTCTGTTTGAAAAAGTAATTTCGATTCAATTTTATACACGAATTTAGCTTCAATCTTTATTATTGACCCATAAAAAAGTATCATCAAGGGACTAAATTAACAATATATACCCTTATTTTTCTTTACTTAGTTAAATATGTCGGGTTTTTTAAGAGATAGAGAAATAGACTGATTTTAAAGGGAGAGTATGAAAAACACGTCTAGTTAGACGTGTTTTTTGCACAGTTGGCAGAAAAGTTTGTCTAACTGGGTGAGCTGTTTGCACAATTATTAGGAAGGCTCGTCCAATTAAGTGAATTTTCTGCACAGTGACAGGAAAATACGTTTAATTGCACGAACTTTTGTTGACATGTCCGGAAAAGCATGTCCAACTAAATGCATTTTCACATTTTCTTTCTAAAATCGACTTATTTTTTTAAATTTTGAAAAAAAATACTATTTAACCAATTAAAAAAAAAGAGAGCATATAGTTCGATTTTATTTTACCTTTTTATTTATTTAGTTGAATTTTATTTTATTCTTTTTACTTAAAAAATAAGATAAATCAATACTTATATTAGGTTAAAGAATAAAAAATGAGGACTAAAAATTCAATCATATAATGAGCCGAGCTGATTAGAGTAATTTGAATTTTTTGTGATGTAGGGGATGGGTCCAACATCAGCTCCAACGACGGCCACAGCTCCATCGGCGGCCAGGGCTCCGTCGGCGGGAAAGGCGCCATCAAGTGGTTCGGGGAAGTGGTGCGTGGCTAAATCAAACGCCAGCGATGCGGCGTTGCAAGCGAACATAGATTACGTGTGCAGCAGCGGAGTGGATTGTAAGCCGATCCAATCGGGTGGGGCCTGCTTTAACCCCAATAATGTGAGGTCACATGCGTCGTACGCAATGGATGCGTACTATCAAGCCAATGGTCGTCATGATTTCAACTGCGATTTCAATCGTACGGGGGTCATCACCTCTACCGATCCAAGTAAGTTTCCCTTTACATCGTTAATATTTGGCATAAATTTGATTTTATATTTTTATAATGGTATTAGTAAGTTTCAGTTGAAAGAATTATTAAGGGAAAATTATATTAGTAGTCATTCAGTTAATTTTTTTATTATTTAATTATGAAAAATTATAAAATGGTGATTCAATTATTAGTAAAACTTTTGGTCATCCAATTATAAAAAGTTACAAAATAATTATTCAATTATTTAATTTTATCTTTTGTGGTTATCTAACTATCTTAAATTTTTGAGTATTTCTATTTTTACGGTAACTAGCTGATGACTAAAACAGAAAAAATTAAATATTTGGCTGATCTAATTTTTCATAGTTGGGTTACTAATAAATAAATTTACTAACAGTTGAATGATCATTTTGTAACTTTTCATAGTTAATTGGCATATAATTTTATTATCAGTTGAACTTGAAGCTTCTTCCGACCTTGATTGTGTAAGCGGATGGATTAATTGAAAATTTTACTTAAATCACTTTAACACATGATATTAGAATTAAACTAGATTGACCAATTGTATCAGTTGAATTAAGAATCACTAGTTCAATCAGTTCAATTGATACTTTAAAATCGGAGAAAGATTTAACCGGTACGAAAATCAATTGAAATGATAAAAAAATTTTGAATCAAATTTAAGCTAGTTAGAATATTCAATTTTGTTTTCTCAATTTATAAAGTAATGTTTATGTTGTTTTTATTGTTTGATTGCACTTTTTTTTCTTTCTAATTTGCTTTTTGAAATTTTAAAATTTTTTGAAACAAAATTCATTTTATAATGGTTGAATTAATAGTATGATGGGTTTGGCCACCAATTTAAATTTTATAACAATACCTTAATGGAAACAACTAATGGTATTATTGATTAAACTTATTAATAACAAGGATTAAACATCAAATTTCAAAATGATAATTGGACTAAAACCAAAATTAGACCACGAAATCTCTTGGAAGAAAAAAACCATTATGATTTTTAAAAAAGAATACATAAATATAATTTGGACTGACAAAATTTTGTAATGGTGGCAGGTCATGCAGCTTGTAACTATTCAGTGAATCAAGGGTCAGGGTTAAAATTGGAAAGTTCAGTGGCCGCAAATACAATGAGATTTAGCGCCGTTTGGCACGTGATTTCTTTGGCTACCTTGTCGTACTGTATGATTTTTATTAGATTTTATTAAATTGACATTGTGATGTAAGTGGCCTAGTTAGATTTTTTGGTCAGAAGTTAAATTTTATTGGAATTAATATTTTTACTTTTTGGGGGGCTAAGGTTGTACTAGACTTTCTATTTAATGAGTGATATAACATAAATTATTAATTAATAAAATATAAAAATTATTTTAAATATGATTATGATATAAAAAATATATAGTTATGTAAATGTGAATTGAGTGTGGATAAATAAAATCTAGTCTCGTTCATTTTTTCTTTGGACTTACGACCATTGAATTACGGTCGGTAGGGTTCTGCAACTCATAAAGGTTGTTCTGTGACTCGGGATGCGGACTCCACGCGCTAATGGACAATTTCTTTTTTGTTTTTTGTTAGGGTGGCTAGAGGGTAGCAGGTAAGAATCTTGGTTTCTAGCATGATTTAATCGTCGGTTGGATGGGCAATGATGGTTTTTTGAAGTCAACGCACTAGATCCCGTCGAATCCCATCGGGCATCCATGGTGGCTTGGCGTCGTCTTTTAAAGCCTTATAGCGATATGATTTCCTTCGGAGGAGGCTTTAATGCCGATGGTGAATGTTTAGTGAATTTAAATTCATCGGTAACTGGTCTAAAATCATAATTAGACCTAATTTAAACTAATACTTGATTCTAATTTCGTATCAATATAACCAGTGAAACCTTCGGTTGTTGACAAGGGTGAGATTACGAAGCTAAGTTCAAATATTATCTCGTAAAACACGTGAAAATTCTCATATTTATTTCGGTTTAAATTCGATAACGAGTGAATCATGTAACATCAAAAATAAATTATTTTTATGAATCTTTCCAAACACATTATCTACCACGTCATCTATAGTCCATTTCTAATTATTTGACGGTAAAAAAATTACCGAAATTATGTGTCTACATGAAAAAATTTACTAAAATATTATTAAATAATTAGAAATGGACCATGAAATAATTATTAGAATAGGAAACAGTGTTTTTTTTTTCGCTTTTTAGCTCATTAATCAATCAAGGTGAATTGAACAACCTTCACTCTTACCATAACAAGCAATTGATTCAATAGTGAAAATCAACAAATTCTTCCAAGAAACAAGAATTGCGAAGAACTCGATTAATCCAAAAAGAAAATTCTTACGAAATAAGAAATTCCGAGCCCCTTCTCGCTGTTCTTATTATTACCCTTCAATCTTGCGTTGCTGCTTGTGAATTAAGCTCCGCGAACCTCATGCCCACGCGCATCGAGTGCTTCAAGAACTTCTCAGCGCATCGTGTCACACAGGTTTCCTCTTGCTTCTGCAACGTCTTGCGAGTGAAGTTGTCGATGCAGTCGGTGAAGCATCTCTCGACGAGTGAATTGTACATTCTCAAACTGTAAAATCAAAAAGCACCCATTAACAGATATGGAGAGTGTATTGGAAGTTTGAAACCCCTATTCTGTCCCAACCCTGGCCCAGTTTCTATCTCTTCTATAATATAAAAGATATCCGTCCATCTCCGTGTTAACAATGCTGATGAATCTGTAAATATAACAACGGCATAACCATCAATGGTTAAAGGATTTCAAGTACCATGAAAATTATGTAGATTGTATCAAAATCCCTTTGAACCCTAATCCAAACCTCGACCATACCCCGACTTTTTTAGTTCTTCCCCAACGCCATAGAAAAGATATGTCTGTCTCCATGTTAAAAATATTGAGATAAGTCTATAAATATAACAATGGCATAACCAGAAGCTATAGAAACAAGATCTAAAAAAGGAAATGGAATAAAATTGGAACAAGTTTATCTTTATGAAAGGGAAAAGCTAGTATCGATTTAAGCATCCAGAGATAGATAACGGTGGTGACTATGATCAACGTTATTCAAACTCCTCGAATTTTCTTAAATACCATATTTGAACACAAGTAAACCTATCAATTTTGACCCAAAACCCAAAACCCAATCCTAATCCAAGCCGTCATGATCATGAATCGTCTACAACTCCAACCTTTGAAACCTAAACTCAAATTGACTCAAACAATAACTGACTGAAACCCAAAACAACCAAGACATAAAAAGACCTAAACAAGTAATCTAAAATAACTCAAATAATTTGAACCGTGAATATCCAGCACGTAAAAACCGAGCTTCAAATCCAAGTAACCCAATCCTGAACCCAATCAAAATCCGATTTCACAATCTGAATTGACCAGATTGACCCGACCCAAAATCAATCCAAACCTAACAGGTCTATCCGAAAGCAAATACAATGAAATGTGGGCAAAATACTAGCTAAAAGCATTATAAAATATGGCTTTAAAAATACGTAAATGTAGTTCCCAAAACGTCCAGAGGCAACATCAAAAAATGTTGCACTGGTTTTAAAGGAGAACAGATCTTTTAGCTTCTCGTTAGATCAAAATACCCAGATTTTGGAATTGGAAATCTGCATCGTTCACAATCTGAAGAAGCTATCCCTAAATAATCATCCTAAAACAGTATTCCTTAACAAATTAAGAAAAAATTGACATTAAAGAGAGTGAATCCGAAATTACTCAAAGCTGAAATGAACCGAACCCGTAATAGCCCAGCCCGTTAAACCCAATCCAAACCCAATTTCAAAATCCGTATTAACGAGATTGACCCGACCCAAAATCAATCCAACCCTAACAGGTCTATATGAAATCGAATCCAATGAAATGTAGGCAAATACTAGCTAAAAGCATCATAAAAAATGGCTTAAAAATACATAAATGTAGTTCCCAAAACGTCCAGAAGCAACACCAAAAAATGCTGCACTGGTTTTAAAGGAGAACGAATCTTTGAGCTTCTCATTAGATCAAAATACCCAGATTTTGAAATCGGGAATCTGCAACGTTCACAATCTGAAGAAGCTATAAGGATTATAAACCCTAAATAATCATCATAAAACTGTCTTCCTTAACAAAATAAAGAAAAAAAAAAGGACAATAAAGAGAGTGAGTCACCTGTCACGAAGCTGAAGGTGGTCGATCATGGCGGACATTCGGGCCTTATCTTCTTCAGGGAGACCCTCGAGTGCTGCTAACATGTTCTTATCCATACTGGATCCTACCTCTCTTTTTTTTTACAATTGAATTTCTTTTTAGGATTTTGATCTTTTCTTTCTTTTACGAGGTGACTATAAGGGTTTATGAGAAGGGGCTTTTAACTTTCCATTCGTTTCAAGTAATGAAAAAAACCCTAGGAATCTAATATCTTCAGACCATACGGCGCCGTTTTACCTAGAGGTGTTGGGCTTGTATTTTTCAACCTGATCTGGCTTGGCCCGGTTCGTTTTGCTGTTTCTACATCATAAAGTTATAAAAATAATTATTTATATTAATATTTATATATTTTTATAATTAATTTTAAATAAATATTAGTTTTATTTTTTGAAAAGTGAAATGAGTTTTATAAGCAGGTCTAAATAGGCTATGCCTAGTGCTGTAATTTGTTTTGGAATTAGACTAGGGTGTAATTGAGTTGAACTGAGCTCGATCAAATACTTTTTGAAAGTTCGGGCTCAGTTCAAAATATAATTGAGCTACTTCGGTTCTAGTTTGATTAAGCTTGTTTATCAATTTTTGTACTCAAGATTGAGCTCAACTCGATAATTAAGCTTAGTGTTAATAATATATATTAAAGAAACAACATAATTTAATAATATAAAAAATATGAAAAGATTGATAAGGCTCACCAGCCATTGGAGTCAAGTATTACTAAGTTTGAATTCGATTCAACCGATGGCTCGAGCAACACAAGCTTAGCTCGATAAATACCGAATAGAGTTTGAATTTTTTTCAAGTCATATTCAAATAACTTGCAAACACCGATATTTCATTTACACCCCTAAATTAGATCTTAGTCCTAATAGAGCTATGAACAGCTCTAATTCTACCCTGTAATAATTAATATATCATATTTTGATAGTTTATTGGAGCAGGGATGTTAATGAGTCAATTTAGATATAATTATTTGGTTTTAAATTCTATTAAAATTCACTCGTGTTACTTCGAACTATATTTTCGTACTAGTGCATGAATACACACGTATTGGACAGAGATAACGAAAAATGTAACATGGTATAAAATGCTCCAAGTTCTAATTTGATCAATGCCCTATGTTTTTGGTTGGGTTACTTAGGGTCCATAACTATGATACATTAAATCTAACTTGACCGTTAAGAAATTGATAGAGAAATCGGAAAAGGCAAATCCCGATATCATACCAATGCGTGAATAACACGCAAGTATTTCACTTATGAATCATTTTATTACTATCTTGATATCTTGCAATTATCTAATCACAATATATATATATATATATATATATATATATATATATATATATACGTTAGCGAATAGAGAGAATTCAAGCTTTGCAAAGCCAGTTTTGAATGGCTTGACGTATGGCGTGGTTCGGAGTAAGATGCAAATGACTCAACTTCAAATTAGTCATCGGTGAAGTTTCACGGCCGTTTTCCAACCAGCCACGCAAAGCTTCTCCTTCGTATGTGAATCCATCAGCCGCCACTTGAGGGTCGTGCATTATTTCCTTTATTAAAAAAAAGCATGTATTAGAAATTGGTTGAACATGCCGGATCAAATAGTCCAGAACCACAAAAGCAGCCTAGACATTATATCATAACGGCCCAATGCGGCTTGATCAACATGGATTAACGGATCGGGAAATCACTTCATTTAAGTGACATATATGAACTTAATAAGACACTTACCTGAAGAATGGGGCATAAAAAGAAAGACGGCACTGGTCGTTCCTCGGTGACATGCAACTGCCCTAGTTCCCTCACCAGAGATGGTTTTAGATCAGGCCGATCCCTACCGTACGATTCGCAGCATTGTAGCCCCAGATCAACCAAACGTCTTGCCACGAACATAGGCCATTCTCCAGCTGATTTATCAAGTATCAAAGCTAATTTACCGCTCGATATGGCTTTTCGAACCTCACCGGCTAACCCAACTGGTGGCCTTCTAGTGAGCATCTGTAGAATGATCAACCCAAAGGCATAAATGTCGGACTTAGGAGTCGGGACACCTATCCTCTGAAATTCTGGATCCGAATATGGGAAAGCACCCTTTGGCTCTGTACTACAATGGAAACTCGGGCAATATAGATTATCCTCCGTGACCAACCTCGAGATACCAAAATCGCAAATCTTGCAACTTAGTTCTGAATCAAGAAGAATGTTTTCGGGTTTCAAATCACCATGGACTATCTTTTCCGGTTTGGCAGAGTGCAGAAAGCAAAGAGCACTGGAGATTTCGGCTACTATCCGTGCTCGAATCTTCCAAGTCAAGGGAGAAACACTTGTTTTCCGGAAAAGCCGGTCTTGGAGACTTCCATTGGGCACATACTCATAAACCAGGGACCAGGCTTCGGGGCATACACCGAGCAAAGTTACCAAATGAGGATGTTGTAACTTGCTGAGAACTTGAGCCTGCACCACAAATGTAAACAAGAAAACATAGAAAATATTCAGTTTTTTTCGAGCAGTAAAACTAGTAAAGGGTATTCTCAAAGGCGGACAAATTTCAATAAATTCGGGTTCTGATAGAGAAGGAAAACAATGAAACCTCCTGTTGAAACTCGGATTGCCCTTGCATGTTGTGCGGATACAGCTTCTTTATAGCCACAGTTCGACCCAGCATTTCCCCCTTGTAAACACAACCATGTCCTCCCTTTCCGATTTTGAAGCTTTCAGAGAAATTGCACGTTGCGGTTTGGACATCCGCCAATGAAAATTCAGCTAACTCGGGCAAATCTTCGACGATCCCGATGAAACCATTACAAGTAGTGGCTCCAGCTTGCCCGCGACTTCTCCAACGTTCTAACCAACGAACAGCTTCTAGTTTTTGTCGTCTGATTCTCTGCTTTTCCTCTCGCAAAGTCATGATAGATGCTTGGATTAGTTTCAATTTGCCAGCAACTTCATCATGTTTACAATTCGCTTCTTGTACACAACCGTTTAGTAGGGTGACGTTTCTTGTGGTCCTCTGTAGCTCTTCCATTGCTTCTTCTTTCTCCTTTATCAGCTTTTCTCGTTCTCGCACAGTAGCTCTAAGGGCTTCCTCGGCTTTCTCTCTAAGCTTGACTTCATGAACACGGGCAGATTCGAGATCTTTGATCTGAAAAAATAACCAGCTCATATTACCGTCATATCAACAATATGAAACTGCAACGATTCAAGCAATATGAACTCAAAACGATGCATAAATTCATTGAATCGATTGAAATGATCAACGGCAAGATACAAAAACCGTAGTCCCTATGACGAAGTTCGGATATCTACCTTGTTGATAGCTTCCATAGCTTCCAACTCCAGTTTTTGGCGTTTTAACGACTCCGCTAATGCTTCATTCTTTGATGCCTTAGCTTCCATACTCGCTTCTCCAAGCTGACGGTACAGATTTTCATCCTCATCCTTTGAATAAGAATCTAAAGACAATCTCATTTCAGAAGAAGCACGCTCGGAGCCATTACTAAATCTCGGGCTAGACAAATTGCTGAAGCTAGATAACCTCGGCGAAAGAGACACGTCCATTTGTGCCACTATACTCTCGGTCAATCGGGTACTACTTGCAGCAAACGTTATGGTCAAACAAGAGTTAGAACGAAGATCGTCAGGGTGGACTAATGAATCACTGTTACGATGGGGCAGTGAGTTAGACCTCGATGATTTTGCAGTAACAGCCGCTTGACTGACTGGTGTAGACAAACATGGTTCTTCAGAGGCTTCCCTCGTCCAAACAAGTTTCCCTTTATCGACAAACCATATATCGCAAAAGCAGGGAACATACTTTGCAGCATAACTCGATTTGCTGGAGCTCTTTTTCATCCTCATGCAACTGCATCACAGACACACACAAAATGAATATGTTTGTGCCCCACGTGAGTCCAAGTAACACAGATGCTAACATTCAGTAAAATATGAAATGACAAAAAAGGAAGTGTCTCGGGCCTTCGATTTTTCAAAAGGTGTACTTACTTTTCAGGTATGGCTCCCATAACAAGGTTCCTAATCCCGTGTCTCTTGACTAGTTCGACAATTCCTTTATGAACTTGGTTAGCCTCAATGGTAACAATGCTTATATGAACCTGCAAAAACGAGTGCTTTGAAGATGAAAATGCCATTAAATCGTATAATGGGGATATGACCCTCTAAGAATGCTAAAAACTCGAGTCCAAGAACAAAAAAGAAAACATGCTGACCCGGACCTTAAATTTCCGGGGAAATTTTGAGTAATTTTCCAAAAGTTTCTTCAATTGTTCCTTCTCGTCCTTTCTATATGCAGAAAGGACTCGACTATTGGCTTGACTTGCTGGAAGTTTCCCCACTGCCAAATTATAAACACCAATTACATATTATTAAACCACGACAAATACCTCCATCAGGGAAGTCCAGTGAAGTGTCGGTCATCAAGAGCAGACAGACCCCTCAATGGGTCGGTGTTGTCTTTGTTGAGAGTTTATTTCCCAACTCTGCAAAGGGCCTGATCGTTTGAAGAGACGGACAACAATTCACAGACTTCTCCCAAACCATAGGTGTTGTGTTCAAGTTTTTAATTGACATTAGTCTCTGGTTTTTACTAAAGGGATAAAATAACATTCAGTCCCTTAACCTCGCAACTTTTCTGACTTCAGTCATTGAATTTTTCTATCCACTTTAGGCTCGAAACTCGACAGTTTTCCCTAATTTGGTCCTTAAACTTAAATCCAATTTCAAGTTTTTAGTATTTTAATAATTTTTGGTTTTGTGATCAAATTTCTTAATTATTCCTTAACTGAATCCAAGTTTTATGATCAAATTGGGAAAAGTTACCAAACTCTAGAACTAATATGTACTAGAACTTCAGGGACCAAATTAAAAAAAAAATTGTCAAATTCACGTACTAAATGTTGCTTTACGACACCAATTTACTAAATTCACCTCAAATCAAGTACATTTTACACAATTCTACCTAAATTTCTTAATTGCCTAAAAACATTTCACAATTACATCACCCACACACACACAGAAACAAGCAAGAACACATATTAGCTAACAATGGCCAACAAATTCATAGTATAAATCAAAATTCTACCATAAAAAAAACACAACAACAAAAAGGGAAACAGTGAAAGGGAGAAGGTCTTTACATAAAGTGGGGATCAATGGAGAAGGCTGATGAACATGAAGCAAACAAATATGTTTACCGCCAAATCGCTTCAACGTCCATTGTAATAAATTAACCGCTCTCTCAACCGATTTTCCCACCGCTATAAACACTTTGTCTTTTTCACCGGCGTTAAAGCCTCCGGTTTCCTCAGCTGATTCCGGGAACTGGGTATTCGCCAGACGGTCAACTCGTGGCCTGAAACTCGGCCCCGGAATTGAGTCTCGGTGAGCTGGGTTGTGAAGCTCCATTTAGATTGGAGAATTTTTTACCCTTTTTTTTTTTTTTTTTCTTCTCACTCAATGGAGTCTTTTGATTTGACTATGCCTTCGTGGTTGGGATGAACAAAGTGAGATTTTCTATTTGGTTTTCTTAATTTTCTAGGCGGAGTTAAAAGATTCTCCATTTTTTCCTCATGGGTTGGGGGGCTTGACTTTTTTGCTAACTTGATTGGAGAGAGAGAAAATCAGTTGGAATAGCAAGGAAAGAATTTGTGTTTAATTATTGAGAGAAAATTGACATATATCTATACTTACCTTAACCAATTTGGAAAAGAGGTCACATATTATAAGACTTATGATTTAAAAATTAAATAGTTCAAACTCATTTCATTAGATTTATTTTTTAATACAAAAAAAAATTTCTTTAATACAATCAATTAAAATTTTATATTCAAATAATTATAAAGCAAAGATACAACTGAAGCTTCAAATTTGATTATTTTAATTTAAATTTAATTAAAAATAATATTTTTAAAATCAAATCGGTAATTAAATCAACTAAATCATTATTTTGATCAATTCGAATAAAATTATTAAAAATTTAAAAAGTTTAATTTAATTCATTTAAAGTGAAAATTTTCATTAATAAAAATACTCAATTAGGAATTTGAAAAACTTAAATACTCAAATTCCACTTGTTTAATAGTTCAAATTTAATTCAAAAAATTTTCTAATGTTTCAAAATCAACCCTAAGTGAAGTGACAAATAATTTACATTCAAATTTTCAATTAATACTAATCTTGTGTTAAAACCATGAACAACCCCACTCTTATATATAAATAAATTCTTTAAAAAGAAAACAAAAGAATAACATTGATAGGAGAGTTCAAAATGTCCCTGAGGGGTACATAACAAAACGGAGAAAAGCTAGAGAAATAATAAATCACAAATTCGTTGCCGTTTCATTGAATGAAAATCGTTAAAACATCTGCTAAAATGGAAGAAATAAAAATAAAAACGAATGAATGTCGAAGCTCTTATCATCATCTCCACTCTCTCTTAAGCTTTGCCTGATAACAACGATGAAAGAATTGCATTAATACGAATTATTATATTAGCAATTTTTTATATATTTTTCTTTTTTTATAAAGCAAAGCTTTATAGTTCATTTTTTTTCGAGAATAAATATTAAAAAAAAAGGTGAAACAGCATAGATAAAAAAAAAAACCTTGAGAGCTGAATTTGTTTTTTTTTTAATAAATAAATAAAATTAAATTAAACGACATTACTTGTAGGACCTCATGCGTTGTGAAGAACTAGAAGCACTTCCTGTGCACAATAGATGGGCCAGATTCATCATACTCTGCCTTAGCAATCCACATCTGCGTTACAATCCCAAATGAGTAAAATGCCTTTAGTATATGCATGAATACGCTCAGGATAGTTTTGAGTCGGGTCATTTTGGAACGAGTCAATTTCAGTTTTAACATTTTCGGGTTATTTTGGGTTTGAAATTTGACTTTCCGAGTAGGGTTATTATGAGTTTTGATCACTTCAAGTCTAGATCATTTAGGATACGGGTTGTTTCTGGTTCAGATCAGGACCAGATTGACAGGTCTATGCATGAAGCTTACTAGAGAGAACAAGCGGAAAATATACAAATAGTATTCGGTTCCAATGTGAGTATTAGTATGTTCAATTTTTTTCATGTATTTGGATGATCTTTAGTGGTAATATATCTCCATACCATTGTCTAGATAAGAGTCTACCACAAGTAATTTAATTAAAATACAGAATAAGAGCAACATAGCCAGCACTATGTTGCTTTAACTCTCCATTTTAGTTGAAGCACCCATATCCGACACTTATCTAGACATGAATATAGAATATGATCCCATAAAGAACCCCAAATACACGAAAATCTTAAAAAAAATAAAAATAAAGATTAACCATATTCGATATTTAAATCCGAGTCTAAGTAACATAGCTTCCTAAAACATAAAGCACTTTTAATATGAAATGTAAATGCATGGAGTCTGTGATAAGAATGGAATTGTGAAAGAAGTAGATAAAATACCTGCTGGAAAGTACTGAGGGATGCTAAGATAGAGCCTCCAATCCAGACACTGTATTTCCTTTCAGGTGGAGCCACCACCTTAATTTTCATGCTGCTCGGGGCCAATGCAGTGATTTCCTTGCTCATTCTATCTGCAATACCGGGGAACATGGTAGTTCCACCACTGAGGACAATGTTTCCGTACAAATCCTTCCTGATATCGACATCACACTTCATGATAGAATTGTATGTGGTTTCGTGGATGCCAGCAGCTTCCATTCCGATCATGGAAGGCTGGAAAAGGACCTCTGGGCATCGGAAACGCTCAGACCCAATGGTGATCACCTGGCCATCAGGCAACTCATAGCTCTTCTCGATGGAAGAACTAGTTTTGGCAGTTTCGAGCTCTTGCTCGAAGTCGAGTGCGATATATGACAGTTTCTCTTTCACGTCTCTCACAATTTCACGCTCAGCTGTAGTGGTAAACGAATAGCCACGCTCAGTCAAGATTTTCATAAGGGCATCAGTAAGATCACGACCTGCAAGGTCGAGACGGAGGATGGCATGTGGGAGGGCATATCCTTCATAAATGGGGACAGTATGACTCACACCATCTCCAGAGTCCAGAACAATACCTACATAAGGAGAACAGTTAGTATATGTGTTGAATCATGAAAACATGACAATGGCAACCAACTTCGAGCTCACTTTATGTATTTCCGATGTAATCCGCAATGTCTTGAACCGAAATGCCAAGTTTGACTTTGAGATTGTTTAGTTCAAGTTTTATCTATGAGATTGAGACTAGTCAATTGCTTACCAGTTGTACGGCCACTAGCATAGAGGGAGAGAACAGCCTGGATAGCAACATACATGGCTGGAGCATTGAAGGTCTCGAACATGATTTGGGTCATTTTCTCACGATTGGCTTTCGGGTTCAGTGGTGCCTCAGTGAGAAGAACCGGGTGTTCTTCCGGAGCCACACGAAGTTCATTGTAAAAGGTATGATGCCAGATCTTTTCCATATCATCCCAATTGTTGACAATACCGTGTTCAATAGGATATTTTAGAGTCAGAATACCACGCTTGGACTGAGCTTCATCCCCAACATATGCATCTTTTTGACCCATGCCAACCATCACACCTGTATGACGCGGACGACCTACAATGCTAGGGAACACAGCTCTTGGAGCATCATCACCGGCAAATCCAGCCTAAAAAGAGCAAAATGCATCATTGAAAAAGATCATATATAAATCTAAAACAAACAGCGTAGAACACAAGATCATAAGATAGTATCCTAAATTTATACCTTAACCATTCCAGTTCCATTATCACATACGAGTGGTTGAATATCCTCGCCATCTGCCATCTTGTTTTGCTAGCTAAAACGAAACATCAGAATTAGATCAACATCGCAGCAAAACGAGAAGCATGCATTCAACACTAGAAATTTTGAATCATTTATGAGAAAGATACTGGAAAGATATATGCAAAATAAAATTTGTGATAAAATTCCAAATTCACAAATAATTAATCAATCGCAAACAAATTGTTCAAAAACTACTGTGATTAAATTAGACAACAGAATCCTTCATATAATCATACATTCTTATTTTCATTAATCTTTTTGGTTGAAAGCTAATTCATCGAGCATTAAAGATTAGAAGCTAAAGATTCCAAACAACAACCATTAAATCAATTAAACAGATAACGGATACATACAATCCCCTACTAAATTATCACAATGCTTAGCAAAACCATATCGAAAACCATCAATTTATGACGTTATATAATAAAAATGGAATATGAAGTTTTCATCCATTGTCATATTTGTTTCTTATATATTCTCAGGCACCAAACAGTAGATAAAGGATAGATTAAACTGAGAGTGAATACATACAATTCCTACAAGATTATCACAATGCTAAGCAAAATCAGATCGAAAATCATCAATTCATACTATATTTAATCTATTGTCTTCTTGTTTCATATATATTCTCAGAAACCAAACAGTAGCTAAACGATCAATTAAACTGAGAGACAATACATACAATTCTAACAAAAGTATCACAACGCTAAGCAAAATCAGATACGAAGATAATCGAACTATGATGTTATATAATAAAATGTGAATCTGAAATTTCCATCTATTGTCCTTTTTTTTCTATATATTCTCAGGAACCAAACAGAAGCTAAATTATCAGCTAAACTGAGCGGATACATACAAATTCCAACAAAATTATCACAATGCCAAACAAAAGCAGATCGAAAAGAATCAATTTATGATGTTATATAATAAAACAAGAATCTGAAATTTTCATATATAGTCTTCTTTTTTCCAGTATACTCTCAGGAACCAAACAGTAGATAAACGATCAATTAAACTGAGAACGGAGACGTACATTTCCTACAAACTTATCGCAACGCTAAGCAAAATCAGATCGAAAATCATCAATTTATGACGTTATAAAATAAAACAAGAATCTGAATTTTTCATCTATAGTCTTCTTTTTTCCAATATATTCTCAGGAACCAAACGATCAATTAAAATGAGAGCGGATACGTACATTTCCTATAAAATTATCGCAATGCTAAGCAAAATCAGATTGAAAAAATAAATAGTTTATACGTTACATAACAAAACGAGAATCTTAAATTTTTCATCGTTTGTTTCCTTTTCTTTTCCTATATTTTCTCAGGATCCAAACAATAGCGAAAGAGAAATCACCTGCGCAAGAGCCAAAGGAATCAAAAAAAGGAAAACCAGAGATAGATGATCTCCAAAAGAGAAAATAAAAAAGGAATGGAAAGTGAAGAAATGAAACCCTTTTTTTGAAATTTAAAAACTTGAATGAAAAATCTTTTTACCGGGTCTTTCGGTTATATGCTCCTTTAACCGCGCTGCTAAAACCGGTTTCCCATCAATCTTAGAAAAATTATAATTTAAAAAAAAAAACTTCAAATTAAAAATGGAAAAGTTAATTTGTCAATAAAAAATGGGAAAATGAAAATAAAATTTTAGAAAGGAAAAAAAAAAGAAAATTAGAAAAGTTTAAGATAAGTAGACCCAAATCAGTCTTGTAATTAGTTTTACTTAAACCTGTTTATGGCGGGGCTACCCGCCCAGGCTCGAAGACTCGCCCGAGATTTGAGAAGATTTAGGCAAAAATATTATACTTGAAAAATGGGCTTAGGCAAAAAAAAATGCCAATTTAAAATATGGGTTGGGTTCAGGCTTGAGCTCAGCCAGGCCCGGCCTAACTCGTTTTAAGTTTATAATATTTTATATTATATTGTTTTTATAAATTATATAATTTAGAACACATTAAAAAAATAAATATATACTAAATATATAATACTACTCTAATCTAAATATTAAAATAATGTTACGATGACAATATGAAAATTTTCAATAAATAAAAAATTATTAAATTATTAAATATTAAAATAATACAATACAAATATTTTTTAAAAAATAATATCAGGGGCCTAAAATGAGCTTTGGTTAGTTTTTTGCAAATATGAATCGGGTTTAGGCAAAATTTGAAATCCAGATTTCAGGTCAAATTGAGATTGAACAAGCATAAAATATATTAATATCATGCTTAGACCCCGCCCATGAGCACCTCTAATTTTATTAACAAAAATATTTTAAAAAGAATGCTTATATATTTTTGTAATTAAATTTAAATAATGTATTTTATTATTAATTAATAATTATAATTATGCTAATATATAGTATTGTATTATAATACAATCATTATGTATGTGAAAATTTTTATGTAAATAATACATTTATAAAAATATATAAAAAAAATTTAGATGAGTTTTTTTTTAATGAAATGGTTAAATTAAAGCTATAAAACCTTAAGTTTAAATTTTATCATAAAAATATTATATAACAGTATAAAAGATAAAAATGTCGTTAAATTAATTAAATTAATATTTGTTATCTTATAAAAATAATAATTTTTTAATCATTTTTCAATTGGATTGGTAACATGAGTTGAGACAATAAATAATTGTATAGATAATATAATCTAAAGAGCATGTGTAATTTTTATGTTCCCATTGGTTTACATATTTTGTTTACTTCATCGTCTATGCTAAAAGTGTTTATAGGTCGAGTCAGATTTAAGCATAATATTAACTTACTTTATACTTGTTTAAATTCAACTTAACTCGAAATGTGGGTTTAAAATTTTGATCAAACCAGCTCATATTTGTAAATGGCTAATAAAAGCTCATTTAAGATTATATTTTTAATTTATTATAATTTTATATATAGTCAACTCGATTTCAAATCATGTTTTAGACAAACCTATTGCTATTAATCCTTATAATGTGCCTAAGTTGTAGATTTAATAATACATGTACTTAAATTACCTATAAACCCTCCGAACCTATAAATAGGAGGATAATGCACTTCAGTGCACTTGAACCCACATATTCCTACATTAGCAACAGTCCTCATGCCAATTGAGCTAAGACTCAATCGGCTTAATTCCTGTAACAGCCTAAAATTTCAGTAGTGTCGGAATAATGATTCGAGATCACTAAATCCGATGATTGGAATTAGGAAATTAAAATAAAATAAATAAACAAAAAAAAGTAATTATATTACGAAAAAATTCTAGAGTACTTTGAATATGTCTCTATTCATTTATAATACGTGATTTAGGCCTCGAGGGTTCATAAAAGAGATTTAATGATTTAATTTTAATATGTTTGTTGTTTATTCATGAATTGTTTGTAAATTAACCAATATGTTCGGTAATGCCTCGTAACCCTATTTCGGCGACGGTTTGAGGTTAGGGGGTGTTACAGTTCCTATGTTTTAGCTTCAAAATACTCTTAAGAAGCCTGTGTGTTGGTTTAATGTTAGGGTGTTCACTGTTTCATGTGTGACTTAAGTTCGAGTCACACTAATCGCTATCAAAGCTTTACTCTCCTCTTATGATTCACAAAAAAGAAAAACACTCTTAAGAGCTTATCTTTTATAATATATGGATAATAAAAATCCAACTAATATCTATCATAAAAATAAATCATTAAATTAGACGAAGTAGTATTTCTAAAATAAAAGAATACTGATATGATTAATATTATTCACCAAATAAGCAAGTAAAATTTAAAAAAAAATTATGATAATAAACATTAAACTTTAATTTTTAAATTTAAAAATTAAATAATAAAATTCAAAAATAAAGGAAATTATTACATAGACATGTGTAATACTTTAAATGGTTAATAGTTATATATAGAATCTTAATGCAACATCCAGAATGAACAATGAGAGACAAAAGCAAAAACAAAAAGTCAATGACATAATATTAGAAACCGATATACCATTACCACCTTGGAGAAAGAACCTTTCTCTCAACACAAAATAATAATAAAAAATTAAAAAAAAAAAAACATTTCAAATACTCTAATGGCCATTAATTCCATAAATCAATGTTCTTTGAATCAAAACCCTTGATTTTTATTTCCATTCACTCCCCCACCCCCCAATCACTTTCAGAAGAAATCAATGAAACGATGTTCCCCAGAACCTTCATTATTACTTTCATGGTTATCAACACCACCAGCAGATATCGTCGTCTCACATGAAGTTGAACCAGTTGGTGATGATGAAGCCATTAACGTCTCTTCGGAAACACCAGTCGGGTGCAATGGAAACAATGGCAATGTCTCGTGATGATTAGTGGAGCCGCCGCCATTGTTGAATGCTCCATTGTATAAGTTTTCAGTATCAGGTGATGGAACCATGGTATGATCATAAGCATTTCCGTTGTAAAATCGAGCCTTTCCAGTTTTACCAATAGGTCTGCCTCTTCTTTTAATTGATCCACTAGGGAGAAGAACCTTGGGACACTGAGGGTAAAAGCCTAGATGATGATGATGGTCAGCTTGTGGTACAAAATATGGACCAGCACAAACAACTGCAGAAAAACAAGAACAGATGTTCTATAATAATACAACAAATGGAAATATAACATGTTTTATCTTTAGAGTATTGATTCTATAGATTGTAAACTATAAATCAGTTTGAAAGGAACAGTCAGCAGCATCAAATATATATACAAAGAAACTATAGGAAAACATGGAATTCCAACCAAAAAATGTAGTTTTTTAACAGATACTGCAGAAAACAAGCACAGATGTTTTATATAATACAACAAAATGGAAATATAACATGTTTTGTCTTTCTGACTGTCTGTAGGGTATTGATTATATATATTGTAACCAATACAAAGAAAATATAAAAAAAAACATGGATTTGATCCAGAAAAATGATTAACTTTCTATAAACAATGTAATTTTTTTAACAGATTTTTAAACCCTTTTGACACACATATCGACCAGCACATACAACTGCAGAAAACAAAAAGAGATGGTTTCATATAACACAACAAATGGAAATATAACATGTTTTTGTTTGTCTGTAGGGTACTAGGGTCTTGATTATATCGATTGTAACCTATATACAAAGAAACAATAAAATAAAATCCAAGTAAAACGTGGAATTTGATCCAAAAAATGGTTTTTTTAAACAGATTTTGAAACCCTTTTGGCACACTTATTGACCAGCACAAACAACTGCGAAAAACAAGAAAAGATGTTTCATATGATACAACAAATGGAAATATAACGTGATTTGTCTGTCTGTCTGCAAAATATGGAATCAAATCCAAGTAAAATATGGAATTTGATCCAAAAAATGGTTACTTTACTACAAACAATGTAGTTTTCTTTAACAGATCATGAAACCCTTTTGACACACATATCGAGCCTATCTGCATGTAAAGACACCTTATAACGAAACTCCATATATATAAAAACAATGATAATAAACAAGAAAAGAAGTGTTAAAAACTTTGGGTTTTCGAGACAATAACCATTGGTGCAAGGAGGAGGATGAAAAACAGGCTGAGCTCGATGATGATGATGAATGTAACGGTTGATATAAGCCAAATTCTCTTGCTTTTGTTTCTGCCTTTGACGAGCTTTATGATTTTGGAACCAATAGAACACGTTTTTGCCTTCAATGGTGCCATAAGCTTTGAGCCTACTGGTTATTTGCTGTATCTGGTCAGCACTTGGGGTTCTTATCCCTTGCTTGTACAAGCTTTCAAGCATGCTTATTTGCTCCTTCGTCGGGTTCCACCGTGAATTCCCTCCACCACCGCCGCCGCCGCCGCCTTCCATTTGCAGATGAAGAAAATGAGGGTTTGATTTGGATTTTGATTGATTATTGGAGTAGGGTTTTGAGAGTTTGGTTTAAAAAGAAAAAATAAGGAGGGTGTATAGCGATTGGCATGGGAATTGGATTGCATGGCTTTTGGACTATTTGTTTAAATAGAAGAGAAAAAAAAAATAGTCAAACAAGTAAAGATGATGAGAGAGAAAGAAAAAAAATTAAAAGAGTGAAAGATTTGAGATTGACATGCGTATTGTTTTTTGCGCTGAAAATCTCTGAAAACATGGCGGGTAGCGGCTGATGAAGAAGGGGTAGTCGTCCTTTGGTTAAATATTAGTTTCAGTCCCTTTATTGTTCTAAAAAGCCGAAATTGCCCCAGCAAAAAAGTGGGTTGAACAGTTATAAATTGATGGTAAGGTCTCGGGAATGAAAGAAAATTAAAAAAAAAAACTTGATGATGGATACGCCATTGAAGGAGGGGGAAAAAAAAGACAAAAGGGTTGGGTTGTAAAGGAGAAAGGCAAGGAGGGGTAGTAGGGCTTTGGGAATTGAAGTAAAGGGAGGAGAGAGAGAGAGAGGACTCAACAGAGATGAGTGCATGCAGATGAAGATGTATCGTCTAGGTTTAGGTGAACACTGTGTACTCTGTGGGTGTTTAGACTTTAGCTGCCTTTTGCCTCATCTTCTATTTGTTGTTCCTTATTATATAATCTATACATATTTTAATACATATCTACATAGATATATAACTAATATGTATGGACTGGTTAGGGGATAAGGGAAAAAAAACTCGAAAATCTAAATCTATTTAAAATATAGTGTTTGGTGTTGTTGAAATATTTAATTTTTAAAAGATATTTTATCATAAATAAACTAAAAATAATGAAATACTTGTAAATAAATATTAATAATTTTATTTAAATATAATTAATTATAAATAAATACTACATGAAACTTTAAACTTAAACTTAATATTTATTTTTAATAATTATAATTAATTAATATTTAATTATATTCCATCATTATTTATTTATAAATCTTTCAATATATTTTTATTTTTTTAGTGACGAGATATCATGGTACATTATATATTATTTTTTTATAATATTGAATTTTTTTTTAATTTGCAATAGTTTCAATATAAATTTATAACTGATTAAATTAAATGCAATAAACTCAACATATATTTGCATAGGTTGAGACTCAAATTTGAAATTTCTTAAGACCTCGT
Organism: Gossypium anomalum; assembly: GCA_025698475.1. Taxonomy (NCBI): domain Eukaryota; kingdom Viridiplantae; phylum Streptophyta; class Magnoliopsida; order Malvales; family Malvaceae; genus Gossypium; species Gossypium anomalum. Next base: position 93,592,228 of record CM046968.1, read on the forward strand.
CTTTACTATTGAACTAAGGTTTCATAGATAATGTTGGATTCGGTTTTGTTTTCATAAATTTTATGAAAAATCGAATTCAACCATTTTTTACTTTTTTTATTAAAATTGTTCACGCTAAATTATCGCACATCATGTAAGATAATTTTTTTTGGAGAATATTTTAAAGCAGGGGTGAATCTAAGGTACAGTAGTGGTCTTGACCCCCAAAATAATAAAAATGCTTTGTAAGTCTCTTAATAAATTATAAAATAAAACTTAGTATAATGATAAATTTATCTTTTAATCTGCAAAAAATTATAATTTATTTTTGACTTACTTAATTTTGTTCTTACACTCCCCCTGTTTTTAAATATTTATCACTAACAATTATATTGAATTAGTACAAATTTATGTTGATATATTGCATACACAAATAATTATATTAATCTAATATAAATAAATATAGGTATCAATTTTTTTATAAATGTGTATAAGTAAATCAAAATTAAAATTTCATATATACATATGAATCATAATTCAAGTTTCAGTGGTGTAACTGCACCAAGTCTTAATTTATGTACGGTGACCATTGTCCTTTTTTTTGCCAACGTCACCTCCTCTAATCTTATTTTCGCCTCCACCTTCCTGCCACTCAATGTTATCATTATTCGCCACTCAACATAATAATGGCTTTTTGCTCTTGTGCTTTTGGTGCATCTAAGTGTCATGAACCCCATGCGGCGGGGCTAATGCCGAGCCTCTAATGGCTCATGTCATGCGCCTTTGATGACTTGTTTTCCTTGAGCTTGTGGAGGCTTAATTCCTGAAGTCAATGACTTCCTGTCTTTGTTTATGCTTGAGCTGAAAGTGTTGCGCCGAGGTTCATTGGGAAGATCATGGACATTGACACCCAAAAACAATACACCAATTTGCAAAGCTAATGGTGGTTGAAGCCTAAAAAATGGGGTTGTTTTCACTTTGTTTATGTTTTTCTTTCCGTTTTTACCAATTTCTTAAGATAAAGTGCTTTGTTGGTATGGTCTAATCTTCAATTAGACAGTCATATTGTTCGCTCTAACTATAGTATGCGAAGGCTCACCTCCCTATCTACTTTAGATTTCTTTTAAGATGAGGGTTTATTGTTTTGATTTAAGTTTTTTTTTCTTAACAATCACATTATAAGTTTTGATTATATCTGTTCATTTTTCATATAATATCTAGAATTACTTGTAACCCCTCTCTAACACATAAATAAGAGGATAACGTGCTTCAACATACTCGAATATGCACATGCCAATTAAACTAAGACTCAGTATGGTTTTGGATAAGCAATACGGTGCGTTTAGCTTACTTTTTGTCTTACGCTATAGTATTGTTATAACATCTAATCTCATTGCCACTGTTATTTTTACACTAACCGTAAATAAACACACCGTTCATCCCAACTCACACTCAATCGATTAGATTTAAATTTTTTATATTTTAACGTGAGCTTAAAACCCTTTGTGTTTTTTTATTATTTTTAGGGGAAAGGGAATTTTAGGTCACCATGCAACCATTCCTCTTTATAATGGAACCTTTATTTTTTATTTTTTAATGATTCACTTGTAATTTTGTCTATTAAAAATCATTGTCCATGGGTAGCATTTACTTAAAGATTATGGAATTTGGCGAGATCCAACTCAATCTAAGGATTGGTATTAAATTTTAGAAAAGCAACACATAATAACCTTAGTGGATGCCAGGTTTTTTTGTTTTTTTTGAAATGTGGATGACTTGCTACCCTTTCAACAGGTTATCCTTTTTTTTTTTAATCAAGCATGGTCATATCAACGTGGGCCTCGTGATTATAACTTAAAAATTTTCCCCCACCCATTTGTTAAATATATATATATCTGATCAAATTAAATTATAAACATTATTTTAATTTATCAATCCTTCCAATTACAAATGAATTATTATTTACATAAGATTAAAATATTAATAACATAAACCTGTCGATTTTGATTCAAACTTAAAATTTTGATTCAATCAACCCGATTTTATCATGAATTATATTTGTACATTTACCTATTCAATTGGATCAAACGATTATTTGATTAATTGTATAGTTCTATTGGTCTGATCAATGTTCAATGTATAATTCATTAAACTGGATCGATAATCATATTATTGATGTCATAATCATTCAATAACATTAGTAGTTAGAGGAGTGTATAATTGATCAATACTCTTAAATCGGTCAAAACTTTAAAATTAAAAATCAATGATCCAAAGTTTTGATATGTTTCACTATATGGTAATGAATTCCAAATATTTATACTTAAATGTCATGTTTACGTGGATAAATTTAATTGGACCAATGGTTGTACAATTAATTATACAATTTATCCAATTTAATCAATGATTGTACCGTCAACGTCGCAATTTATTTGATTACACTAATAATTAGAGGAATATACAATTGTTCAATACTTTTAAAAAATATTTACATACTATAATATCATCACCTTCATGCGTAGAATTGTAGATTCATTCAATTAGATCAATGATTGTACAATTGATGGGATAACACGTTCAATTACGTTAGTATTAGAGAAATATACAATTGATCAATACTCTTCAAATTGCTTGTACGCTACAATGTTAGTACATTCGCATATAGACCCGATTCAACTGGTTCAATGTCATAATATTTAGTTAGAGGAATGCATAATTGATAAATACTCTTAAACTGATCAGATATTTAAAATTAAACATCGACAGTCCAATGTTTTGATATATTTCTCTATTTGGTATTGAATTCCAAACATGATACTCAATGTTGTGTTTACATGGATCGATTCAATTAGAACAACGACTGTATGATTAATTATACAATTTATTCAATTGAAACTATTATTGTACAATTATTGTCATAATTTATTCAATTACACTCGTAATTAGAGGTATATACACTACAACGTTATTACCTTCATACACAGATTCATTCAATTAGATCAATGATTGTACAAGTAATGTAACGCCCCTAACCCGAATCCGTCACTGGAATAGAGTTACGGAGCATTACCGGAGTTACCGATTAATTATTTATCAAATATTTTATTTCATCTAACGTTCATATTTGGAACCAATTAAAATCAAACATATTGTCCCTTAACGTACTTATTTTTCTCGATATGTTTTACTTAAATTTATTTCTCGTTTCAATTTAATTAATTTCCTTGTATTAATGTATCAAAAATAATCACCTATTTACATGTCATGATAAATATCATTCTCTTGCCATTTCTTCATAAACATAAATCAGGTAATTCATTATATCGATATTTCATGCATTTAAAAATACAATTCAAGTTACACTAACTTACCTCGTTGCTTGTGCATGTTTATAATTTCATTAATCCGATATCTTTTCTTTTCCACGTTCAAGTCTCGTATTCGAGTTATCCGGATCTTGATAAAGAAATTTGATCGACGTTTTCATTTATTTCATGTTGTAATACATTCAATTAATGCTCTAAACAAAATTACTATTTTACCCCTAAACTTTTAATTAATAACGATTTCATCATTAGGTTAAAATAAAATAAAATTCTTGCAATTTAATTCTTATTTCTAGCCGTTGTTCTCAAACAAATTGATAACAACCCATGAATTCTATAAAATATCAGAATTTTCCATAATTTCAACACTTTTCAATTTGATCCTTAAAACATGTTTTTCCCTGATCTTGAGCTAAATTAATAATTTCATTCAATTTTGTAATTTTAAGTAATAAAATAATCCATTTCATGCAAATTGGTCATTTCTAACATTTTTACAAAATTGCCCATAAAATTTTACTTTTATTCAATTTAGTCCATGAGCCTAAAACATGCAAATTAGCCATGCTAGCTGGATATTCATACATATTTTCCTCCTCCTCCTCTCCATTCCACATCCTTAATTTATATAACATGCAACAAGTAACATTATCAATAATTTCACTATTTACTTATATGTATATTCAAAACTGTCCATTTGCGTCATAATCACTAAATTATTTATATCTTAAGCTACAGAACTCAAAATCAAGATCCGCTAATTTTACCTGAAACTAGTCTTATATATTTTATTACCATAAAATTTTCAGAATTTTTGGTTAAGCCAATAAGTACAGATTATTCTTTAAATTTACCCCTATTCTGCTATCTGACAGTTCCAACCCTTCTTCACTAAGAATTAATTATCACATCGTACGAGATTCGGATGATGTTACCGCTTATTTCTATTGAAAATAGACTCATTAAGGATTTTAAAAATATAAATTTAATCCCTTAATTATTTTTCTCCAATTTTTGATGATTTTCCAAAGTCAGAATAGGGGAACCCGATATCATTCTAACATTGTCTCACAAAACTTATTATATCTCATGATTTACAATTCCATTGCTTGTACCGTTTCTTCTATAAGAAACTAGACTCAATACCGCTTATTTCTATTGAATATAGACTCATTAAGGATTTTAAACATATAAATTTAATCCCTTAATTATTTTTCTCCAATTTTTGATGATTTTCCAAAGTCAGAATAGGGGAACCCGAAATCATTCTGATATTGTCTCACAAAACTTATTATATCTCATGATTTACAATTCCATTGCTTATATCGTTTCTTCTATAAGAAACTGGACTCAATAAGCTTTAATTTCATATTTTATTCATCCTCTAATTCGATTTTTAAAATTTTTGGTGATTTTTCAAATTTAGACTATTACTGCTGTCCAAAACTGTGTTAATGCAAAATGTTAATTTTCATTTTGCCCCGAATTTCACAGTTCATACAATTCAGTCCTTGCTCAATTAACCCCTCAATTAAGGTAATTTTCTCAATTAATACTTTTCCTAGACATTATAAGTTATTTCATAATTATTGAAATTCAGAATTTCCACATAAAACTCTAACTTCAAACTCTTTTACAATTTAGGTCCCAAACATTCACTTTCTATTCAATTCTTTCAATAAAATCAGCATATAAACAATTTAAAGCTCTAATTCCATGCCAAATCATCATATACTTCCAGCACATATTCATAGAAACTTTCAATTTCTTTCATAGAATCAAAAACTAATGAATTCAACAAGTGGACCTAGTTGTAAAAGTCACAAAAACACAAAAATTTCAAGAAATAATTAAGAATTGAACTTACTTGCAGTAAAAATATGAAAAACCAGCTTAAGGGAACTCTTTCATGGTGTTTTTGCTGATGAGAATGCAGAAAAATAAAGAGAAATCTAAATAATTCCACTTTAGTCCTAGCTTTATTAAGTAAATTTTGCAATTTTCTAATTTTACCCTTAATTCTCCTTATTTTCTTGCTGATTTCATGCCCTTGCCGTCCAGCCCAAATATACCTTAGGTCTATTTTCCTTTTAAACTCTCTTTCTTTTATCATTTAAGCTATTTAATCATTTCCCATAATTTTGCATTTGATACAATTTAGTTCTTTTTGTTCAATTAGCTATCAGTACTTTAAAATTTCTTGACGAAACTTTAATACTAACTTATTAACACTCCATAAATATTTATAAAAATATTTATGGCTCAATTTAAAATTCCCGAGGTCTCGATACCTCGTTTTCGATTCTAATTATTTTAATATATATATTTGTACACTATTCACTATTTCAAAATTTTTCCTAACTTCACATTTAACTTATACTCACTAAATTAATAATATTTCCTACTCATTTGTCAGATTTAGTGATCTCGAATCACTGTTCCGACACCACTGAAATTAGGCTGTTACAAGTAATGTCATAGCTCATTAAACTACGTTGGAAATTAGAGAAATTTAAAAGTGATCATTACAATTCAAATTATCTATAAACCATTGGTTCAATATCTTAATCATTCAATTAAGTTAGTAGTTAGAGGAATGCATGATTGATAAGTGCTCTCAAATTGATCATATATTTGAAATTAAACATCAATGGTCCAAAGTTTTGATATATTTCACCATACAATCTTGAACCCAAACATGTATAGTACTAAATGGTTTACATGGATTGATTCAATTGGATAAATGATTGTACGATTAATTATACAATTTATTCAATTAGATCATTGGAAGTACGATTAATGTTACAGTTCATTCTATTTCGCTAGTAATTAGACGAATATACACGTACTGTAACAATTTTTTTACTAATACGAGAACTTAAAAAAAAATAATCTAACTTATTTTTATAAATCATAATAAATTATTGTTTTTAGACATACTATTACTGCTTCTAGATATATTATTATTGCTTAAAAAACCTATTCATTCTTAGTTAATGAGTTTTTAAACTAAAACTTGAGAATTATATTCTCACCTTCTTACCATTGCGAAAACTTATATGTCAAATTGTGAAGTAATAACAAATTAACAATGACATATATATATATATATAAACAAAAAATATAGCATGAAATAACTGTTTATTAAAGTAGCATGAAACAATTAACACTGATAATAATTAAATTTAATCAAATATATTAAAAATATCAAAAGAAAATTGAAATATTAATATATATAACTTATAAAATTTTAAAAGTCAATCCACATAACACGAGATGTTTAAATAACATTCACTTTCATAATACTTTTGTAAATATAAATGAAATTCAATAAAAAATAAAATAAATTAAAGACAATGATAAAATTTAAATATTTTTAAAACCATAATATCAATATATAAGTAGAGAAAGATTTAATCATAAACTTTTAAATAAAAAAGATTTAAAAAAGAAATTATTCTAAAATGAAAAACATTTAAGCATTTGATTGAAATGTTTGATTTTTTTTGTTAATTATATTTTATATTTAATATATATGAAATACTTTTCTTTTACTTGTTATTTTGTGGTATGATTAATAGTTGAGTGGAGTTGTTAATACAGAAAAACGTAAGTTTGAATGTATTAAAGTACATTATTCTCTTATTTATAAGTTAAGGAGGAGATATAATTAGTTCTAGTTTTTGCCTAAAAAAATAGATATGATCAGAAATTATAATAAGAGAAAAAAAGATAGTATAGAACAATAATTTTATGTCATTTTTATCCCTTTTTAATTAGAGGATGACAAATTATAATCTCTCCTCGGAATAAAATTGTTAAAAAAAGAAAAAAATCAGCCGTCGTGTACAAAGACCAGCGGATTAAAATCTTACGTGGCAATTTCTATTTCGTCCAAAACGGTTTAACAAATTGGACCCATACACGATCCTACCTCACACGATACATGAGCCCACAATCGGCGAATTCTCTCAATCTATATATATACTGAATTAAAGAGTCGGCTTGTATTTTTTCTTACTTTTCTTCCCTTCAAATGACAGAGCTTTTCTTTTAAGCTCTCCTTCTCTCAATTGTTTATATGGCATCTCAAGCCAGTCTCCTCCTTCAAAAGCAGCTCAAAGGTAACTTATTATTCTTCATTTTTAATGATTTTGAATATGAATTTCGAAGGATTGTATTCGATTTTGAATCGTGTTTTGATTGATCTTTTTTTTTTTTTTTTTTTTTTTTTTTGCAGATCTTTGTAAGAATCCGGTTGATGGTTTCTCAGCCGGATTGGTTGATGAGAACAATATCTTTGAATGGAGTGTTACGATTATTGGACCACCCGATACTCTTTAGTAAGTATATATATAAATTTCTGAAATTAATCGTTTATTTATGGATTTCTTTGATTGGGTTTTGTTTGTTGATTATGTATGACGGATTGTGGTTATGATTTATGCTTATTAGCACTTTGCCTTTTGAAGAATTAGTTCAATTTAGCTGAATTTTGATTGATGCTAGAGTTGATTTTAAGATGTTTTGTTGAATTCGAAAGGAAAATTGGGTTCCAAGTTTGAGGTGATTGTGCGGTTTGGAATATTTGATTTTTGAGTTTTTACCACGTTTTGCAGTTTGACATTAGGTTAGTTATCGAATTGGTTTTATAGCATTGATAAGGGTACAAATTGTTTGTTTTCAGCATTTATAGGGAATGACAATGGATATGGGTAGCTTTTATCATTGTAAACATACATCAGCAACTTTCCTCACTAGGACTGGGTTTTCAATTATTGATTTAATCATGGTGAATAGTATCTTAGCTTATAATTGGAGGTTTGCCGGTTTTGGCAAGTATATATTGTTCTTTTGCTTTTTGGAATTTGCAACAATAGTAGCTTATGGTCTTTTATGTGTCTTTACCCTCGTTTTGCTTTCTCCAATTTATTGTTTTTGTTCTTGAGTCATATACTCGTATTGACATTGAATTGAGCTGTGTAGGAACTTTTTTATCAGTCATGACTGAAAATTTGTTTGTTAATCTCTCTTCTGGTGTTATGTCTTGTAACATTAGGAATTTTACTTGTTAGTGTTCTTTAACATAAATTGTCTAATTTCAGTGAAGGGGGATTTTTTAATGCCATCATGAGTTTTCCACCTAATTATCCAAACAGCCCTCCAGCGGTGAAATTTACGTCAGAGGTTTGGCATCCTAATGGTATACCTTTGTAACTTTAGCTTCTTATGTGCCTTTATGTATGCGCAAGAATTAATTTTGGTTTTACATGTTTTCCAGTTTACGCTGATGGGCGTGTTTGCATATCAATTCTTCATCCTCCGGGTGATGATCCAAATGGTTACGAGCTTGCAAGTGAGCGCTGGATGCCAGTACATACAGTATGTTTAAGAAATCTCAATTACTTGTGAATTGTTCTTTTCTTATGCCCACTCGTTGCAAATACTGTAGATTTAAGGTTTTCTCAAATTTAACTACTTGATTGGAAGCAAGTAATTATTTAATCAGACAAGAAGGAATATTGTAAAGCACTATCGTATGATCATATTCCATGGAAATCACAAGAGATATACATGTAAATAGAAACAAAAATTGTATACAAATCTATATGTGAAGTAATTATTCACTCCGAAACAACAATTTGAAGGGGCAAGTTAAATGAGCTAGCTTCAATCTGACCCTAAACTTGATGAGATGTTGAAAAAAAAAAAAAACTCATTTAGATTACCTTGATTCAGGTGAAGGCTTGGTTTAGTTGATAAACAATTAAAAGTTTCAAGTTATAAAGTTTAGTCTTATCTTCTTATTGATTTAAATTTTATAAATGATCAAAGATATTTTTTCCCTAATGCTTATGGCTTCTTTTTGTGATCATCAATTCTAAATTCTTACCATGTGCCAGGTCGAAAGTATTGTGTTGAGTATCATTTCAATGCTTTCCAGCCCTAATGATGAATCTCCCGCAAATGTCGAAGCTGCAGTAAGTGATCGTCGTTTGTCTCTTTCTACCTTCATTATGGATATTTGATTTCATCAGTTTTTGATGCAAACATCCATGACATATGCTAATGTTGTGAACCTAAAACTTCTAGTGTAACACAATTTTCTATGAAACCCTTATTGGATCAAGCTTGTATAGGGATCAATTTTTTATAGTGAAAATGGATGAAATTTTAATAGAAAGAACCAGTTTGCTCTTTGATCTAACATATAGGGATTAGTTTGTCTATTTTTTTAGTAGAGGGTGCAAAATGCAATATGGCTCTTACCTCTATCATAGTATTTCTTATGTTTTTTTACTAATGATTCCAAAGTTGATGTTCGACATCGGTTTGTTACTATCATCGATGTAATCCTTTCCTGTTTCTTACGATCGAACATCTTTTCATACATTTGCAGAAGGAATGGAGAGAGAGGAGAGATGAATTCAAGAGGAAGGTCAGCCGCTGCGTTAGACGGTCACAAGAAATGTTATGATCGGTTTGCTAGCGTGGTGCTTCGGCTCTACATGCGTAACCGAAGTAAGTGCCTTAATTTATTAAGGGAAAGATGTGGTTCATACATCTTAAATATCCTTGTAGAATACCATTTGAAAGTTCTCACCTTTTTTTTTTTTTTTTTTTTACTTATATTGCCTTCCTTTTGATAATTGTAACAACTCTCAAATGTTTTATGTATTCAAAAGCTTTTTGCTTATTATTGACAATTTGTGTTCCATTAGATCCATTCATTGGTCTTTATTAGTAGCTGCATTTGGATCAGACCGGTCCCTTTATTATAAAATTTCATTTAAATATGAAGTTATGTATCAAATAATGTTATTTTTAAGGGAAAAAACACTAATAATTAATATACTTTTGATTTTCATGAATTTAAATAAGAAATCAAAGTTAATTTTATAAATACGGGTCATTAATAGTGAGCGAGATTCGAATCAAAATAATTAAATCAACTTGAATTTTTTTATTTAAATTTTAAGTTTAAATCGAGTTGAATTTTTAAATTTAAATCACTCGTATAATTTGAATAAATAAATATTAAACCCTTTTATTTCCCTTTCCCGCAACTTCCCTAATTCTTTTACTTTCTCCCAACAACTTTTATTTCCCCCCCAAACCCTCAAATTTTTTATTTCCCTCCAAATCCCTCAAAACTTTTTTTTCCTTTTGTTTTCTCTTAAAATTTTTATTTCTCCCAACCCTAATATTTTTTTCAAATTTATATCTACTATTTATATTATTAAATTAAATTTCATATTTTATACTATTTATATAATTTAATTATTTAATCATGTTGAATCTTTATCAATTTCTATTAAAATTGAATTATTAATGATACCATAAAATATACATGTTAAAATTTTCTGTTAGTATCAATTTCACATTTTATCTTTAAAATAATTTTTATTAAAAAATTATATTATTTACATTTAATATATATTTTAATTTTAAAATACACGGTTATAAGAATTAGAAGATAATTGAAGCAATTAAACAAGTAAAGAAGCTAACCATATATAAATATTAATAAATAAATTATAAGGGGTTGAAAGTTAATAACAAATTTGATTAAGGTGGACATCAGTAGTTACAAGGACTTAGAGTTATATTTTTAATTTAAATTGAATTAAGATGATAAAATAGGACTTAGAGTTATATTTTTAATTTGTTTACGCGAACCGACAAAAGATGAAATTAGAATCAGGCCCGCCCTAATTTGAAATTCTTAAAAACATTCAAAAAAGCATAATCCATGCATTGATATTACACGCTTCAAGAGCCGTCGATGAGAACTGCATCAACGGTAAAGATACATCATCTGGTTTTCACGGGGATCAATACTTTCAGCCGTCAATAAAAGTTTAATCGGACGACTTACATTATCCCCCGCCAAAGTATTCAAAATCCCTCTTAGACCCTCCAAATCCTTTTATATAAATAATCCCGCGATTCCATTAACCTTCACAAAACAATCCAGTTCTCACACTCCACCTTGAAAAAGTCAATTTTCCCAGAAAATAAAAAACTTTCCCGCGAAATGTCAGGAAGAGGAAAAGGAGGTAAAGGTCTCGGAAAAGGAGGAGCCAAGAGGCATCGTAAGGTCTTAAGGGATAACATCCAAGGTATCACTAAGCCGGCCATCCGTCGTTTGGCTCGTCGTGGAGGAGTTAAGAGAATCAGTGGCTTGATCTATGAAGAAACCAGAGGAGTGTTGAAGATTTTCTTGGAGAACGTCATTCGCGATGCAGTGACTTACACTGAGCACGCTAGAAGGAAGACCGTGACGGCCATGGACGTTGTTTATGCTTTGAAAAGGCAAGGCCGTACTCTCTATGGATTTGGTGGTTAAGTTTTCGGTTTCTTGTTCGTGTTATATTGTACTATGTAATCTTTGATTATCATCAATGGATTTCGTTAAGAAAAATCTATTCTCGCTTATTTTGAGCTTTTTTTTTTTATTTACTGTTTTCGACGAATTGTTCTTTTACGTCGAAGTGAAATCACGATTCAATAGAAAGGTTGTGGTAAAATCACTTTTATGGTACCTATTAATGGTTTTTTCTAAATTGTATGTAATTTTAATTGGTATAATTTTAAATTAAATAATTAAATTAAGATTAAATATATACCATATATAATTATTGTATGTTAAATTAAAAGCAAATTAATAAAATATGTAATATTAGAGAGACAGATTTGATATTATACCATTGAAAATATGTTTAATTCAGGAAAAATATTAAGGTTGGGATTAATTATCATTAATTATAATTATTTAAATTAATATGTATTATACTTTTTTATAATTACAAAAAATGAAAAAAAATTTAGATATGCTCGGTTGTGAAAATTGAAATTATAGAAGTAAAAGTATTATAAAAAATTATTAGGATGATAAAATATTATAAAAAAATCATTCTAATAATTTCAATTTTCACAACCAAATATTGCATAGCAAATTATTATATAATTACATTCAAACATGTTTAAAGAATTATAATTTTTTTGTAATTATAAGAAAGTACAATTATTATCTAAATAATTATATTTTTATAATACGTAAATTAAGTAAAAAATAATATAAAATTTATAATATATAACATTTATAAATAATGTTTTATAAATTGTTTAATAACTTTTATAACTATTCTTATAAATAATATAATTTTTTGTCATAACTTTATGATTTTATTTTCTATAATCAAGTTATGAATAAGTATATTATTTTTATAATATATAGAATAGAGACATAAATAAGTTATGTTCGTATTTCTTAGTCACACTTGTACATGTTCATAGTTATAATATAATTTTTATAACTTATACAAAAATAATTTTTTAAATTAGATTTGGGTGTAATTATCTCTAATTCTCACCCTCACCCCCAAAATTAAATAGTATAATTGGGATATTTCAATTATAGCAAATTCAGTAGGACCTACTAATTACAATAGTTACTAAATATATCATCATTATGTAATTATAAACAATTAAATCACAGGGCCTCAACTCTCTAAAATAGAAAAATTTTCATTTAAATCTTTTAAAATTAAAATTAATAAAATTAAAATTATACTTTAACGCCTAAAACTAATAAAAACTTCTTTAAAAATTATAAAAATATAAATTATTAAAATAATAAAATTACGTTTTTACTATTATAAAGTTTATAATTTAATTTCATAACCTAAAATTTTTTTTCTATCGGCCTTGTTATATCCAAAATCCAATTAGTAGATATATTTTCAAATACTACCTAATAGTCATAGCTCGCTGCATTAAACATGTTTGCAACTTGTCAAAATGCATATTAAAAAAGATGATTAGAATCTGTGGAAGCCAATAATCTCTCTGCCGTCATCGCATCTTTGTTGGTTTTATAATTTTTGGTTGTTTATAATAAATTATCTTCAAAAATAATGATTGAATAAATTAAAGTTCGGATAATGTTGGACTTTTTTAATTGCAAATTATTTGGGTTATTTGGATAACATTTATTTATTTAATAAAATTATCATTAAGTATACGGTTAAAAATAAATTATTATATGCATAAACAAATGGATTATGATTGAAATATATCCACTCACAATATGTTAATTTTGGGTAAGTTAAAATTAGACGTGCTACGTAACAATTGATTCTAAGGAAGTAGTATTTCAACATACAAATCGATTTAAACATATAAATAATTGATTCAAAAGAAAAATAAGTAATATTTCAACATAAGAATCGATTTAGCTTTCAATTTCAAAATTCAAGTATAATTATCAACTTTGTTAATTTTTTTATTAAATTTAAGTTTGTTAAAGCTCATTTTTTAATTTACATTGGTGTTGAGTGGGTAATTTTTTATTTTATTTTAAAATGCCTATCCAATAATTTTAACGATGTTAACAAATGAAACGAAATTTTGAAATCTTAAATGTATAGGGATCAAATTCTTAAAAAAGAAATACAAACAGTAAATCTCAAATTTGTGAAGAGTAGAAATTTATGACATATTTTAGCCCAATGATATATTAGTCCTCACATGCTATTTGAGTTCCGACTCAAAATTATAGAGTCGAACTCGAGATTAAGTAACTCAAGCAGTCAATAGAACCAATTTTAGGTACCGTAATACTTAATTTGAAAAGCTTATCAATTTAATCGAACTTTTCATTTTAATACATTATGAAATTACATTTTCTCCTTTTTATATTAAATATAAATAAGTTCAAGCTTAAATATAAATAAACTTAATTTCACAGAAGCTCAAATAATTCGATCATGTCTTGAGACAAGTTCGAATTTAAAAAAAACTAATATTATATCACTTATTCTAATATTAAATGTTAAATTTAAATTGAGTTTATGCTTATTGTCATTCGAATTCGACTCAACTCAATTTAATTATAATATATAAAAAATAAAACTATCTTCCGTATTAAAAATTGGTCACCGTTGCCTTGCCTGCCCGTGACACTGACAATATCTTTTATTTTTCCGTTCTTTTCCTTTTTAAATTTTTTTTTTCAAAACGACAAAAAAGGACACCTGTACAATAGCATCCGAAACCGATAACGGATCTTCGGTATATCCCGTCAAAATTTTAACCACCAATATACCTCCACGTGTCGGTTAAAACCTCCCCCAAATCATCATTGTTTTCATTTTGCTGACGTGGATTCTTTCTCCCCTATACGACCCTTCACCGCCAACTCAAATTCACTGCCTTCCCCACTTTTATTATCCTTTCCCTCTTTTTTTTTTTTTTTGTTATCTTTTTCTCCGGAGATCTTTTTAGCATTTGATTTTAAAAAAGAAGAAGAAAATTTAGCAAAAGAAAATAAAAAAAAGCTCGGCGAAGAAAGTTCGCTACGTTCCGACGGTGAGAGATTGTTTTGCGCTGAGGCAAAATCGATTCTCCGTCGAAAATTTCACCAGTTTTGTCCGGAATGGGAGTTCCGACCGACGACGCCGTTGTGATCCAAAAAGGAAAGAAAAATGGAGATCCTCACGTAATCACTGTTAATTGTCCTGATAAACATGGTCTCGGATGCGATATTTGTCGTATTATTCTTGATTTCGGTCTTTACATCACCAAAGGAGGTCAATTCTTCTATGCAATTATAAGATTTGTTTTTATTTAAATTAGATTATTGTTCGTTTGAATTTTGAATTTCTTTTTGTTTAGATTAGCTTTTTTTTTTTTGAAAACTGCAATAAATTTTTTTTTTTGGTTTATAGATGTTTCGACGGATGGAATTTGGTGCTATATGGTATTTTGGGTTGTTCCTCATTCGAGCTCACCTTTTGTTAGGTGGCCGAGCTTGAAAAACCGGCTTCAATCGTTATGTCCTTCTTGTTCAGTGACGTTTCACTTTGAAGGTCAAGCTTCGAATTCCGCCACCGCCGCGGCGTCTCCGGTTTACTTGTTGAAGTTCTTTTGCCTTGATCGGAAGGGACTATTACATGGTAATTGTCGGTGTTAGATCCGATTAAACCTTTCCTCCTGTTTATGTGTTATGTTGCTTCGAATTTTCATTTATTTTGAGTACCTTTGTCGGTGTTAGATTCATAGATGAATCGGAAAAAAAGTTAAAATTTGCTATAGGTTCCTGTACTTTTTACAAATTCGGAGTTTAATACCTGTACCTTTAATTTTAGGAATTTAGCTCTTCTATTTTTCAAATTTTTAATTTCACTTTTAATTGTTAGCAATTTTAATAGTGTTAAAAGTTGGAACTGAATTTTGAATTTTTAATTTCACTTTTAATTGTTAGCAATTTTAATAGTGTTAAAAGTTGGAACTGAATTTTGAAATCTAAAAAGTAAAGGACTAAGTTCCTAAAAATAAAAGTATAACGACTAGATCCTCAATTTACAAAAGATATAAGGACTAATGACATTTTTTACCAAAAAAAACTTAGATAATTTTGACCGTACTGGACATAATGTGTACATTGTGTATTATTTGGTTCTAATGTTGCTTGGAATCTTTGCTTTAGATGTAACACAGGTTCTTAATGAGCTTGAGCTCACAATTCAAAAGGTGAAAGTTACTACAACACCTGATGGCAGAGTCCTCGATCTCTTCTTTATAACCGATAACATGTGAGATTCTATTCTGAGACGTATAATATGTAAGTGCGGTGTTATGTTGCTGAGGAATTCTCTAATTGGTATTATTTAGGAATAAATATTAAATCTATACTTCAACTTTAATTTTATACGATTTTATACATGAAAATTATTTTATGTGATGTGTTGTATACATAAACAATTAAATTTATTTATTTAAATATGTATAATTAAATCAAAATCAAAGTTTCATATTTATAATTGCACCAAATTAAAATTTATGTATCAAATTGTCTATTGAATTAAAATTCATATATAAATTTGATATTTATCCCTGTTATTTATGGGATACTTTAGTTCTTTGTTGGTGAATCTTAGGCTTGAGCTCTTAGATGTTTCCCAGAAGGTATTTAATTTTGGGACCATTTATCAAGTGGTCCATTTCTAATGAAAGTGAAATGTCATTCATGTAGTTTGTGCTTTTATTTTGCCTTCGTAGCCTCATTTCTGTTTTCGTTTCTTATTTGATTCTCTCTCTGTCCATGTTGCTTTGTTTATTTTTTTCTTCAAGTACACGTGTTCAGCATTCTTAATTATGGAAAATCCTGGTAAAACAGAACATAAACGTATTGGACACGATACTGACAACCGAGTCCAAAAATCATAACTGTCTGCTGCAATTTTCTTGTGGAGAATAAATTGTACTGCTGCTTTGAACTTATAGGTTATTGAGAATGTATCTTCATTGAAAAGTGAAAAATAATATGGTGCATGTATTCTCTATGATTAAATCACTTTTTGGGTTTTAACTTGACAACTATTTCATTATTGGGGCTTGAACTTCTTTAAGGTCTTGAAAACATGAAAGTTCAGGCTCCAATGTTCAAACAATTGTCAAATTTGAAAATTAATTTGGACAAAAAATTTCAATTCCTAAATAATGATTTAACCCGAGCTTATGAATTATAATCAAATGGTCAGCGGATAAAGTAGTATGGTTTGGTTATAGTCTCAACTATGTTAAAACATTGTCAGGGAGCTTTTACACACAAAAGAACGACAAGATGATACATATAAACAGTTAAATGCCGTGTTGGGTGAATCATGTATCAGTTGTGAACTCAAGTTGGTTGGTCCTGAGTATGAACGTCATCATGGTATCTCATCACTTTCTCCTGCTATAGCGGAAGAGTTATTCCGTTTCGAGCTATCGGATAAAGAGGCTCGTTCCCAAGCTCTTAGCCCAGATATGGCGAAATTGAAGAAAGCTAATGTGGTGATTGACAATTCATTGAGCCCAGTTCATACATTGCTTCAGATAGTTTGTGTGGATCACAAAGGTCTTTTCTACGATGTCTTGAGAACTTTGAAAGACTGCAATATCAAGGTATTCTGCTAAACTGTTAAATTTTGAGAAGCTCCTTAAAAAATTAGTTTCCGTTGTAGGTTATGTTGCTCTTACTATTCACTTTGACAAGTTCCTTAGTTATTGGAAATACACATGTCGAACACATAACCAAATCCGTGTGACAGAGATTGTAGAGTACTGTAATTTGCCTGTTTAATTATGCTGCATGGTTCCCACATTTCATGACTGCTAAATTCATATTTTGCAAAAATGGCATAATTGAGGGTTTAGGCTTGTTTTCTTGAGTCACAAGATTGCCTCTTGCTGAATGAAGGTAAGGTTGTGCAAAAGTGGTTTCAAACCGATGTAACATGTAGCCTTCAGTCAAATCGTTATGATGGTTAATTCAGTTTTGTAGGTGGTTAAAATAAGTCGGTCGGTTCAGTTATGAAAATTCATAATCGGACTGACCAACTTAAAAGGAACTAAGAAAAAAAAACAAAATTTTTCGTTTTAACTGATTTTACCGTCTGTTCAATTAGGTTCGTTAAGTCTATTTTTCCCTTTTCTTAACCGAATCTGACTTATTGCTTTCTCCTAAATGAAGGGCTCATGATGAAAATGACATTATATCTCTATGTTGCTCTGACTCTTCATTGCTTGAAATACCCATGTCTCACACTCATATGCAAAATATACTCAGACATGAATATAAAAATCCTGGAAAATATTGAACATATCTCTAACCGAAAATCACACTCGAATTTGAGTAACTGGTCTAACGGATTGAATCTACATATCTCCTACTTCCTCCTACACTGTTAATTTGACTTAAATTTCGTTTTTGTTGATAATGGCTATCTTGTTTTTTTACAGATAGCTTATGGTCGATTCTCATTGAACTCCAAAGGTTATCGTGATTTAGACTTATTTATTCAGCAAAATGATGGGAAAAAGATTGTGGATCCCGATAAGCAAGACGGATTATGTTCTCGTTTGAGGATGGAAATGCTTCATCCATTGCGTGTTATCATTTCGAACCGAGGGCCAGATACTGAACTTCTGGTTGCTAATCCGGTTGAGTTATCTGGAAAGGGAAGACCAAGGGTTTTCTATGATGTTACACAAGCTCTAAAGTCTCATGGAATTTGCATATTCTCGGTAAGTTATAACTTCCAAAGAGAATTATTTTGAAACCTATATATGCATATTGCAAGTTGTAACTTCTGCAATTTGCCATGATATATGGTAATGATAGGAAAACAATAACGTAAAGCTTGGTAGTTTAATCTAGAAGATTGAGTTTGTCTTTCTATGGTTTAAAACCTATGTTACTTGGGTTCGGTTGACTTGTACACAAGTATATTCCCGTCTTTGGTAGTTCAAACTAGAACATTGAGCTTGTATTTCTATAGTGTAGGAGCAATATGGTGGGGTGATTGGCTAATAGTTCATTCCCGTGTTTCTCGGATTTGTCTGAGTCTCAGACACTGGTATATTTCCGGGTTAAGCTTGGTAGTTTAATCTGGAAGATTGAGTTTTTCTTTCTATGGTTTAAGACCCATATGGTAGCGTCATTGGATAATAGTTCATTCCCATGTAACTTGAATTTGTTTCGAGTCTCGAGCATGGGTATCTTCCCGTGTTAAGTTTGGTAGTTCAAACTAGAATATTGAGCTTGTATATCTGTAGTTTACGACCAGTATGATAGAATGATTGGCTAAATAGTTCATTCCTATGTTATTCGATATAACTACGAGTGTCATTTTCCTTGTTCAACACCCATATGTTAACCTGATTGCCTAGTAGTTCATTCCTATTTCACTCATATTCGATTATTGAGTATCAAACACGGGTGTGTTCAACTCTTTGTTTTCCAGGATTTTCTTTGTTCAAAATTAACTTCATTTTCATGGTGTTTTAGGCTGAAATCGGAAGACATTCAAGTTCGGAACGGGAATGGGAAGTGTACAGGTTCCTTTTGGATGATAACTGCAAATTCAAATTCTCAAGTATTGAAGGTAGAAATCAGATTGTAGATAGAGTTAGAAGATTACTCATGGGATGGTAAGAATGATCTTCTTCTTTGTATCTTATGGTTCCTAGCATCACCTGAGTGTCCAAACCCGACCGAGACCACAAGCGCAAAGTTCCGATCCGCGTTTGCATGTTGACGCATTTAGCTTCTTTGTATTGTCAAATAAACCTTTTAAAATAACTACCAAGTGAACATATCTCACCGAACACCCTGAACTTTCTAGCTGTAAATTTGTAGGGAGGTTAGATCGTGTTAACTAAAGCTGTTCATTTGCCTAGTTACCCGTTCAAAATTTGAAAAATTTTGAGTACAAATAAGCATGTAAAATGAGCTTGAACAAAAAAATTAAACTCGTTATATCCGAACATGAACTCAACCCAGCCTGACTTATTTTTAAAAATTTTTAATGTTTCATATTACGTTATTTTTATATATTATGTAATTTATAACACAAAAATTAAATCTATAATTATATATTACTATAATATAAATGTTAAAAAATATTTGAGATAAGTACATATAAAAATTATTAAATATTAAATTGAAAATAACATAGATAGATTTAAAATGGATTTAGAAATAAATTTTAAGCAAGCATATAATGTCTAATTCTTTAAAAGTAAATATTACACGTATAACTAGATTTAAAAGTCATCACATAGGGCGTAAATTAAGTATTAGAATTGAAAATAAATAGAGTTCAATGAATAATTTTGAGATCAATTTATCAAATGAATTGCACAAAATTAAAGCATTTTGTTCATTTATGATTTATTTGATTATGAATCTGTTTGTAAATTATATATTCATGAAAAATTCGCTACCGCGTTCATTTAAACTATCTAGACTGCTTAGAAACAGAAACTAATACATATATACACTCATGGGCTCATTAGGCCCAAAACTATGAGATGCATCAATCTAAGTACTAAAATATATAACTTTTACCAAAAATAATATACGTACTACACTAAAAAATATATCAAACTAGGGAACCAAATGATATAATAACCCCATCACTAGACATATTAATGCTGTAAAACAAAGAACTATTATTGGTGAATTTCAAAACTTGAAATTAAGAATAATATATATAAACACAAACATATATAACATGAAGAATCAGTTTGCCATTAATCAGACCAGTAGCACTATATCGAAACCAGAAGGACAAAATATGCAGTAAAAGCTAATTCATTTCTGTGTGTTTGTTGTATTTTACGTGTCAATGAACCCGACCATTCATAAACACTGGCATAAACATCCAAATCCCACAACAAAGCATATCCTCACCCAATAAAGCTTCCATCAAGATGTAATATCATGGATGTGATGAGACGTGCACTTGTATGTATGCATATAAAATGACTAGCATTTGAAATAACATAAAAGGATGAAGTAGATTCACGGAACACAGACCAATGGGGTCAAGAGCTATGCCCAAATCAATAAACAGGAAACCAGCACTCACGGACTTATGATCTTGGGGCAAAGCTAAAACTTGTAAACGAAGATGGCAACTTCACGACATACTGAGACTTATAGTAAATGAAAAACCATAACATGTTGTCCTCTTACCCTAATACTCCAAGCAGTAGCAAGGTTTCCGGTTCCCACGGTTTTCAGTCTAAGCTCATTCCATGCCATAACTACGAGTACGGTTTTATCACTGTCAAATCTATTTTGACTTCCCTGATCAAACATTCAAACCCGACCTGATAACCCGAGCTTTTCTTCATACTTTCAGGGATTAGGCAGCCGACCCCAAAAGAAAAGAACTGAGAATTCTCTCATTTTCTATGGAATATGAAGAGGTTAAAAATTCAGATACCTTACTTCGACAGATTCCTATATGCCAGTCGTACTAAAAGCCTTCAACAGTTTTTTCTCCAACACGAATTCAACAGGTTGAACCAAAGTAGAGATATTCTATGATAATTGACTACAATAAGCCAATATCAACAGCCATGACAGATAATTCGGTAAAGAATATTCCCTTCAAGACGGTATAATAATGTTAGGTAACTTTACCACCTAAAAGCCTAATAAGGAAAAACCAAGTTCATCACTAACAAGATAGTAGAAAGTCTGAACAACTAAAAAAGGAATCCATGAGGGAAAGAAGAAAAAGAAATCTACCTTGATTGCAGAGCAACAGGTAGGGAATGCAGCTCAGGCCAATGGTAAGATTACTACTCCAATAGCAAGCAGCCAAAGTTTCGTTTGCACATGGAAAACTGAGGAAAAAAACTTCCTGCTTTCATTCCCAGCTTGTAGCATGAGTCAGTAGCAATGGAACCAAAATCATAAACCAAGGTTACAGTAAAAGGCCAAACTCTATAAATCAAGACACTAATAGTTCTCTCCATGACTAGTTCTGGTAAAGAGTATGATTTTGGTAGAGATACACAACTTAGTCGGGATGAAGCACGTAATGTCCACAGTAGAAAGATATAAAACCAGCCAATAAAACATTTGAAATGCTTCAATTTGTCTGCATTGATTCGGAATGATACTTCTCTAGATCGGCGTCAAGATCTTCTGCAGAAACCTTTTCTCCACGACCCTTGCCTCGTCCACGGCCTCTTCCAGCACCACCACCACCACGTTGCCTACCAAATCCTCCACCCTTGCCTAAGCCACTGCAAATTTACAAGATATGGATCACATATTCCAAAGATGTTCACTAACATAAATGTTGAGGTGATATCAGTTTGTCATACAGAAAAAATAATATGCATTTAAAATAGGAATTTTTGCATGCCCCATTAAGTAGAAACATGTGTCTAACATCATTTTAAAAACTGTAAAACATGGAAGATCTAACACTCTTAAAAACACATGTCAAAATCATAATTCTATCATTTTCTAGCTATCATACTATCAACATCCAAAAACTTAAATTTCGAATAATTGATAATTAAGTAGAATTTTCAGCCAAGAACAGATCTTAGGATTAGCATCTTGTGATTTTTATGCACATTAAACCCCCAGCACCATTGGTAAAACTTTAAAACACTCTATAACATTTCAAAAGCATCAGTGAAACTAATAATAGAATCTACAGTTTTGAATAAAAAAAGTAGTCAAGCAAATAAAAGAGTACCCTTTCATGGCTCCATTAGAACTTCGAAAGGCACCATTAGCTCCTAAAGGTGCAGGAGGGGTAGCGATGTTTGTTCCAACAATCTCAATTTTCATCGGCTTCCCATCAAGCTCAACATTGTTGTACCTCTTTACTGCAGCCAAAGCATCTGCTCGCCGTGTGAAGACAATATCTGCTGTTCCCTACGGAAAAAGAATGTTGTTCTGTTTTAAACTACTGCAGGATACCGACAATTTCATGGTGGACCGAAAATCTATTAGATACCTTCGATCTCCCGCTCCTATCATAGTGGACAGAAAATCGTTTCAGGTCACCGACCTCAGAAAACAATTCCTATATGTAAAAACAAACAAAACGTCAGAAAAATAAACACCAACAACACAACACTGATCTTAATGGAAAAGGTTCAAATTCAAGATTGTGTTGCTAGACTTTTCTTCAGCTAAATATTTTTACTATAATGAACATTTAACCAATTTTAGATCAGCAAAGCCTAAAATTAAGTAGAACAAATAATTCAAATCAAAAGTACTCTTAAAATAATACAAAATCGAAACAGGATAGAAAATCTTAAAACGAAAAATAAATAAAAAATATATTTTCTATAAATACCTTGATGTCGTCGTTTGAAACACCGTAATCTAAATTAGAGATATAGAGCTTCGTTCCGGTTTCTATTCCAGAATTCCGACCCGCTAGTCCTTGCAACGCCGCTCCCTTATCGGAAAACATATCCTGCTGCCACGTCGTCTCCGGCACCTGTGTTTTTTAAAAATAAAACCGAAAATAATTGATAAGAAAATCGAATCAACTCGATCAAAGCAAATCAAATAATGAAAAAGCAAAAAGTGATAAAACAGATCTAAAAACGCTAGTTATATTTCACCTTAGCAGGAGCATACGGTGCCGAGCGGTTTGCTCCACGACTAGGAAAACGGCGGGCCGGTCCAGGTCCGGATCCACGTCCCCGGCCGCGAGATTTGCCGGATCTCGACTTACGGTTACGCTTGATGAGATCGTCGAGCGACATCTCTAAAGCACTTGACATTTTCTTTTTTGAATTAGAACAAAGAAAAATACAACCCTAAAAACGAAATCACAGAGAGAGGATATAGGGTTCTGTCAAAGGAGGAGATTTGTATTAAGGAGGATAATTCAAAATCTAATTGGACTTGAGTCGATATTTATATTATCAGAATTCAAAAAAGTGCAAAATTACAAAAGAAAAAATGAGCCCAAAGCTTGGCGTCGCCCGGACTCGAACCGGAGACCTTCAGTGTGTTAGACTGACGTGATAACCAACTACACCACGACACCCCATAGATCAAAAGCATAAATACATTCTCTAGTACCTTTACTTTATAAAATTATTTTTTTTAACGTTTGATACGCTTTTATTTTAGAATAAAACCAAATAGAGAAATTGTGTCAATATATAGGATTATTTTCTTTAGAAAGATAATAAAATTGACACAATGTAAGCTAAATGTATTATAATAATAATTTTAGAACTGTCACGTCATTTGCTACAAAAGGTGTTTAAATTTCAATTAAAATCAAATTAATCAACTAAACCGATCTAATTCAATTAATGATCGGTTAATTGATCTAATTCGATCGAAGATTGGTTAAAAAAATTTTAAAAGTTTAGTTATTGCTTAATTCAGTTTGAAATAACATAATTAATCAAACTTAATAATTAATAACACAAATTATATATAATTTCAATTCGGATAATTTGGTCAAATAAACATTTATCATTTTTTTTATGTTTTATACTTCTTTTAACCAAAAAAAATCATATAAATTTCAATTAACCAATCAAATTGGTTAAAAAAAACATATAAATTTCGATTAACCAATTAAATTAGTCGAAATATTTTGGTTCAATGAATTTTTTTAAAAAAAATTCGATTCTATTAACAGTTAAAGTATTAAAAAGTTCAATTAATACTAATTCAATTCGGTTAACCGTTTGAACATCCTAAGTAATACCATATCCCAAACAAGTGACTGACAAGGATTCAAACCCCACCAAAGATGAGACACGTCACCTTTTGATGGGTGACTGAACATTCACATACAGTTAAGACGCTCCCAGCTCTATGAACCAAGCCTTCAAGGCTACCGCTCACGACACGCTAGTTTCTGGTAAAGCACAAGAGACAACTCTCCTCGAGAAACAATATCTTCAATTATTAGGGGTTTGATCAATTACTCAACAAACGATATTTCAAATACTTCTCTCGAAAAACCCAACCAAATTTCATTTTCCTCAAAAAGTTTTTGGCAGTTAAAGGAATTGGACAAAAATAACAAACATGATTAATTCAATAATTGTTTTGTAATTGGGTAATAAAAAGACATAAGCATAGTTTGGTACACCTATAGTTTGCCCTTAAAAGAAGGGAACTCTTACCGAGTATTAGATTTAAAAGAGTGAAGTTTTCAGTAAAAAGAAACAGCATAAACCAATTACATCAGCTTATTAATATTAAGTAGGCACTAATATAGCATGATCCACAAGTAATAAATCTTGTACCAAAGTCAGAGGTTCTTCAAATAATTGTATCTTTAAATTATCAACTACAACACACTTAGTTATATGACCTACAATCCCATTATGCTCATGCTCACTTAGATGTGGTAAGTGAAGTTTTTTATAGTAAAGATACATATATGATAGCTAATTAAAGAACATATAATAATGAAACGAAATATCAATCCAACTTAAGAATACTTCTACTTTGAATCTATTAGGCACCCAAAAAATTTGTTGTGAATGTCATGAAACAGGCATATACTTCCAATTCAAAACATGATAATACAAAACATAAATTGGCCATTATTTAGCATGTGAAATTTGGATATTTGTGCATGATATAAATAAACCTTTAAGAGAATTGAATAAAACAATTAACTTGTTTGTCGAGCCTTCAGAGTGATGCTCAAGATCAAATCATCAAGTGGTGGCAGGCACTAGCATTATTCAAAATGGAAATTCATTTCAATATTGTTGTTTAAAATTGAAAATTGAAGCCACAGACTCTTAATTAATTCCTAAACAAGGGCTCTTTTATATATCAAAATATGCATAGAAAAAGTAACAATGGAGCAATGTTAGAACTTGGGATTTAACTCAATAAGCTATGAAAAATGGAACTATTAATAAACGAGCAACGAAGCAAATTTATAGCCATAGTTAAACAAAGAAACATTTCGATTCCTGAACATAGACAAAAGGATACACTTTAATTTCATGGTTCCAACAATTCTAAAACCATCAGTAACAAAGAGTTACATACATCAACGCAATTTCAAAAAGGAACCTCCATAAAAAACGCTAAACCTAAAATCCCCAAATTTCATTAAATTCAAGAGCTAGTAAACTTAGTCACCGCCTTGGTACCTTCCGAGACGGCATGCTTCGCAAGTTCACCGGGTAGAACGAGCCTAACGGCGGTCTGAATTTCCCTTGAAGTAATCGTGGGCTTCTTGTTGTACCTCGCGAGCCTCGAAGCTTCTTGAGCAAGTTTCTCAAAGATGTCGTTAATGAAACTGTTCATTATCCCCATAGCTTTGCTTGAGATCCCGATATCAGGGTGAACTTGTTTAAGAACCTTGAAGATGTAGATCTTGTAAGTCTCCACACTCTTCTTGGCCTTCTTCTTCTTCTTGTCTCCAGCGGCACCGCCTTCTTTTGGAAGCTTCTTGCCGGCCTTCGGTTTCTTCTCCGCCGGGGATTTCTCGGCAACGGTGGTCTTTTTCTCCTCCGCCGGTTTCTTTTCGGCTGGCTTTTTCTCGGCTTTGGGGGCCATTTAGTAAAGGCAAAATTTGTTTGCGTTAAAAGTTAGTTTGGGAAATTTTGGTAGCTGTGGCGAGTGAGCGGTGATGAAGGAGGGAAAGGTTGGGCGTCTGGTATTTATAAAGCTAAATGGAAGATATTGATTGGATAGTACCGGAAGACACGGATCGATGATGTGGAGAATTATGACCATAGATTAGGAAATGGGATCGACGGTCACGAATGATAATGATAAAAAGTACAGTTTACGCGGGAATTAATTTTGGGACGTGGGGAATTTTTGTTGGTGGATATTATGGAGTTCGGATTGATCAGCTAGGAATAATAAAAGAGCATGTGCAAATATTAGTTTAGTATTATTTTTTAAAAATATTTTTAGAAAATAAAAAATTCTAATTTAAAATTTAAGTGTTTAGTATTATTGTCAAAAAATATTTTTGATAAATAAAATGTTTATTTTAAATATGGTATTATAAAGCAACAAATATACATTTAAATAATGTTCAAATTAATTAATATTATGATATTTTAGTAATTATATAAAAAATAATTTATTACAATTTCTTGTTAATATTTTAATATATGAAATATAAATTTTAAATATTATTAAATAATTAGTATTAATTATTTCTAAAATTTAATTAGAATATATAAACTACATTTTAAATATTTAAATATAAGCATTAAATATTTGTAATTAGATATCTAACACATTTGTATTATTTTAAAAAAATACTTTTTTAATTAATGATTTTATTTTAAAATACAATTTGAATATATAACTCATATTAAATATTAACATAACATAGAAAACATAAACCTAACAAATTAAAATATTAAATTTATTTGGATTAAAGTTTTGAAAAGAGATAATATTTATATTTTAAAAAATTTACATTAGCATTTGTAATTTTAAATGAATGAAAAATGAGAGAAGAAAAATGGAGGGATGAAAAAATAATAATGCTTCTAAAAGTGCTTTTGGCTCAAGAAAAACTAAAATTTTCAACTTCTGAGTAAAAATGCTTTTGAAAAGTCACTTTTTTCAACTAAAAGTTACTTGTTTAGTAAAATTTTTCTTTCAAAAGTGTTTTTTTAAGCATTGCTAAACATAGTCAAAGTATTACTTCAACATCTTCAACCTAATTTATTTTAAATTGGAATTAACTCTAAATAAAACCTACCTATGCAATTTAAGCTAATTGTAAATTTTGAAAAAAGAATTATATAAGATAAGACTCGGGTGATGTTGAATTGATGTTTAGCCATTTGAATTTACATAATTTTAAGTTCAAAAATTTTCTAACTCATTATAAATTCGGATTATATCTACTGCTCTTTTTGACACAATACCTAAAACTACCCATAACTCATAAATAAGAGCATAATTCGCTTTAGCACACTCGAATCCACGTCCTCTTTCATTAGAAGTAATGCCCATGTCAATCGAGCTAAAACTCAATCGGCAAATCATTCAAATTTTGTGTTATTTGTTCGAGCCATTTAAATTTGAATAATTTCAATTTACGAGTCTTTTCTGATGATAAAATCATATTGATGTTTGGATTCAAATTAAACGGACAGGTTTTTGGGGTTCGACATAGTAAAACTCGTGAGAAATGTATGAAGCAAATTGTAGAAATAAGAAATCTTAACATGGAACACAAGACCAGCTTCATTAACATTTCATCTGCAGATCAGATTAAATCCAACAATCTAGAAAGCATTCAAAGATCATTTTCAGATCAATCACATACGGAATCGAATCAACCACCCACAGGCCACCATTTTCAATCCGTACGAGCAACACGAGTAACCGAAATATCCATTTTTGTACATGCAAGAACAAACCTAAAAGAAATAGTGTCATATTCATACCATTGAAGTAGATAGACTTTTGGTTCTAATGAATCAAAATATAAACATATCCGGTCATACAACCTCTGCGGATAACAAACCCATATAATTTGTTCGAGACCGAACACTTCTATATAAAAAAACTTAACCAACAAACCAATATCAAAGTTCAGTCAGGTCGATATTACCGCCTCCCGCAACCCTGTTAACATTTCACTAAAGGGCAAAGCAGAAAAGAATTCAAATACCATGCGTCTCGGAGACTCCGATTTAGTTGGCACGGCTTCTTATGACATCGAGTCCCATCTCGGTGGGATCGGTTGCCTGCAGCTCTACTTGAATACCGTCTAACTCTCTCTTGAACCTGTCCTTTGAGCTCGCGTAAATCATCTTGCTTCTCACCCTCGATGTGTCCGGAGACCTTCAAACAAGCAAACAAAAAGGCATATAAACAGCAAAGATTGAAATGTAGAAACCACTAATTAGTTTTAAAGCATACAATAATAATACCAAGCAATGAAGAAAATCCTGCTTTTCTGGCAATTCTCAGCAGTCACAAAGTCGAAATCGTATACAGCATATCGACACTCATCGGCAGGGAGGCTAGCAGTGAAATCGTCATAGCTTTGACTTGGCTCACCAAGCTTTTCCACGACAACCTGCTTTTGTTTCTCCTCGATCTTGAATACTATGAAGCGGTATGTCCTTTTAGCCTTTAGCTCTAGAAACTTCAGCTTGCAGTCGTCATGCACGGCCATTCCAGAAGCTGCATTTGCCTGTAATGAAAACATTCGTAGCATACATAAGCTTACTTACAACAATGACGACCCCTTCAAACTATATATTACCATTTAATCCATCATCTTTTCTTTTCTTTCACTTTGGCAAGCATTTCCCGGACACGACATCATAGATATGCTTAACTAGAAAAATCACAAGTTCATGAGTTCTCTCCCATATAGAAAAAAGAGAATGGTAGGTCAGTGACCCGAAACTTCATAAACATTATCGCACTCCCGAGAATGAGAGACCAACCTCCTTAACGAACCCAGAAATCTAATCATCCGGACCATCCAATCCTCACCGGCTTTCCAAGGTTTTGAAACCATAAACTTGAAATCACACAAACTTCTCACATTTAACAAGTCTAAGTGCAACATTCCGAACTTTATGAGATAAATTCAAGCAACAACAATCAAGGTCTGAAAATGAGACCCCATCTTCCTCAACCAATCCACAAATCTAACATTCCAGGCCATCCAATACCCACTTAATTTCCAGGGCTTTGAAAGGAAACATTTACACTGTATTTGGATTAAAAGTTGTAAAACAAAAGAACGCAGAAGGAAAATATATGATGACTAAGGAAACTAATTTTAACAATTCTTGTTTGGCTAAATAGTGGAAAGGAGATGGATTCATTATAATGAATTTTTACAATTATATCCTTTTCATACAATAATTTATAAAAGAAGATGACAAATATAATCATTTTCTTTCTTCTTCTATTTTTTCCTTTCCCTTGCTTGAAAAAAAAAAAAAAAAAAAAAAAAAAAAAAAGCCAATCCAAACAAAGGAAAAGATGATCATTTCCCTTACTTTCCTTTCCTTTTCCCTCCTTCACTCCGATCCAAACCCAAGATAAACTTGAAATCCCCCGAAATTCTTACACATTTAAAATGCCTAAATGCAATATCCTAAGCTTAAAGAGTATTAAATCAAACTGGCCACTATAAGAGATGAATGCCCATGACTTATTTGAGACAAATTCAAGCAACAACAACAATAATAAAGGCAGTTGAGAGAATGCATGTCATGGTTTCATCAATAGGATATCAATTCTGTGGTGAGGTAAGGAGTTAGTTAAATAAATGAATCTAAACTCACAAAAACTATGATCTATCCACAATGAGATCCCAATTTAAAACATAAAAATCATGAATATTTTTACTGGATTTAAAAGCCAAACTATATCAGTTTTCATTAAACATTATAATGCTTATTAATATTGTATCTATGGACCATGGAGATTAACAGAAAGAATTTCTTTAGCTACAAAAAAGAAAAACTCACATTTTATACGAAATTAAAAATCCAAAACAACAACAAATAAACATCAATCGACAAGCAATATATCAAACAATGAACACTTATTCTACAATCAAATCATCGACTCCGAGAAAAAAAATACAAAAAATGCATATCCAACAATCAAATATTTTAGAAATTCAAAATAAGTTAAAGATCTAAGTTCAAAGTGATAATCAGATCTACATTTTTAAAATTGAAAAAAAAATCAACAGTAAGTCAAAGAAGTACGAATCAAGCAAATACCAGTTGAACTAAATTTTTATTTTAAAAAAGCAAAAAAAAAAAAAAAAAAACATAGAAACTCACCATGGCTTTTTAGATTTGAACCTACAAAGAGGAAGAATCTGAAGGCAAAACTCGAAGAAAATAATAATGATAATAAATGGCTTCTATTTTCCTTTAAATTTTTTTATTATTATTATTATTCTTTCCTTGCTAAGGTTTTAGTTGCTTTACACCGATAAGACTCGTATGATGATGAGGTCGCGGGAGAGAGGGTAGGTCTGTCCATTGATAATGCGACACGTGGATGCAAGTTGAAATATCGGGTACGTCCCGGGATGAGGTTGCTTTCGCAGTCGGTTTCCGATTCGGACTTAGAGCTTACTTGGATTCGTGAAATTATCTCCCACGCACTGTATATCTCGTTTTCTATTTCAGCCCAACCCAGCAGGCCGGTTTAAAGCCCGTATATTAAGGTCAGAAAAGTGCCGAATTTTAATGTGGATAATGGTTGGATTTAAAATTTAAAATCTCAAAAATTCAGAATAAATTCTTTAAAAAAAAACTAAATTCAAAATCTACGAATAATATAGTATTTAAGGCCTCTGTTTTTCCGTCCGCCATTCACCAACCAATTTTCTTCGTGACAGGCTCTATTTGACAATCAGTCGTTAGACTACGTCCTTTGCTCAAGTGCGAAGACTAACCTATTTGCTATGCGAAAGACAACTTTTTCCTGGAAAGCCTATGATGGCTAATGTTTTGTATAATCTTGTCAAGTTAATGCAAGGCGGAATGAAAGCCTGTAAATTAAGGCAAAAAAAAGAGCTATTGCGGCACGATTTGAGCACTTTATTGTCTAATCGTGCTGCGATATCGTTTTCATTCCGCTTACATTTTTTTTTCTGTGTTCCTTTTTAGTATATATACATACTCCTTATGCCATGTTAATTTTTTTTCATTTTTTTTATTTTACTTTTCTAATAAGTTAAATAATTTTTTAAATTTATTTTTTTAATAATTTCACATATTTTTAATAATTTCATAAAAGTAAAATGATTTTAAATTTTTTTACTATATATTATTTATAATCTAATATTCTTAATAGTCATTTTTTATTATCACCTGACTGTTATAATTGCATTTGAGTCTAAACACACATCCTACTATTGTTTCTAATATTTCTCCAACAATATTCAATCACATCGCTATAATAACTAATTTCATCGGCACTGTTGTTTTTAACCTCCCTGGATATAAACGCACCGTCCATCCTTTAATATCCACAACTCGCTCTAAAATTTAAAATATAAAAATTCGAGGAAAATTATTAAAAAAAAGGTTCAAATTCAAAATGTAGAAAGGATATAAAGATTTGATGTGCCTATGTTTTTACATTTTTTTGTAACAAGCTCTATTTGGCAGGTAGTAACTAAACTATATCCTTTGCACAAATATGGAGATTAATCCACTAAATATGGATTTAGTTGGAGGTTATATTTATTTACAATTAGTATAAAAATAACGGTAAAAATGAAATTAAATGTTATAATATCAGACAAAAAATAAATTAAAACGTACAGCATTACTCATCCAAACCCATTAAATTTATTTTTATTTGTCAGGTAAACTCATACTAAGTCTATGATGGCTAATATTTTGTATAAACTTGTCAAATTAAAAATATTCTGATTATAAATATATGTAAATATTAATTTGGTTAATTATTTATTTTATTGAATAATTTTTTAACCCTCCTTTGTTTTGTATCGGTCAACTCTCTTTCAATAAGAGCTTTTCCTTCTAAAAAAAAAAGCAACTGCCTCCATCAACAAAAGTAGAGGAAAAAATGTTTGGACTCAGGTTAACCCAGGTAAGTATATTCCGAATTTTTTCTCTCTTCCCTTTCAATATTGGTTTTCTCTTAATTTGCAGGGAAACAAGCTAATTCATGAAAGGGGAGCTAACTAGGCATGCTTCTTTGAATTGCTTATTTGGCGCATATGGAAAAATCGGAATTTATACATCTTTCAAGACAAACCATGGATTTCCAAAGAAATAATCCAAGAATCCTATAGTTGGGTGATACACTTCTCCTCTCAAGAGATCCTTTCTGAACATCTAGATCATTCTGTTAAAGTTCGTACCTCTGAAGAACATGTGCATCTTTTTACTGATGGGGCAGTGCAATTAGATACTGGACTTGCTACAGTTGGGGGAGTTGTTCGTGATAAAGAGGGGCAATGGATGATGGGCTTTCACCAGTTTATTAGAAAATGTTCAATTTTTAATGTGGAATTGTAGGGTATTCTTGAAGGCCTTAAACTTATTCAACAGTTGAGCTTTGATCATGTTATCATATACTCTAATAGTTTGGAGGTCGTTAAAAGAATTCTCGAAAACTCTTCAATCGTCTCCAATTTTGCATTAATTAGGCATAATTTATACAATACATTCTGAGAGAGCAAAATCAAGTTACAAATTATTTAACTAAACAAGCTTTACCCGAAAAAAGAAATCCGCAAGTGTTTGATTAGCCACCCGAGACAGCTCTTGCTCTAATTGATAGGAACAAATATTCATATTATTCTTATGTTTAAATAATTTCCTTGTAGTTATTGTTTTTCTTAAAAAAAAAAAAGCAGAGAAAAAAAATAGTACTAAAGCTGCAGGGGCATCATTGCAATTTTGACAAACATTTCCGAACTTCAAGGCTTTTCGATTCAGAGTCTCAGTTTACTTTATATGATTCACCCGCACTTAAAAAATCATTTTAAAAACATCCTCGACAAATTTGACCAACTAAATAAAATTCTACTTCAATTGTATTCAAATCTCCCATTAGTTGAATTTGAAAAACGAACAAATGCCTAGAAATAATGCGAAATTGTGAAACAATTCCATTCAAATCTACTATATAATCACATCACGATCGAGTAAATCCATCTTCCAATACACAATCTCCAAAAATCAACTTAAAGCAAACCCTAACAAAAAAGACAACCGCACAAATCCCCTTCTTCAAGACGAAGTAAACTTAGTCACAGCTTTAGTCCCTTCAGAAACGGCATGCTTCGCGAGCTCACCGGGAAGTACAAGCCTAACAGCGGTCTGGATTTCCCTAGAAGTAATGGTAGGCTTCTTGTTGTACCTCGCGAGTCTCGAAGCTTCTTGAGCGAGTTTCTCAAAGATGTCATTGATGAAACTGTTCATGATGCCCATAGCTTTGCTTGAGATACCGATATCTGGATGAACTTGTTTAAGGACCTTGAAGATGTAGATCTTGTAGGTTTCGGTACTCTTCTTGATCCTCTTCTTCTTTTTGTCTCCGGCGGCTGCTCCGCCTTCCTTCGGTAGCTTTTTACCGGCCTTTGGCTTCTTCTCCGCCGGAGCTTTCTCAGCTACTGTCTTCTTCTCCTCCGCAGGTTTCTTCTCTGCTGGCTTTTTCTCGGCTTTTGGTGCCATTTTTTAGGGTTCGTTTGGGGTTTAGGAAAAAATAGAGTTTTGAAAACTGAATTTGAAGAGTTCGTGGGATGAGATATGTGAGGCGGAAGATAGATAAGGTTATTTATATACGTATAAGTGGGAAGTTTTTCATTGGATGTTTGTGTTTCACGAGGATCGGTGACATGATGAGTTTGGACCGTTGGATTGGTTTGAGTTTGTGGGATAAATTGACGGCGGAGATGGTTTTCATTGATTTGCGACGCGGACTGCTGACGTGGTAAGCTGGTGAAAGTTTGCGCGGGAAACAGTTTCTCACAAACTCCGAAAAAATTGAATTAACAATTGAAAATTTATTTAGTCTTCCATAAACTACATAGCTAATATTACTAAATTTTCAATAACGCTTATTATGTTTCACTAAAAATAATTTTTACAAAATTATTATTTTTTGTGTTTAGATGAATTTGTGTAAAATATTTTCTATTGTTTAACAAATTTTCTGAAAATATTTCTTAAAAATTATTTTCAATGAACAAACATACTTTGAGATTTATAATAAGTAGTGAATTGATTACAAAGTAATGTTAAAGTGAAATTATAATAAATAATGAATATTCATGATGTTAAGGATTAAATTGTAAACTTTGTAAACTTTATAATTGAAACAAAGAAGTAATATGCAAAATTTGTTATGTGAAATAAGATAATATATGGAATTATTTGATTAAAGTACTTATATGGTGAAAAATAAATTATATGGAAATAGGGATTAAATTGAAAAATGTATAAAAGTTTAAGTGTGAAACAATTTAATATGTGAATAAGAAAATTGTGATAAAAGTTTAATGAATGTGTTACGAGATGATGAAATATGCATTAAGTATTATAAAAGTGAATTTATGAAAAAAAATATGGAATTTTTATGTTGATAATGACTAAATTGTTAAACTTGAGAAAATATGTTGATGAAATAATAGATGTGAAATGCATAGAAATTTGATGTGTGAAACAAGATATTGAGATAAATTATGTGATTAAAGTGTAACAATAAAGAAAATTGATTTAATATGATTAATTAGTGAATATTGAACTTTTAAGACAAGAAAGGACTAAATTGAAAAGTTATGAAAGTTTATAAGAAAATATTTGATAAGTGAAGAATATGGTAGAGAATGTAACATCCTAGTGCTTTGACCCAATGTTCGGGTCGGGTATGAGGGTGTTACAGTAAACAGAGCCTTATTAGTTTAAAAAATATTTTACAAAAAAAAATGGTAAGACATTTTAGGGGGATAATGGGGTAATTTTATATTGATTGAAAAATATTTTTTATTGACCATCCTATTTTACATGAAATAAACATCGAAAAAAATACTAAAAATATTTTCTATAAAAAATTTTAGTTGAAACAAATGGAACCTTAACTCATTTGATTTAAAAAATTTTAAAAATTATTATTTTAATTATTTTTTTTAAAGTTTAGTTCCATTAAATATTTAACAAGTTGATGATGTGATAGTTAAGTGTATGACATGGATTATTTTGTGTTAATATAATATGGAATTTTAATTATTAATTTTTTTGACGCATAATATCCTTATCATTTAGAGATTATGTGAATAAGATACAAAATCGTTAAAACCCCAAAGTAGTTATTTTGGGTGCTTTCAAACCTTAACATTATGTTTGGTTGGGTGTAATAGGAATAGATTATAGCGCAATTCAATGGACCCACCACCAAACCAATGTTTGGTTGGTGTAATGTGCCATTCTGACCTTATTCAATCGAAATTCTATTCCCACTAAACACGCTGAATAGCATTTGGAGCCTTACCCACGAATAGCCATTCGAGTGTCTCGGTTTCAATTTTACCCTTCTCCTTTCCTCACGTCCCAAGCCCTCTTCTCTTTTTAGTTCTTTTCCCATTTCCTTCCAAATTCTTGATAGGGTTTCGATCGAAGAATAGGCAGCTATTGAATCGACTGCTAGAATGGAAGAATCCCCTGTACATGAAAAAGGATGTGACGGTTGGTTTAGGCTTTTTTTAGCCTGACTGATCGAAGGCGTGGTAGACCAAGCCGCTTTCTCTTCTGTCTCTTCTCTAATTCTTCTTGCATTTCTTTCTTCGATAGTGGTGCTGCGAGATCAACCACGGGTTCAATTGACTCGTCTCTTCTGAGGTGCGCTGCGTTGATAGGTCGTCGCAAGGAATTTCATTTTATTATCGGTATGACTTGTGTTTCTTGTTTGTTTGGAAGTATGCTTTATTGTTTGTTTGGTTTATGGCTGTAGGGAACCTTTGTTGAAGGAGTAAAAGAAGAATTTGTGTTTCTGTTGTTCTTTTGTTATTTGCTTGGTTGACAGTGGTGATTAGCAGAACCATTTAGGTTGTTGATGGTATTTAGGCAAACGTATTAGTGGTCCTCTCATCGTCCGTATGTGTATGCACGAGTCATGACTGAATTTGATGCTCGATGAAACAGTGATAATTTGATTGGGTGGATAATGGTTGTTCATTGAATTTAGGCAATTACGGTTTTTTCTTGATTTCATATACATTTTCATGTGTACATGTATGATGTATTTTCCGAATGCTACATGCCTTCATGTGTGCGTGTAAGAATGCTGTATTTGCTTTGTTTATTGGTAAATGGACAAATACGAGGATTGGGTTTATGTTAGAATAGTTCAATAGTTTCAAATTTTGGTTATTATTACTGTAACCATATTCATCCCTAAAGTTTCAACCTTTCAGGAATTTGAATTAGGGTTTTGATATTTCCCAAAATTATCTGAAAAAGGAAAATGAATTTGGAGGATTTACACAAGGTTTGGGAAATCAAAGCATTGAAGAGGAAACCTGGAGAAGAAGAAGCCAAAAAAATCTTAGAGAAAATAGCCAAACAAGTTCAACCATTATGCGTAAGCATAAATGGAGGGTCAATCTCCTCTCAGAATTCTGGTATCTTTATCAATCTTATTCATTTTTGTATCTTTTATTCTGTTAAAGAGAATGATTTTTTTCCTCAATTGTGCTAAATTCTTTTTCTTCAATTATGATTGATGGAAGAATGGGTATTTACGGTTATACTACTGAAATTCAAGCGCTTTTTTTTTTATGGCATTGAGATGTGTTTTATTAATGCTGAAGCATGATGCTGAAGGCAAATAATGCATTGAAAGAATTGTGAAGTGTTTGCATGCTTTGAGTTATCATACTAGGAGTTACTTTGGCTTGACTTTCAAAAATTATACTTGTAATGGCCTAAATTCAAGGTTATCGGAATAGTGGTTTCGTAACCACAAATCTGATTTAAAGAGAAATTTATTTTAATATTTTTGCATGAAATTTTATATGATAGGAAAGTCGTATGAAAATATTGATAGAAAAATTTTATCGATTTAGTGGCTAGTTAAAAAAAATTATTGAAGAAATTAGGTAAAAATAAGTTATCGAGACCTCTATCTCAGAAAAAACGAGTCAAAAATAATTTTATAAATATTTATGAAATGTTATTAATGTGGTATTAAAATTTCGTTAGGAAATTTTAATGTTTGGGTAGTCAATTAAATGAAAATGACTAAATTGTAATAGGTGTAAAAGTTGCTAGAGTGATTAAATAGCTTAAGAGTCTAATGAGAAAGGATTTAAAAGGCAATTAGACCCAAAAGTTATTTGGGCTGGACGGCAAGGGTATGAAATCAGCAGAAAAATTGATAAATTAAGGGTAAAATTGGAATATTGCAAAATTAACTAAATAAAACTAGGACTAAATAGGAAATATCTAGATTTCTCTTCATTTCTCTTCAATTCCAGCAGAACTAAAAATGCCATAGGAGGGTTCTCTAAGCTGGTATTTCATAATTTTTGCACCAAATCC
Source organism: Gossypium anomalum (assembly GCA_025698475.1). Lineage (NCBI taxonomy): Eukaryota > Viridiplantae > Streptophyta > Magnoliopsida > Malvales > Malvaceae > Gossypium > Gossypium anomalum. Next base: position 93,629,895 of record CM046968.1, read on the forward strand.
AGAAGATTCAAATATGAAGCTAGATCGAGGAAAGGAAAAAGTTTGGGATTAGTAGATTTTTGCTGTTTACAAACAAGTATCAAGGTAAGTTCATGTAATTTGAATTATATTCTTAAATACTTGAAATGCATGTTATTGATGTGAATATGATTTGAATGTTCATTATATGAAAATTGATGAAACATTGATATATTTGATATAAAGGGAAGAAATCCCGGTTGAATGAAAGGAAAATTCGATGGATCTCTCGAAAGGAATTGACGGTAAAAAGGATCTAACCGGACGGGTGATCCTATCTGATATAGCCCTCCAGAAGAATATGTGGAAAATGGATTTAGCTTGGACGGGGTAATCCGAATTAGGTCCAATTTAGCTTTGGACTGTAATTGGATCCAAGCTCATTAGAGTAATTGTCGTTGCGAGGATTTAGCTTTGACTGTAATCCCGACAATACTCTATGAGTTTATATTGCGAGGATTTAGCTTGGATTGGTAATCCCGCTGCAAGGTTGAGGTTCGCGGGAGTGTGCTCTCTGAAATGGAAATGTGCGCACATGAATATGAATTGACGGACCAAAAATGTACACTAAAAGTGTACCTCTGAAAAATCCATCGAAATTCCGAGTAATTCAACGGGATAAATATGAAAAAATAACAAGGGAATGGAAATCATAGTATTGATGAGCTCATCAATCATGATATATATTATTGATACATAGAAATTATTGTACTAACTTGAATGTTGAGTTTGTGCATGTTAGGGTAATAATGCATTGAATGGATATATGTAATGTTTCTTCATATTGTCTTGAAAATATTAGGTAAGTGTAATTCTTGTTACATGAGCTTACTAAGCACAAAGTGCTTACCACTGCTTCCTTTTCTCTGTTTTGTAGTGTTAAGAGCTCGGAGGTCCGATTTGGTCGAGACACATCACACTATCAACCTCGGGATTTCGGTAAATAAAGGAACTTTATTTTGGGAATTAATGGCATGTATAAGCTAACAAAGTAAATGTTAACGTGAAATGAATGTAAAGTTAGCCATTAGTATGGTTAACAAACACAGTTATAGATATGTGATGACGTTATCTTATATAAATGCATGAATCTATCATGAAAATATGTTAAATTGATTTAATTGATGTAGATTGGTCTCGATTTAATATTACAGGGAAGTTTAGATATTTATAAAAGGGCTATATTGAATAAATAAAAAAATTTAATTAAGTAAACTCCGTAATGCCTCGCACCTATTCCGGCAATGAATACGGGTAGGGTATTACATTTATTGGTATCGAGCTACGGTTTAGTCGGTTCTAGGACCGATGTAGCAAACACGGAATTAGCTATACATGCCATTTAAATTATTATTGATAGTGTGATATCTCCCGACCATTTAAATGTGTTTTTTTATAGTAAATGTCTCATCGACCGAGCTCAACTGAGGAAGCGGGAGTCATGCTTCGGCTCCAGAACGGGCACAAAGGGAAGTCGAAGTAACTAGTAGTACAAGGCCCGTATCTGATGGCCAAGGGGAGGAGGCAAAGCGAGCCTTCTTTCAAGTGATGAATAAATGGTTTAGTCAATATTTAAGAACTAACCCTATAGTGCAACAAGCTCAAGCTCCCCTTCCTGCTCCTCCACCGGTTCACGAGATCCCACAGTGCAGTGCTGAATCAATCGAGAAAAGGAAAGCTCTCGTAGATAAAATCCAAAATATGGGTAGAAAAATTTGAGCGATTGTTGATGATTCCGAACGGGTTGAATTTTGGTTAGAAAACACTACGCGGGTTCTGGAGGAATTATCTTGTACACCGAAGAATGTCCAAATGTGCTGTCTCACCGCTAAAAGACACGACTTACCATTGGTGGAATACTAAAGCTTGAGCTTGTTCCGAAAGAAGAAATTACATGAGAATTCTTTCGAATCGAATTCGAAAAAAAATATATCACCCAGAGGTTCCTTGACCGAGAAAAGAAAAGAATTTCTTGAAATGAAAGCAGGCAATAGATCGATGATCTGAATATGAAAGAGAATTTGTTCGATTGAGTAAATATGCTCGAGAATGGGTACAATCGGAAGTCGAAATGTGCAAACGATTCGAAGAAGGGTTGAATGAAGAAATTAAGTTCTTGATCGAATTCTTGAAATTCGAGAGTTTGCTACATTGGCGAGAGAGAGCTTATAAAGCGAGAAGAATTGAGCAAAGAAAAGAAAGCAGTGAGAGGAAGCTCGAATTTTTAGTAAAAGACCGACGGAAAATCTCGGTTTTCTGCTTCAAAGAAATTGAAGAAATATCGGGATCGTTCTACTTGGCTATTGGGTATTCGGGCAAAGAGCGAGGTTCTCAACGCACTAATCCAAGGCCTTCTACTCCATCGGTGACCGATGTTGGCGAGTGTGGAACTCCTAAACCGAGATGCCGATCAGAATAAAGCTCATTTTGGTGAATGCCGATTTAAGAGTGGGGCTTGTTACCGATGTGGTTCTTTTGACCATTTCTTGAGATTGTCCGAGAAAGGGTTGAAAAAGAAGTGAAGCAGAGATATTGAGCCCGAGTAATCCGGTTTAGAGGGTAGACCACCTCGACCATCCGGTAATGTCGGCGAGAGTCGAGGCTACAAAAGATACTGCAGTAGGCACGAGGTGCGAGCACACTGCTAGGACATATGCCATTCGTGCGGAGAAGATACCTCGGCACCCGATGTTATTAGTGGTACATTTTCTTTACTTGACACCGATATTCTCTGCATTGATTGATCCTGGCTCTACGCATTCATATATATGTGTTAAACTTGCAATTGTTAAAAATTTATCTGTTGAACCTCATCGAATTTGTGGTTAAAGTCTCGAACCCCGGGCGGTCAGTGTTAGTGGATAAAATTTGTAAAAATTGTCCACTTGATGGTAAGAGGTTATTGTTTCTCGATTGATTTGATGTTATTGCCATTTGATGAATTTGACGTGATATTGGGTATGGATTGGTTAACCAAAGATGATGCGATAGTAAATTGTAGACATAAATATATTATGTTAAAATGTCGAATGGTGAGTTGCTTTGGTTTAATCTAATCGACAGAGGGTTATCGATGTGATTTCAGTAATGGCGACGCAGGTATGTTAAAAAGGGTATGATACTTACTTGGCTTATGTACTTGACACCAAAGTATCTCGAGTCAAAAATACAAGCGATTCAGTGGTATGTGAATTTTCCGATGTGTTTCGGAGGAATTACCGGATTGCCACCGAAAGAGAAGTGGAATTTTCTATAGATTTGATTCCGAACTACTCCGATCTCCATAGCTCAGTATCGTATGGCTCCTACTGAATTAAAGGAGTTAAAGACACGATTACAAGAACTTGTTGACAGGGTTTTATCCGACCAGTCATTCACCTTGGGGTGCTCGGTTACATTTGTGAAAAAGAAAGACGGGTCTTTGAGATTGTGTATCGACTACCGACTGACTTAATAAAGTAACTATAAAGAATAAATACCCAATTACCGGATCGATGATTTATTTGATCGGTTGAAAGGTGCTACCGTATTTTCAAAAATTGATCTTCGATCGGGTTATTATCATTCTACAGTAAAGGAGTCGGATGTGCCAAAAGCAGTTTTAGAACCAGTGCACGGGCATTATGAGTTTCTAGTTATGCCGTTTGGGCTAACTAATGCACTGCGCAGTATTCATGGATTTGATGAACCGGATATTCGGTGTCGCTTTAGACAGTTTGTAGTAGTATTCATTAATGATATTTTGGTTTATTCTCGGGATGAAGAAGAACATGCGAACATTTGAGAACCGTGTTACAAATTCTGCGAGAGAAGCAATTATACGCTAAATTCGATAAATGTGAATTTGGTTTTTAGAAGTGGGTTTTCTAGGACATATTGTATCTGCCCAAGGCATCGGGTGTAGATCCGAGTAAAATCTCACTATTGTCAATTGGAGTCCACCAAGAATGTATCCGAAGTTAGAAGTTTCTTGGGTTTAGCTGGTTATTATCGGAGATTTGTATAGGGATTCTCTATGATAGCTTCTCCAATGACTCGATTATTGCAGAAAGATGTAAAGTTCGAGTGGATGATGAATGTCAACAAAGTTTCAACCGATTGAAAGACCTATTAACGAAAGCACTGTATTAGTGCGGCTGAGCAAGGTAAGGAATTTGTTATTTACTGATGATGCCTCATTAAATGGTTTAGGTTGTGTCTTGATGCAAGAAGGTAAAGTAATAGCCTATGCTTCAAGACAACTTAAACCACATGAAAGAAATTACCCAATACATGATCTTGAATTAGTTTGCTATATGTATTTCTTGTTTGAAGATATGGCGGCATTACTTGTGCGGTGAAAAATGTCATATTTATCTTGATCATAAAAGCTTGAAATATTTGATGACACGAAATATTTGAATTTGAGACAATGCAATGGTGGCTTGAATCGATAAAGGATTATGATTTGATTATTGATTACCATCCGGGTAAGGCTAATGTTGTAGCGATGCTTTGAGCCGGAAATCTCTTTTGCTTTACGAGCTATGAATGCCCGGTTATCATTGGTGATAATGGTTCAATCTAGCTGAATTGAGAGCTAAACCGAGCATTTTTACAAAGCAAATATGTGAAGCTCGGAAGAATGATGAGAAGTTACAAGTTAAACAGACACAGTGTGTGAGTCAAGTAATGATCCTGAATTTGAGTTGGTTACGATGGTTGTTTATTATTCAAAAGTAGGGTATGTGTACCTCGAAATTGAGCTCATATGAGAAGATTCTACGCGAGGCTCATGCAATGGTACTATGTCCAGTACATCCGGGAGTAATAAAATGTATAATGATTTGAAAAAGATGTACCGTGGTCGGAGAATGAAACGTGATATCTCTGAGTTTGTATCAAGGTGTTTAATATGTCGACAAGTTAAAGTGAGCATCGTACCTTCGAGGTTACTTCAACCAATTACTATACCGGAATGGAAATGGGAAAGAATCACTATGGATTTTGTATCGGGGCTACCTTTGTCTCCGAGGAAAAAAGATGCTATTTGGGTGATTGTTGATCGATTGACAAAGTCAGCACACTTTATTCGATAGAGATCCCCGATTTACGCCTCGTTTAGGGGACAAATTGCAAAAGCCTTGGGTACTCGGTTGTATTTCAAAGATCGCATTTCATCCTCGAATGATTGTCAATCTGAGCGTGTAATTCAAGTATTGGAAGATATGCTCCGATGTTGTATACTAGAATTTGAAGGTAATTGGGAGAGATATCTATCTTTGATTGAATTTGCTTACAATAACGATTATCACCCCGATATTAAAATGGCTCCGTATGAAGCTTTGTATGGGAGAAAATGTAGAACACCGTTATATTGGATGAGCTCGAGTGAAAGGAAGATACATGGGGTTGATTTGATCCGGGAAACAGAAGAAAAAGTAAAGGTTATTCGGGATAGTATAAAAGTAGCTTCCGATCGTCAAAAATCATATGCCGACCTTAAACGAAAAGAGATTGAATTTCAAGTTGGTGACAAGGTATTCCTGAAAGTGTCTTCTTGGAAGAAAGTTCTCCGATTCGGTCGAAAGGGTAAATTGAGTCCAAGATTTATCGGGCCCTATGAAATCATAGAAAGAATTGGACACATCGCTTATCGATTGGCATTGCCACCGAACTTGATAGAATCCATAATGTTTTTCATGTATCTATGTTACGACGATATCGAATGATCCTTCACATGTTATTTCTCCGATGAAATGGAGATTCAACCAGATATGACTTACAGTGAAGAACCGGTCAAGATATTGGCACGGGAGACAAAAGAGCTAAGAAATAAAAAGATAAATTTGGTGAAAGTATTGTGGCAAAAGCACGGGATTGAGGAAGCGACATGGGAACCAGAGGAGACAATGAGGAAACAATACCCAAACCTCTTTCTTCGTAAAGATTTTCGAGGACGAAAATCCTTAAAGGGGGGGAGAGTTGTAATGGCCTAAATTCAAGGTTATCGGAATAGTGGTTTCGTAACCACAAATCCGATTTAAAGAGAAATTTATTTTAATATTTTTGCATGAAAATTTATATGATAGGAAAGTCGTATGAAAATATTGATAGAAAAATTTTATCGATTTAGTGGCTAGTTAAAAAAATTATTGAAGAAATTAGGTAAAAATAACTTATCGAGACCTCTATCTCGTAAAAACCGAGTCGAAAATAATTTTATAAATATTTATGAAATGTTATTAATGTGGTATTAAAATTTCGTTAGAAAATTTTAATGTTTGGGTAGTCAATTAAATGAAAATGACTAAATTGTAATAGGTGTAAAAGTTGCTAGAGTGATTAAATAGCTTAAGAGTCTAATGAGAAAGGATTTAAAAGGCAATTAGACCCAAAAGTTATTTGGGCTGGACGGCAAGGGTATGAAATCAGTGAGAAAAATTGATAAATTAAGGGTAAAATTGGAATATTACAAAATTAACTAAATAAAACTAGGACTAAATAGGAAATATCTAGATTTCTCTTCATTTCTCTTCAATTCCAGCAGAATAAAAACGCCATAGGAGGGTTCTCTAAGCTGGTATTTCATAATTTTTGCACTAAATCCGGAAGATTCAAATATGAAGCTAGATCGAGGAAAGGAAAAAGTTCGGGATTAGTAGATTTTTCTTTGTTTACAAACAAGTATCAAGGTAAGTTCATGTAATTTGAATTATATTCTTAAATACTTGAAATGTATGTTATTGATGTGAATATGATTTGAATGTTCATTATATGAAAATTGATGAAACATTGATATATTTGATATAAAGGGAAGAAATCCGAGTTGAATGAAAGGAAAATTCGATGGATCTCTCAAAAGGAATTGACGGTAAAAAGATCTAGCCCGGACGGGTGATCCTATCTGATATAGCCTTCCCAAGAATATGTGGAAAATGGATTTAGCTTGGACGGGTAATCCGAATTAGGTCCGAATTTAGCTTGGGACTGTAATTCGGATCCAAGCTCATTAGAGTAATTGTCGTTGCAGCGAGGATTTAGCCTTTGGGTGGTAATCCCACTACAAGGTTGAGGTTCGCGGGAGTGTACTCTCTGAAATGGAAATGTGCGCACATGAATATGAATTGACGGACCCGAAAATGTACACTAAAAGTGTACCTCTGAAAAATCCATCGAAATTCCGAGTAATTCAACGGGATAAATATGAAAAAATAACAAGGGAATGGAAATCATAGTATTGATGAGCTCATCAATCATGATATATATTATTGATACATAGAAATTATTGTACTAACTTGAATGTTGAGTTTGTGCATGTTAGGGTAATAATGCATTGAATGGATATATGTAATGTTTATTGTATTGTACTGAAAATATTAGGTAAGTGTAATTCTTGTTACGTGAGCTTACTAAACACAAAGTGCTTACCCTGTTTCCTTTTCTCCTGTTTTGTAGTGTTAAGAGCTCGGAGGTCGGATTTGGTCGGAGACACATCACACTATCAACCTCAGGATTTCGGTAAATAAAGGAACTTTATTTTGGGAATCAATGGCATGTATAAGCTAACAAAGTAAATGTTAACGTGAAATGAATGTAAAGTTAGCCATTAGAATGGTTAACAAACCTGGTTATAGATATGTGATGACGTTATCTTATATAAATGCATGAATCTATCATGAAAATATGTTAAATTGATTTGATTGATGTGGATTGGTCTCGATTTAATATTACAGGGAAGTTTAGATATTTATAAAAGGGCTATATTGAATAAAAAGAAAAAAAAAATTTAATTCGTAAACTCCGGTAATGCCTCGCACCCTATTCCCCCAATGAATACGGGTAGGGGTATTACAATACTGAATTTAGTTTTGATTTTTTTTTTCATATTGGTAGCCCGAATAATCCAGCTTTGCTTGGGCTGAATGTGGGAGTTGGCATCCACATGAAGTTAAGGCTACGAAGACTGAACCGGGATTGGGATTTTTATCCCTTCGATAAAGTTCTTGATACAATGCTTCACGAGCTTTGCCATAATGGTCATGGTCCTCATAATGCTAGTTTTTACAAGCTCTGGGATGAGCTTAGAAAGTTCTATTTCCATTCTTTTAGATAGTCCCTAATCATCATTTTCCAGTGCCAAATGTTGTTTCATGGATGGTTCATGTCTATATTACTAATTTTCCTGTTAAGACTTGTTTAAGTTCGTGCTATTGTGTTAGAACCATATAAGCCCATCAAATGAAAGATTCTGGCGTGTGAGGATCAAATCATTAAGAATGCATTATTAGGTGTGACTGGAGGTTCTCAGGATGTGCCTATATATGGATTCATGATTAAACATTATCTATGTGGAAAAGGGAGAGCTCATGTTAGTTGAATAATTTGTGGATTTAACTACCCCTCCTGTATCTAGATCTTCTATCAATGAAGGTGCCAAATCTCCTAAACGAAGTTGTAAATCCAATAACCTTATACCTCACCAATCTAGTTCAAGTGCCACTTCTTCTGCCCCCATGCTTAATGATGATTCTCTAGAAAATCAAGGAGTAACTGTGGTGTGGGAGTGCCGATCATGCACTTTATTGAATCCAGTAAGTGTTTCATGCACCAATATCATTTCATGCAAATACTTTGCTTATAAAGGGATATCATATTGTTTAACACATATGTTCATGTTTTATATTGAATTTATGTGCTGAAACATTTTGATATTTATATTGATAATGTTCACGCTAGCATGCTTGGTCCTGTTTTTGAGTTGTATATCCTTATCCTGTATGGTATTTGCCCCACATATTTTTCGCTTTGGTTGTTCTTAATAATCATGAATTTGTGCTTTTTGAGCTCCATAGGCCATGATATATTAATATTGGTATGAGCCATGTTTGGTTTTTTTTTTTTTTTAACAGTGAGAGATGCATTGTGTTACTTGTTTGCCTCCTGAACTGGAGAAATATATATATATATTTTTAATGCCCCTCTTGGAAACTTACTTTGTATATCATTGATGTGAAAACATTGCAACCATTAGCCCCAATATGCAAGCTTTGCTGTACGGAAAAGCCCAGAGACATTGGCACCAAGTACAAAATTTGGTCCTGCAAGTTTTGCACCTTGGAAAACGGTGTGAAACTGGATAAATGCTCAGCATGTGACCAATGGAGATATTCACATGGTGCTCCTATATCAACTCCAGCTCCCAATGTTGGCACATGAGAAGTAATATCTCATCAATGCCAATTTGCTTCATCTTATTCAAGTCTGTTGATTTTTCCTTGTTACTGCTCGTGTTACAAATGATAGGGAGCATTTTCAACAGTTGTTTTGGTTGCTTATTACAATGCCTTTTTTTGTCTTGGCAGCCCGTTTTTTATTCATCTTTTGGATGCTATTAAAATATTCTATTGATCAGAGTGATGAGGGGCGGATCTGGGTAGAATCACATTTTGGGGCAAACTGATGATGTTATTTCGTAATCTTTTCAATGTAAATACCAGCTCCTACCATACACTCATTTGTTGTCTTATTCATGGACAGTTTCTCATTTCTTCCCCTTTTTTTTTTTGTGGCTGAATTAACTATGAGAACTATGGGAAACTGAATAGAATATTTAAGGATATCAAGTTATCTCATTAACGCATTACTTTAACCTAGGGATGGATTGCAAAACCTCTGCACATCCAATCATGTCCTTCTACAATGGCGATTTCTAGATAAAAAATATTGTAGTATTCCAATCTTATAGTGAATGATTTCTAGAGAAAAAATTATTGTATTATCTCATTAACAATTTTTAGAGAAAAAAATATTGTAGTATTCTAATCTTGAAAATTATTAGAGGAACATTCCCAATAACATATGAATAAAAATATATGAATATTATGTTTGGATGTGAAATATAATTCTCAAGTTATTTATTACTTTTTATATTTTATTTTTTATTGTAGAATAATCAAATTATTTGTTTCGCTAATGATATTTTAGCATATTATGTAGTGCAGTTTAAAAATAATAAAGTAGATTATATATTATTTTTACAGTATTATATATTATGATTTTTTAATTCATATAATAATTATATTAATAATTTTATTAAATTATATATTATTTTATTAAATTATATTTAGTAATAATTATGTTAAAATATGATTAAATTATTTATTATTTTTATTAAATTATTATTAATAATAATCTTATTAAACTTTAATAATAATAACAATAATCATCCACCTAAAAAACTTACACTAAGGGTATTTTGGTCATTTTAGTTTTTTTTCTTATTCTATTACAACATCATTCCATTCAACCAAACACAAGAATACTATTACAGTTCTATTCCATTCCATTCAACCAAACAGTTGAATTACTGATTACAGCTCCATTCCATTACAGCTCTATTCAATTACAGTTTTATTCCAAACGTAGTGTAAAAATCTAAAGCTCCATCTTCATTTTTTTCTACAAAGAGGATGGGACAAAGCCAAAATGGAAAGAAAGATGAAACAGTGGACAAGGAATGAAGGCTCTGATTGTGCTTTCGGTATGTTTTCGTGGATTCTAAGTTAAAGGTTCCGTTTGTTTTATTGAAAATGATTTTTAGAAAATGATTTATTTTTCTAGAAAAGTTAATATTTTCTGGTATTTTGAGGAATCTGTGTAAAATATTTTCTGTTGTTTAGTAGATTTATTAAAACTAATTCATAAAAGTTGTTTTCAATTAAACAAACATACGAGATTTTCTTTTTTTTATTGTTTAATTGAATTTATTTTTATCTATAATTTTATATTTTACATTGTTTTTGCATATATTAAAAATATTATGTTAAATCCAGATTTATTACAACGTCATTTTTTTAATTACATGATTACTAAGTAAGTATTTTTATTTAAAAATGTGACATCAACAAAATTGACAAAAAAAATTAACGATGGCAACAATTTTTCTTAATTTTCAAATTTGAAAAGTAAATGGACTAAATTCTTGAAAATAAAAGTACAAGGACTAAATTACAAATATGTGAAGTGTACATAAACTTATGACATATTTTAACTTTTATACTACAAAACATTTATTATTAATATATTTATAATTGTAATAAATATTTATTATTAAAATATTAATATTGAATATTTTCAATAATATGTGAATAGTATTATTTTAAATTTTATTATTAAAATAACATTGAAATATTAAATAATTTATTAAAATAATAAAATATATTTATTATATTAATAAGTTATTATATGACTAAATATAAATAATTAAATATGTATGTTTAATAATATTGAAAAATATAATATTTTAAATATTTTTAAAAATAAAAATAAATTTTATTATCAATATAATAATATTAAGCTTGATTTACGTTAATTTTTATATAAAAATAAAATTATTTATAGATGAGCTCTTTTCCGGAAAATGACTTACTAAAATGTAAGTCATTTTACAGGAAAAATGGCTTATTTTACCTTGACTTGTAAGTCATTTTCCGTTGACCAAACTATTTTCTGTGAAACAAACACAGGAAAATGCATGAAACATTTTCCGTAAAACATTTTACATGTAAACAAACGGACCTTAAATTGAAAACATCATAGTTAAGTGATAATTCAATGAGAATATTTTTGGATGCTAAAATTGTCACACCCGAATTTGTAAGGTCTCAAGTACTAGAGAATTTGTGTATTAAATTGAAAAGTTCACTAATCTGGCAAGTTCTTTTTGCAAATAAAAATAAGTAACAGGCTAGTTGAGGAAGAGTTAGGTTTCAACCATAGCCCTGTTAGTATTTAACTAAGTATATGTTACTAAGAGACATGACGATTAAGGTTTTTCCAGATGGTTGTGATTTGGTTTTGGTCATATGGGTCGAAAGGATTATATATAAATGAGAAACATTCTTCTTCGGAGAGGATTCTTTTGTTTTTCTGTGTCTATTTTCTCTGGTTTGCCATGAAAGAAGAAAATATTGAGGAACGATCATGTATGAAGGGTTGAGACTAAAGATTTAGCCTTAGAAATTGGAAATCTTGCATGTTGGTGTGTTTTATAATATATATGTATTAACAGATTCAAGAAGAAAAAATAGTTAAGGATTTCAATAAACTATTAGTTTTGTTATGTTTTGGGGCAAGTGGCGGATAATCGTTCAAATGGCCTCTGCATGCAAAGAAATTATGGTTTTTATGATAATGAATGGTCTCATTTGGATTTTGATATTGTCATGTTGTATTGTGTAATGAGACTCATGTAGCAAAGGAAAAAACCTTAAAAGATGGAATTGGTGACAACTCCCAAGTAAGTTTTCTAACTCAGTTCTTAATGGATGCACTCTGTGTCATAAATATATTGAATATGATATAGTATTACCAATGGTGAATCAATTGGTGGTAAAGTGTTAATGCTTTGTGTGTGCATGAGGTATTAAGTGCAAATATTGTTTGGACGATCAAATAATCGTTATGGTGTGATGTATGTTTTAATAAGATGTGGTTGTATGGTTGTAAGCTAACTATGTTGAGTAAATGATTTGTTTGGCGTAATGCGTTATTGCGTACTAAATGATATGATTGACTGATAATAAGTATGTTTATGATATGTTTATGGAATTGGTGTGTCATTTGTCATATGAGTTGTAGCCTTTATTGGCGGAATATGTGTACGATGTGCATTATATTTATGTCGCTTTGCTGAGGACTGGATAGTTATACATAGGATTGCATATGCATCATATTTATGTGGCTTTGAGGGAGGTTTAATTTGACCAAGTCAAGAAAGGAGATTAAGTGATATGAAGACTTAGTGCATACCCATATATGAGAGCCCATTTTGTAGGACGTAATAGTGCCATTTATGAGATGTTTAAGAGTCCCTCAAGGGACATATTAGAACCCTTAGTCGGATGAATGCAAATCTATGGTCATGGCACTACCGTAAATGTGGGAAGTTTGCAAGGAAGATCTTATGCGAAAGTCCACAAGGATTACCTTACACGGAAGTCCGCATGCCGATAAAAGTTTTGATGGTCTGCTAGTTTGTTTTCAACACCTTACATCCATAATAGTTATGGAATTTTCTTTGGTGAGAAGATTACCGGTCCATTCGGAGGTTCAAATCTAATTTTATGAGTTTGTCTGCTTGAAAACCATTACTATGTGTGAGCTATACGCGTAAGCAGAACTGTATATAAAAGATATGACAATCCGCCACGATTGTCTCACATGAATGTTTCCTCTAATAGAAGGACTCGCTGTTAAGAATTCGCCCATAAGTTATCAGTTCAATAGATAACCACCAAAGTGGACCATCTGATCGTGGAGCAGAGGAGGAATGAGATATACCGTTTCCTGCTCAATTTGTTAGAAGTGATACCGATTGCCCCTATAGTCTCATTTATTATTTTTTGGAAGGTCTACTAAGTGGTCTCCTCTTATTATTCTTAGTGAACTTGATATCAAGCCTAAGAGTGTTCAAAATTTGATTAAAACCGAATCAATCGACTGAATCGATCTAATTCGGTTAATCAGTCGGTTAACCGATCTAATTCGGTCGAAGGTTGGTTAATGATTTCTTGGAAGTTTAGTTATCGGTTAATTCGATTCGAAATCGGGTAATAACCGGGTTTAATAATTAATAATACAAATTACATGTAGTTTAAATTTTTTTCGGTTAATTACTTGATTTAACATTATCAATTTATTTTATTAGATATGTTTTATACTTGTTTTAATAAAAAAATATATAAATTTCGGTTAATTCTGTTAACCGACTAAATTAAATGAAATATTTCAATTTTGTTATTCTTCTAAAAAAATCAGTTCGATTACCAGTTAAAAGATTTAAATCTTTTAATTAATTCGATGTTAACCGTTTAAACACTCTTAATCGATTGTATTCATTCTTCCATACCGCCTAACAACCACTTTTAGTGTTTTTTTTTTTTATCAATAAACGCTAACCCACAAACTACTTTAAGGGCTTCCCATGTCAGCCTTATTGTTGAATTCTAAAATTTTAAGGCTTTTTATTTGATAAGATGTAAAAGGGTTAATATAAATTTTGGCCATTAAATTTAGTAATTAAGTCTATTTAGTCTCTAAAATTAGATTTTGTTAAGATTTAATAGTGTAACACAATCTTAAAGTGCTAATCAAAATTTTACATTTTCTGAATTTAGGGACCAAAAGGGACCTAATTGTCAAATTTAAATTACCAAAGTGGATACTAAAGTTAAAATAGACCCCGTGTAAATTGGATGGATGGACAATTAAATCTGATCCATTGGGCATTTTCCGGCCCAAGGGGCCATTTTCGTAATTGCGAACTCAAAGCTTCAGTGAGCCCTTAAAAAGCCGAAAAATCCCTAGCTCTCCTTTACGTATCTCAACACTTTTTTGAGCAAAACCCTTAAGCTGCCGCCATTTTTGCTTTCAGGTAAACATTCATGTTCCTCTCAAATTTAGATCCGAATTAGTTCTTCAAGCTTCATTGTTGTTATTAAATTGATCCCTATTCTGATAGGTAACTTTTGTAATGACTTTTTTATTCATTCCCGTACGTTTGATTTTAATAAATCATAAATTTATACGTTTATTTGTAATTTATCTTTCCATCTTGTATGTTATTGATCTACTGCATGCAAGAATGAAATTGAAAGAATTTTTGAGAATATAGGCAAGTCTAGAAATCGATCGGTTCTATATGTTATGAATGGCATATAAGGTTAGCATAAAGTGGCTTAGAATAATTGTTAATTTCCTGCAAAAATATATGGATTTAGGTTGTAACTGTGTTTTTTCTTTACTGCTTGAATAAGATTTTGGGATAGTGGGGAATCAATGTTTGCTTGAAAGATAATGCAAGTAACTAATGCTTTATTTATCCAAGCTGTGCTTTGGGAACATATATTTGAAGGTTTCGGTTTGGATTTCATTCGGTATGAAATTCTTAGAAAGTTACGCATACATTATATGTAAATTAGTTGAAAATTGATATGATTATACATGTGAAAGAGGAAAATTTTTCAAATTCACTATTAAGTAGGAACCAAATAAATTTATGAAATCGAGAGATTATTATGAAAATTACATTTATACATGCTTTTGAAATCCAGTTCGATGATTATTTAGTGTATGTTTAACTGTAAATGCTTATTTATTATATACTTATGTTCATTGTAAAATCAGCAGCAGCTTGCATTTGAAAAGATGGTGAGGGTCAGTGTTTTAAACGATGCACTCAAGAGCATGTACAATGCGGAGAAGAGGGGCAAACGACAGGTCATGATTAGGCCTTCCTCGAAAGTGATCATCAAGTTCCTTTTGGTTATGCAGAAGCACGGTTTGTTGACTATATGCACTCAATGCTTATTTATTAAAGCATGAGTTACTTCCTCAAAACTTTATATGTTTACTCTTCTTTTTTCTATTGCCATTGCAGGTTACATTGGAGAATTTGAGTATGTTGATGACCACAGGTCTGGCAAAATTGTGGTTGAACTTAACGGGAGGCTAAACAAGTGTGGGGTTATTAGTCCTCGTTTTGATGTTGGAGTTAAAGAGATTGAGGGTTGGACTGCTAGGCTACTTCCTTCTAGACAAGTAAGCTAAAAATTGTTTTGATGTTTATTCATTGTGTATTATTAGTTATGCTTTGGTAAGAGCAATAAATTTCTATCTTAAGAAAGGAAGTAAATACATTTGACGGTGCTTAAATTTTCAGTTTTGCCAGTGAGAACTAAATTTCTATTTATAGTAATAACATTATATAATAGGCAGTAATTGACAACTTTATTTAGCATTAATTATCTTGTTTTGTGTCATGTTGAGTGGCACGTCCTGTCCTATTCACTCATGGTCCAGGTATGGGTGTAATTGAGCTAAGCTGAGCTCAAGATATAAGAAGCTCGAATTCGTCTTGTAATTTGAGGCTCAAAGTTTGGGTTAATGTTGATCGAGTTTTGGTTTCCTTTTTAAAGCTCAAGCTTGATTTGAGAAGAAGATTGATTTGCCCAAGCTTGATTCGAGAAAAAGTTTTGGTCACTTGTATTTGTTGCACTTGATAACTTGAGGAACTTTTTCCTACTTGGTCGCTGAACTTTTTTTTGGACCATTAGTGTCTAAACTTGACAACTTTTCCCAATTTGATCCTTGAACTTGGATTCTATTAAGTTGTGACAAGTTCAAGGACCAAAGAAAAGCTCAAGCTTGATTTGAGTAAAAAGATTGAATTGCTTAAGCTTGCTTTGATTAAATCAAGTATTCGGTCACTCGTATGTTGCACTTGATAGCTTGAGCAACTTTGTCCATCTTGGTCTCTAGTTCCATTAGTTTCCTAAATTTGACAACTTTTCCCAATTTGATCCTTGACCTTGGATTCCATTAAGTTGTGACAAGTTCAAGGACCAAAGTGGGAAAATTTGCCAGGTTCAGGGACTAAATGTTCATATATTCCAACTAAGAATGCTATCTTATGGTATTTGTGTGTAAATGTTTTTGTTTATTGCAGTTTGGATATATTGTGCTAACCACATCTGCTGGCATCATGGACCATGAAGAAGCTAGAAGAAAGAATGTTGGTGGGAAAGTACTTGGTTTTTTCTACTGAGTCAAATTTTTGATATTTTTCTTTGTTCTTTTTTAATTTCACTCGATGTAGAACTTGGTACTTTACTATAATTTTAATTTTGTATTGGGAATTACAATTATGTTTTTGGTTATAATGTTTGAGATTATGAATTGTTGGTTTGCCTTGAATTCTTTTTTAAACTTTTCTTTCTCTTTTCCCTTTCTTCTGTTTTTCTTTTCCTTTCTTCTTCTTCCAAGTAAAAAGAAAATAAATAAAAAAGAAATTGTTGAAAAAAATAGGGACTAGTGACGTAAATTTTTGTATGAAATGATGGTATGACGTGTTACTTTAATTTTTTATTACATTATAGTAAACGAGTTAATAATATTAGTTATTGTAACTTTTTAAAAATTTTAGATTATGTGTTCAAAATTTTTAGAATTGGATCGGTGATTAGTTGATTAAGTATTATAAAAAATAAAAATAAAAATTTTGGTTAAATTGTATTGATTTTTTAATTTAGTTTATATTGATTCATAGATTAATTGATTCGATTCAAAACATGATTTACCTTTATATTTAATTTTATGTTTCAGTTCTTATACTTTTGCTTAAATTCATTAAAATAACTTTTGCTATTTCTAAAATATTAGTGATAATATGCATATTATAATTATTTTTATATATTACTCACACGCATAAAAGCTTCATTAATGAATTTAACGGTTGTCATTTGTGTTAATATTGAAATTTTAAAATCCCAAAAGCATAAGGACTAAAAACAACCCAATTGAAAAATATGAACTAAATTTATAACTTTTGTATAGTAAATGACTAATAGCATAACTTAATCAATTAGATCTAACTGCTATTATTTGTTTCAGGCTGAAAATTTTATTTGTTTTGAGAGTGAAATTTCAAAATTTAAAAATTATAAAGACTAAAATTATTTATTCAGAAAAGTATAGATCAAAGTTGACCAAATTAAAGAACTAAATTTACTACTTATCCATAGTACAGGGACTAATAGGAGAATTTGACTGAAATAAAAAGGATACGAAGTAAGGAAGAGAAAGTGGATACTGCGCATATTTCATCTTTACGATTAAAAAATGAAGAAAACAATCGTAAAATAGATAATAATAAAAATTGCAAATTATAATCGCAATTGCCTTTTAAGATTTGACTTTTTGGAGACCTCTCTTTCGTTCAAGTTTTTCAAAAGATCTTCATCTCAATCTCCGATCCGGTAATTATTTTTAATTTATTTTATTTAATTACGTGGATTCAAGTTTGTAAATGTGAACTTTTTCGATTCTGATTTTTTTTCTTAATTTCTTTTTTTTTTTTTAATTATGTATTCAGATTCGAGAGGTTTTTCATTGTTTTTTTTTTTTTTTTGGTGAAATTTGTCGTCAATGGCTGCTCCACCAGCAAGAGCTAGAGCTGATTATGATTACCTCATAAAACTTCTTTTGATCGGCGACAGCGGTTCGTTGATCTCTAAAACCTGCTGAATTTTCTTAACCCTCTTGTTTAAGATTTGTTTTCCAGCATTTACGCGAAACGAGTTGCGATGCAAGTAAATTTAGTTCAAATTATTTGTTTCTAAGATTTGTATTTTTTTCTCGAGATTAATTTAATAGGTTTTGAGAGCCAAAAGAACGTTGAAGAAGCAAAATTTTGGGAGCATTTATTGGTTAATTTAATTGTCTGTTGGTTTTACTAAATATGATTAAGTATAGGAGTGGCAATTAGCTCAATGTACTTTAATTTTGATAAATTATGGTAATTTCAAGCTGATAATTTGATGATTTCATAATTTTTAATTAGTTTGCATTCTAGATTTGGCCCTAAAATATATTTCATTTTCAATAAATGTTTGTTTACTAGTTTTGTTTTTACTTTGATATTTTGATGCCTTCATAATTTGATATGCGTTGGAAGCTTTGCTCAAAGGACTTCAATGGTTTCTGTTATTTTACAAATGTAGGTGTTGGCAAGAGTTGCCTTCTTTTGCGGTTCTCGGATGGTTCCTTCACTACCAGTTTTATCACCACCATTGGGTGCGATTTTTTCAAATGGAACCCATGTTTGTTGTTTATTCTATCTAGATGAGGTTTCCCAACTTTAACGATGTATTTCTTCCATTTTGCAGTATTGATTTTAAGATAAGAACCATTGAGCTTGATGGTAAGCGAATTAAGCTCCAAATTTGGGATACAGCCGGGCAGGAGAGATTTCGGACAATCACGACTGGTTAGTACATGGAAAAATTTGTTTCGGTGTCAAACTTATGAAATGATTAAAGCATTGTGATCCTATGTGATTGGTAATGCATTGCATTATGACTGAGAAATTACCTCGAACAGTTCCATCCACAGCCGTTTACTGCCTTGACCTGTGGTTTTTATGAGCCTTCCATGTATGGTATGCTCTTTGGTTAGCTTTTATTTTCTCGGTATTTTAAATTAGAGAGGCTGCTAAAAGGTTGCCTTATAAGCATGGCCATTTCAAGCGTGAATGCAAATGGTTACAGGGCTACTGCCTGCAAACCTGTTCTAACTTCATGTGAGCTTTTTCACCTTGGGTAAAAGTATCATGGAGGCCTTTATACTAAGAGTAAGATTGAATTTTATCCCATTTACTAAAAAAAAGAGCAAATTAGCCCCAATCCATTTCTACTATTAAAAAGTGGCGTAGCTAACAGAAGAACTAGACAGTTACATGTGACATATATCTCATGTCCAGGGACTAGTTTTTAACAGTAGAAATAGATAGAACTTTTAACAGAAAGGCCAATTTGCTCTTTGGTCTAACGTAGAGGGATTAATTTTTCCATTTTTTGAGTAGAAGAAGCAAAATGCAATCTGACTCCTAATACAAGTGTCTCCATCGTACATTTACCTGTAACTTTGCCATCTGGGCATATCTGTTTCAAAATGTAAATTTCTCTTGTATAAAAATGAAGTTCTTATGAACTTGATATTCGGTGACCTAAATCTTCTTTGGTCCAGACTTGAAAATCGATATATCCCATATTTTGCTGTCCTCCAAACGGTCTCCCTTTATACATCTCTTTCTTGTTCTTTCAACAGCTTATTATCGTGGAGCCATGGGAATCTTGCTCGTATATGATGTCACAGATGAATCATCCTTCAACAGTAAATCCCTTGTTCTCTTGCTTTCTGATTCTATTTCTTTGTTGTTTCACCGTACTTTTTAACTTGCTTTTCATAGTTGGTTTCCTTGTTTGTTAGTCTCGATTTATTAATCTTATAAAGATTAAGGCTACACTTAATGAGTGGTGTCTCTCCTTGCAGATATTAGGAATTGGATTCGGAACATCGAGCAGCATGCATCGGATAATGTTAACAAGATATTGGTAGGGAACAAGGCAGACATGGATGAAAGCAAAAGGGTATGCAGCTCCCAACAAGATTTCAATCGATAATGTCTGTGATTCTATACTCATTTAGTATGCTTGCTTTTTGCCGAGAATCCGAAACAAAGTTTTTTATTATTCAAAACCACTGATTCTAAACCTCATCTCCTTTCATTTTATGAATGTACGCATTGATTTTATGATCTTACTCTACATTCTTCTCCTTTCTAAGGCTGTGCCTACCTCGAAGGGACAAGCACTCGCTGATGAATACGGAATCAAATTTTTTGAAACTGTAAGCAATGCTTGCCGATTCTGATTGCTTTTTGAATTCAAGATTTACCGTGTTTATGTATTCTGAAAGAAACCGTGTCAAGCAGAGTGCAAAGACAAATCTAAATGTGGAGGAAGTTTTCTTTTCGATAGCAAAGGATATAAAGCAAAGACTTGCTGATAGCGACACAAAGGCTGAGGTATTCAAATTGCTCTTATGATTATAAAACCGTAACTATTTTGCAATTACTTGAAAAAAGTTTTCCTATCATTTACAGCCTTCGACGATCAAGATCAATCAACCTGACGCTGCAGGCGGAGCTGGTCAAGCTGCACAAAAATCAGGATGTTGCGGTTAAACCTAAGATGACCAAATTCGGTTAAAAAAGGGGTAAATATTTGATCTTAAACTTCCATTAAAACAAAAAGGAAAAAAAAAAGGGGAGGAGGTGAAGAAACTAATCTCATTGACTGCATGATGGGTGCTTGTGTTTTACTTCATGTTTTAGTGTGTGAAATATAGTATTTTCCTATAATTTGATAGTTTTTCTTATTGGTAAAGTCACAAAGATGTTTAAAATGTGACAATAGATATGTAATTTCAATATTTGCAATTTTTTTAATTCAAAATAAATATAACTCGTATTTCGTTATTTTTCTTCTTGAACTTCCCTTGATTATGGATACGATCCTCGACTTGTACTCGATCGAACATCAAATTTACATCAAATTTTAAGTTCGAGACGTAATCGAACTACTTGAGTTCTAGTTTGATTATTAAGCTTGCTTATAAAATTTTGCACTTAAGCTCGATTAAGTTTGTTCATATTCAAGCTTAAGTTTGATTGAACAATTTTTAAACTCGAGCTTTGGCTCGAGACATAATCAAACTACTTGAGTTTAAGTTTGATTAAATTTACTCATATTCGAGCTTGAGCATTTCGTACATAAAAGGTTTTTTTATTTAATAAGAGTAAAACTGTAATTTTATAATATAAAAATATTTTTAAATGGAAAGTTAGACTAGGTTGGTGAGTAGTTCTGATTGAGTATATAAATGTTTGATTAGATAATTACTCAATTAAATTTAATTTTTTTTTAAAAGTTATTCGAATTCAAATATTTTACTAATTATCAAGGCTATAAAGCTATTTGACTTTGAGTTGGAGGGTAAATTATGTATGGGTTATCTTTAAATTTAGTTTTGCGTAAATATTTTTATGTAGGTCTTTTTTCAGAATTATTATGATTTTGACTTCGGACCAATTCAATTGTTCTATATAATACTTAATTCTAGTTATAATCGATTTGGATATACATTACTTGTAATTACATTTATAAACTTAAAAATCTTAAACTAAAATTAATTACATTTAAAAGGCATAATAAATCATTAAGTATCCAAGCTAGACAGCTTTTTCTTATGCGGTACTCACATTTCTTTTTTTCAATGTGATACTTATATTTGTCAAAAGTTATATATTTTACTTCTCAAATGTAACGATGTTGACTTTTTAGTATTTAATTCAAGTTTTAGGGTTGATTTGATAGAGTTAATTGCTACTATTAATAGGTTTGATTTTCATAATTTTGTTAATAGAATAAACTTAGTATTGATTTTGAATTTCTTTATGGTTAATTTGTTGAACACAATATGATGGATGTGATTTGATGAAAGTAAATTACTAATATTATTAGTTAATTGCGAATTTTCATCCAATCAATCCTAAAATTCAAATTAAACACTAAAAACTCAATACTGTTAATTACCTTTAGCTACAAAAATGTATTACCATTGAAAAAAAAAATAGGTTCAATATTTAAAAAAAAAATGTCAAACTGTCAACGAGGCATTGGCAATGTTGGTAAAGATTAAGGCCTTGGACCTCACCGTGTGCATATATTCTGGTTTAAGTTTTACCACGTCTGGGCCCTATTTGAATATATTCTGGTCATTAGTTCATTCTCTTGTACATGTAATAGTTTGATTTTGGTCATAATTGTAATTTCATTTATGCATTGTATGAATGTAGTGATTATAATTGTAATTTTATTTATGCATTGTACTAGTTGGGTCTAATTATAATTATCCAAATGTATTACTCGTAATTGTAAATTGTACTTGTACATAAAAAGATATATATCAAATTCATACACCAAATAATATTGTGTTTAAGGGTGTAATTGAGTCAGGCCGGATCTGAATACTAAAAACCTCGAGTTCTACTCAATAATTAAGCTTAAGACTAATAAAATGTATTAAGGGCAATAGTATAATTTAGTAATATAAAAAAAAAATACATATTAAAAATTAGAATCTCAATAAAGCAAATAAGCCGTTCAACCTGAGTATTATTAAGCTCAAATTTAGCTTGATTGATAGCCGAAGCTTAGCTTGAAAATTAATAAAACCAGATTCAATTTTTTTTCGAATCAAACTTGAATAACTTACAAGCATTGGTGTCTCATTTACATCCCGAATTGTATTAAGCAAATTCCAACCTACTTTTTAGCTTGTTCAATCAGTCCGTACTAATTATCGATTTAATGTCATTTTTCAGACTGGTGTCTTAACAGATTCTCGATCCAACTAGTCTGATCAGTCGATTATTCAAACATCATTGCATACACCAAATATTAAACAATGATTTTAGAATCAAATCTATAATTGAACCTGTTGTACCATCGATTTGCTAATTTGACCAATTCAATTAATCTAATTAAATCCGTACATATTTATAATATAAATAATCTGAACGGTATTAATCCAATTCAAACATCATTCATATTAATCCAATTTCAAACCTACTAACTACATGAATAGATGGTGTGCTAATCCCGCTATCTTATTTACACATTGTTGTTGTCACCTAATTTCAACCACCCCAACACACACACAATACCACGTCTTAAGTTACTTTATTGTAAGACCACACGTTTTCCTTTCAAGGTGATATCTCTGCATTTTTTCTCATAAAATATCTCTTCACAAAATTCTTTTTGTTTAGGCTCACCGGTTTATATATTGTTCTTAAAAATCTTTATAAATATTTTCTCGATAATCTAACATTCCTTATCAGTGTATGAACAGTTATTTCTTTGAGCACAAGGTTTAGGTTCGACTTCTATGGAAAAATAAAATGGAACACCTACCAACGTGTCTTCATAGACAAGAACCACGAGATCACCCCTTTCATTCTGGGATGACAGGAAGATAATACCAATCCAACCTTATTTTTCATGCTTTTCCCAGAGGTGCAGATAAGATTTTCTTTTTTCACAAAGTTAAAAATTGGAAAATTCATTTTAAAAAAAAATGAATTGTTAAAAATTTAAGAATTAAGACAATTATAAAGAAAATATATCAATAGCAAAATGGTTTCTTTACAAAAGTATAAATATATATTCCTCTATAAACTAATATAAAAAAGAATCAATCATGTTTATAATATGAACCCCATGATTTACACAATCAAAAAACAAATGAAACAAATATTCCTATATGAACAAATGAACAACCGGCGGCATCCGTGGCGGCGCCGCGGCCTTCTCTAACTTCAAATCCAAATCAATTCCACAAGGCGCCAATTTCAGATCAAGGCACAAACCACCATCATTATCAGCGTCATCGCCGTTCAATTTCTCCGTCACCGGCCGAGTCACCACCATTCCTTCATTCGAAACAACTCTATGTTTCCTCATATGACCTCCAAGAGCTTGACCGATCGGAAATTCGAGTCCACAAATCGAACACTCATGTGTTTTAGGCTTTTTAGGTGAAACCGGTAGATCCGCGTCCGTAAACCTCGGTTTTTTGTGGCTAGCACGGTGGCCGCCGAGTGCTTGAAAAGATGAAAACCGTTTATCACACGTCTTGCATGCAAAAACTCCACGCTGATGAATAGTATTATGCTTTGGTGGATCGATTTGGCCAACTTTTGATAACAACATCAAACAATTCGCCATTGCCATAGCTTCGATTTCTCTATCTTCTCTGTCTCTCTTCATTGTAAAAAAAACCCTGAAAACCACTGATAAACCCTAAACCTGTGCTTTTTATTTAAACCCTAAAACTGGAAATTGGATGGTTTTTAAGGGTGATGGGTTTGTATGTGTATTTATAGGTAGGAGTTGGGTAGTGTGATGCGTTAAAATGACGGATTTGTCGAACCGATACTTGGTGGTTAAGGAAGCAAACGTGTTGGGTAATATTTGTAGATATGTAGATATTTGAAGGGTGAAATTGGAAATTTATATGAGCCGTCATTTCAGCACGTTTGCGTCACCGCGTAGCAGAGCAAAAGTTGAGAAACAGTCGAGAGAGGCAACTCAGAAGGAGCTGACAAATTCTAGACACTTTTTACTTTAATTACTGTTTTCAGTGTTCACTTTCACCTCCCACCCGCGCCTTTCGCGCGTGTTACACTTTCCTTTATTTTTTCCTTAATGGCTTAATTAGGGGTGTAAATATGGGCAAGCTTGATATTTGATTCGAGATCCATCAATCATTTATTTGTAAGTTTATGCTAAATTTGAGATATAATTATCTTACTCGAGTGTAAAATTGAACTTGATTATCAAATTTTAAATTTAAATTTGAATTAAATAATTAAAATTAGATTTACTAATATATATTAAATGAAATTACATAAATTAATAATATAAAAATTAAATATATATATACTGAGAAGGTTGGTAAGGCTTGTATATCATTCGACTTGAGATTACTAAGCTTAAATTTGACCTGATAATTATCAATTTGAGTTCAAGTCTTTTAAACCAAATTCAAGTAGCTTGCGAACACCAGTTTTTCGTTTACACTCCCAAAATTACGTAACAATTTGATCCTTGAATTATAACTAAAAATGATCCAGACTAAAATCCACACTTGCACAATTGCACATGATAGAGATGGAGACCCACACATGCGTAATTACATATGATGAAACTTGAGCCTGTATGCAGCAAGGCCTAAGGTCCTAGTCTTTACAAAGAGTGTAGATATTTTAATGGATAAAATATATTAGTAATCACTTAACTATGAGAAGTTATAAAATGATCATTTAATTATTAGTAAATTTCTTTTTTATCATCAAACTATGAAAAAAAATTATAAAATGGTCACTCAACTATTCAAATTTGTCTTTTTTAAAAATAGAAACACCTAGGAACTAAGATAGTTTGGCGATCAAAAAAGATAAAATTAAATAATTGACTGATTATTTTGTAATTTTTAATAGTTGAATGACAAAAAAGAATATTAATAATTGAATGACTATTTTGTAATTTTTTATAATTAGATAAAAGAAATACTAATAATCGAGTGATTATTAACACGGTTTACCTTATTTTTATTTCGAAAGTTGGTGTAGGAACCCACGTAATCCGTGGCGCGTGGGAGGTGTTGAACCAAATCCGGTGTGTGTTTTATGTGAAAGCACAGCATAGAATTACTTAAGGCAAAATAAAAAAATAAATAAATAGTTAGTTAATTAATTAATTAAGAGATAGGGACAGAAATTAGACTAGTAGTAGTAGTGGTTGTTCATTGTTGTACTCCAAAAAGGCTTATTACTTATTAGTAAATCAACGCGGTCTTCAATGGCGACTTTCCTATTTTCACACCTCTTTTTCCTTTTTTTCCTTTTTATTTTCTCTTTTCTTGGATTCTAGAATTTGACGCGTATATTATTATATTGATTTTAGTATTTATTTTATACACTATCAAGATCGTACATTTGAAAAAAAATAAAATAATAAATAAATGAATTCAAACAGTTTGGAATTAAAATTAAAGAAACTAAAAATTTTAAAAATTACCAATATTCATTTTTTTAAATTAAAAATTTTGATTTATCGAGTTGAATCGATCATATATAATGAATTTTATTTTTGACTCTTTTACAAAAAGTTTTTATTATTTTAAAATAGATAGTATAATTTTTTGTCACTGAATTTGACAATTAAGTCTATTTTGGTACTTGTATTTTTTTTATCACTTTGGCATTGAAATTTGGCAACTAAACTCGTTTTGACCCATGAACTTGAAAAATATAAAAGTTTAATAATGTTACACTCTAAGATCATACCACATCATCACCTAAAAATTTCCTAATTTTTCAAAGGATTGCCCTGCAATAATACCTACAACTTCTCCCAGTTCAACTAGGTTATCATGTGTGGGGCTTCGACCATGACATAATCGATAAATCTAAGATGTACTTCTACAAGTAAAGAGAGTTTGAATAGATATTGATTGTGTTCGAAAAGCTCTAAATCAATCGGCAGGCCCAAGTCCAAGTCCAGTATATTGATTTCAAATGGCAATGCACCACGAACCCAAATATGTATCGTCCTCTAATACATGACCAATTAATGTTTGGATAAAAATTCTTTTTGGAAACGTCATCTTTTGAGGACTCACAAAAATCCCTCGGGTGGTGCCACAATCAGTTCTACGTACAACAGTGTGTTGAACTACTTCAACAAGTCTGCGTGTAATATATCCAACATCTGATGTTTGTACGATGATATCCACAACCCTTTTTCAGGCTCCGTAGCAAGAAATGATATATTCTGTTAAAGACGGTCCTTCATGTAAATTGCTTTCAATGGGTAAATCGATAATTTGCCCTTGGGAATCAATGTTCAAATAACCAGACCAGTGGTTGAACCGCTCAGACCACTTGTTTTTTATTCAATCGGTTTGATTGATTCAACGACTAAACCAACGATAATTAAAAAAATCATAAAAATAAAAACAAAAATAAATTGTTAAACAGGTTGAACTATTGATTTTTGTTTCGGCTTTCTATTTTCGAACAATTTTTCATTCAATCGATTCAACCCCCTTTCTTAGACCAATATACTGATAATTACTCAATCCAATCGGCCAGTCCAGTCATATTTTAAAAACACTAATCACATTATTAAATCTTCACAAAATCCATGTCAAACACAAAACAAACACCAAAATAATTAATTGCTGAGGTAAGGAGCAATAATATAAGAGTAAGTGTAAACACAAGCTATTTCCTGTGCCGGCAAAAAGCCGAAAACCCAATATGCAATTCAGTCAACCAAACAACAATTACGGAAATCAATAAATAAAAGGTTTTCTTAAATTTACAGGTGATAAAATTCCACTCAACTGCTTCTGGATCAGTTGAATCAAATTTATTCGCCCATTTTTTTTGAATTTTTTATTATTAATATTATTTTTATTATTATTACAAATTTCAACTTTCAAACTACATCATGTAACGTACGTAGTTTATCCAAATTATAGAAGCTTCGTTATCTAGAATTTTAATCTAAACAAATATACATAAAGTAGCTGAGAAAATTAAACATTGCTTTTTTTTTCTTTCTAAGATACAGATTTTCCTCTCATGAAAGTGATCTTTTGGATGATTCCCAAACCAAACCATATATTATGGTTTATATTTTATTGTGTAACTCTATTGATGAGTTTTGTTCGAGTTTAATATATTAGATTTATTTAAGATATTTATAATAGGTTTGAGTTTAAATTTGTTGAGGATTGATTCGTATAAATAATGAAATAGAAAAATAGAAACTATCGAAAACACAAATTTTACGTGAAAAACTCTTTCGAAGATGATAAAAATCACGGACAAATGAGGCTTCGTCTATAAACTAAACGAGTAAACAAATAATAGTATAATGTGGAGAAAATAAACTTAAATGTACTAAACGTACAAACCCAAACTCTGAAAATAAGGCCCTAACTCTCATAGAATTCTCTCAAAAGGGGTACAAAATTCTCTTTATAGTTACCATGAAAACTCTAACAAAAACTCATCTACAACAACATCTTGCCGTTCCAAAAAAAAGTCTTGTAGTACTACATCTTTAATTGCCATTCGGAACAAGGATACAATGCTCATTTAAACAAGCTAAATTTAAAGGGCTAAAATGACTAAAATATCATTGAAGTAATTAGAGTTCGACTGGGAGAAGGAGCCCATGCATATTTGTCACAGCGTCGCCCTCTCCGTCAATTGGAGAACTCGTCGCGTTGTGCCTATTTCGCCACTATCTTTGTTAAGTGTCGGCAAACTTTCCGATAAATACAAGGGCACAACCCACAAAATTAATTAATAATTAAAATGGTTAAATTATGCTATAAATCCATTTATTCTTCGTATATTTAGAATTTATTTATAATTTTATCATTATAAAATCAGTCCCTTTATTTCTCATATTTAAAAATACAAGTCTAATTGTTAAATAGTTAAAATTCTTTTGTTAAATAATTTAGGTCTATTACATAGCTACAAAGTAAGTATTTTCTTTTTAATTCCAGAATGCCACACAAACTTAATAAAAGAGTTTTAATAGGGTTAACAATTGACATAAATTTTAATTTTTTTTAAAAATAAAAAAAACTAAATTTCTAGAAATAAAAATAAAAAAACTAAAGCTCGGAGGATATTTTAAACCTTGTAAAATATTTAAATTCAATTGTAAAATTCTCATCTATTACATAAAAAAAATTAGTAATTTATTGTTTTTAAAGCTTAACACATCATTTGGTGCTTGAAATTGATAAAAAAAAATTTCTAATGTGGTACATGTATTATTTTTTTTGGTCTAATGTGGTACCTATATTTGACAAAAATTATATATTTTGATACTTAAAGTTAACGATGTTATCTTTTTAGTATTTAATTCGGGTTTTTATAGTTGAATGATGAGAAAAGGCAGAGTAAAGGAAACGTGAGAAAAGAAAGAGTCATGACAATAATGAAAGATGTTAAATATAGAAGGGGTAAAATAGGAACATCAAGTTAAAAGTATATTACAGGCAAGATTGAATAGCCCATTCAATGGGGGTGTCTCCGGATGGCTATTACATCCCGTCTCGGAATAGAGCTCTTATTTCATTTGGCCTGAAATCTATTATTACAACAAACAAAACAGTGGTTTTCAATGGGCCAATTGAATAAAGCTAGAATGCATAGGCTATTACATCTAACCAAACATGTTTTAGTAATTTAATTTTAATCAAATCAACTCTAAAATTTGAATACCTTTAATATTAAAATGTATAACTTTTTTCAGTACCACATTGAAAAAAAAAATCAAACTCTGGTATCAAATAATATAATAAACCTATTTTTAAATAGTAAAATGAATTAATGGGTCAATTTTGCCGTCCAACGGGCCCAAGTATTTGGACTTGGTAATCAATTAAAAGGCACCCATAACTATGCCGCTCTATTAGATTCTGGACCGTTCCTTAAAAAGGGAATGTTTCAAACAAAGTGTACACGTTTACGATCATGGCTCGGGTCAAATCAATCGAATTCGAGTTGTGTTTATATACAACATTAATAAGTTAAATAGTTATTCAAGTCCAATTTAAAATGTAAGTTTAAATTCATTCGTATTTATAGATGGTTAACGTAAATAGATTTACACTTACCCATATTATTTTTAATTTTTTTTTAAATTAAAAAATATTTATTTTATACAAATTTCCTTTTGTTAATTTTTTTATATGATCAAAATAATCTTCATATATATTTCATGGTCTATGAACATTAATCTTTTTGGGGCTCATGAATAGAATTCAGAGGTGGTGTTGGGGAGTGGGCTAGCAAGGGTCTGCCCCCTCTTAAAAATTACACTTTTGATATTTTAAAATTAGTTTATGGTAAAATTACACATTAACCTCTAAAAATGATAAAATTTTAATTTAGTCCTTTAAAAAATTATAAAAGTATAAAATGTTAAAATAACGAAATTACATTTTATTTCTCATATATAACTTAATTCCGCCCCAAAAAAATTTATTTTCACCCTTGTTCGTGATTGTCCTTGCCCCTCTAAAAAATGTCATTTTTAGGACTTCAACCCGCCTTTTATTAAAAGTTTAAACATAAATAACTTAAATAGGGTGGGTTACAATCTAATAATAAAAATATATAATACAATAACCCGTATATATAAAATAACTTATCAAATCAAACCCTTATATACATATGTGTGGGTAATAATCTGTATATATAAAATAGCTTATCAAATCATACCCTTATATACAGAGAAATTTTTACGAGAGTGAAATTTGAATTTTATATTTTTACGAGAGAGTTAAAATGTAATTTCACCATTATATTATCTTATGTTTTTATACATTTTAAAATTAAATTAAAATTTTATTATCTTGAAGGGGTCAAACTAATTTTATAAATTTTAGAGGGACTAAAGTATAAAAATTTTATTTTAAAGGATTAGGCAACTGATTAGGTACAAGTCCACGAGGAGTATATTTAATTTAAAATTGTTGTATATTACTTAAAATCGTGCCTTCGTATTTATATCTAAATATTATTTATAAGCAAATTAAACATTTTATATCGTGAATTTTATCAATGAAGACATACTCCACTACTATCACCAACATGCTTAAGTTGATGTAATAACCTTATCGAAAAACTTTATTTTCTTACAAATAGATTAGATTTTATAGTTTGTGAGGGCCCTACTTGGGATATAACCATAATATTTGAACCTAACTCAAAAAATTAATTTGATTAATCGAAATTCGAATTTAACCTAATTCGATTTGATTATAAAATAATTTGAACCCATTCAACTTTATCTCGACAGTAATCTAAAAAAAATGTCCCGCGTCCAAAATAGTTGGAGCCGTGAATAACTTAAACTCGAGTGTCAAACACAAATAAACAACTCGAGATAATCTAAGCCCAAAATGACTTGATCTGGAATATCCAACTACCAAACTCGAAATAACAGGAGCCTGAGATAGACCTAAAATTTTTAAATTTCGAATTGATTGACCCAAAAATTAACTCAACCTGCTGATTGACGAACCTAGAAAACTTTAATCTTATTTCACTTTCACTCAAAGTTAAATTTATAAAAGTTTTAACATAATTAAAAAAATTAATATAAAAATACCAATAAAGCCTTGGTTTAATCGTAAAACTTGAAGAATGGGAAATTTTAAGATGTTAAACACGAGTTTTATTGTAGAAATCCTATCGAAATATATTTTTATTTTAATACGATCGTGATTTGTAATGGTTGATTATTAGAACTAAATATATAAAAATATAAAAAGAATATTCCATTATTCTATTTAGATTCAAATCATTTTGAAAAAGTTTAAAATGAAATATCAACCAAAACCTAATAAAATTGGGTAATATGAAAGTGTAACTAATGCCTTCATATATTTTAAAATAGGATAAAAGTAACGGGTTAAATATAAGTTTAAAAGAGTTAATTGTACTAGATATCTTTATATTTCAAAAATATTTTAATTACATCCTTAAACTATTGATGTTATATCAATTAAGTCCTCTTATTATTAAAATCATTAATTTAACCATTAAATGACACGTCAAATCTTATATAACATAATTTAAAATAATTTTTTAAAATAAAAAAAATAAAAAAAAAGAGAGTGTAAGGTAAAGCTCTTGTAAAAGCTACAAAAGTCTCAAAACTAAATTTTCCACAATATTCATTTTTAAAAAAAAAATCATTTTAAATTATGCCACATGAGATATGACGTCTAATTTAACGGCTAAATTAACGATTTTAGTAACAGAAAGACCTTGTTAATATAATCTCGATAGCTTAAGATGTAATTAGAAGATGTTAAAATTTATGGAGTAATTTAAAATGAAAATTATAATTTGAGGATGTGTATATGATTAACTCAATTTAAAATAATAAAAAAAATCCTTCATATCGATGTCTAAAGATACAAATGAATCAAACTTTAAAATTAAATATTAGATAAAACATTCTAATTTAAGTATAAAATCATGATGAGGACAAGATCTGTCTTCCTATTATTAGCACCTAATTAGTGTTTAATTAATTTGTTTTATAAATAAGGACAAAATGTTGGTGCTTTCCACAGTGCCACCAATATATATTAAAATCTAGATCAGTAGATTAATTAATCCACAGATTAAAATGAAACAGTGTGATCTAAGAAAATTTAATTATTTTTAAAAAAATCTTATCTTTCGAATTATTTTATATTATCATGCCCATTTTCTCAGATGCCAAACACTTATTTTATAAGCAGCGCTGCTTATAACTAAACAATAATTCTACTCATCTTGTTTTTAAAATTTAAAATAAACATTAAATAAAATATAAACAAAAAAAAAAGATAACCACGAATCCTAAACATGAACCGTAAAATATATATAAAAAATACCAAAAAAAGATAATTAATAAATATTAAATAAAAACATAAACCGACCTAAATATATTCGAATAATTATTTACAAATATAAGTAAATTTATATATGATATTAACATTATGCATAGACCAATTCAAACTCGTCCTAACTTATATAAACCTTTAATTTGAAACAAATATAAATATATATATTAATACATTTTTTTTAAATGTATCATATTTGAGATTTGACTTAAATTAAAGGGATATGAATTTTATAGTGGAGTGACCATAATTTTAGTGGTTTCCACATCATTAATGGTTAAATTATTCTTTATTTTGTTTTAAGTTTAATCTTAGGCCATTCTCACTCCACTTCAACAGGTTCTTAATTAAAAACACAAAAAAATTGTATTCAGTTATATAAAAATATATTTATAATTAAATTAAAATATCAATTAACAGACGTTCAATATTTTTCAATACACGATAAGTGTCGCACGTGATTTGTCTTCTCAGACACTCAACGACACTCTCGTTTTGTGAACCCGTAATCTCTTTAGGTCGTTCTATAAAGATGCTACTTGGGCCAGTTAGTTCAAGAATATAATCACTCTATGAACCTATTAGAACTATCAGTAAACTAGGAGGAGGTCAGAAAATTTTGATAAGAGTTAAAATGTAATTTCACTATTGTATTAATAATATCTTTATATTTTTAAAGGACTAAATTAAAACCTTATGATTTTTAAAGGTTAAAGTATAATTTCACCATTACTAATTTATAATTTTATATATTATAAAATATAAAAAAAATGTCAATTTTCAATTTTTAAAAAAACCTGTCACCACTATTAACAAAGTTGAGAAACAAAACTCTTACAAAAAAAATAATATCAAACGTGTTGAAAGTTGTACATAATGTAATGGTCCCTCAACAATGTTAAAATTTATATAAAATATGCACTACTTTAAATACAATAATAATATAGTGAAAAAGTAGTATGAACACAATTTTATCAATTTCCTTCCATTTTTCTTTTCTATTGTTGCTAGTCAAAACAATAATAATAATAATAATAATAATAATAATAATAATAATAATAATAATAAAACTAAAATTAAGAACTTTGCAATACCCTAACTACTAAAGCACACCTAATACCATGCTTAGTTGTCCCCAAAATCTTATTTAAATTAGATTAAAAATATAAATATCTAAATGAATTAATTGATTTTTAATATATAGTGTGACAAATAAAACCTAAGTAGAATATTGATATTGATAATTATTTATATTATATTTAAGCATTTTATTGAATTGGCGTCGCCTTTAATCACGTCATTAATTCAATCGTGAAATTATAAAAACTCCTTTTCAAATAATAATTAATATTTTTATGATATTTTTATCTTTTCATACTTTTATATCATCTTCAAACAAAACGATTAAAAATTATAAATCCAAATATCAAACACGTGTTCAATAATATTAAGATGCAAGATAACGAATTTACAAATTTCTTAAAAAGAATTTTAATATATAATATTTCCTTTCACCCACATAGTGAATATGACAAAATTTAATATATTAATTAAACATTTAACAAAATAATTTTTATTTTATAATTAATAAGATCCAACTCCCCCTACCTAAGGAGTTACTTTGACACCAAAAGAGTGCCTTCCCATATTCCATGCTTTTTCAAGACTTTTTTTTTTCCTATACTTTGCTTTTATTTTTCATAAGTAGTCGTAAATGTAAAGATGGTGGGATCGATCACTAAATAATAATTTTAATATATATTTAAAATTTATTTTTGAGTTTTATAGGTTTGGGTCATATTTGCTAATAAATTGTGCCAAAAAATTAAATCAGTTCGACCCATTTTAAATAGTTTTTGTTCTTGATTCAATAACAGTTCGAGTGATTTATTTAAAATTAGATTTAATAATTTTATCTAAGCTAATACATTTTTCGAGTTTCGATTCAATAAATTTGATTTTAGTAAGATTGATTCTATCTAATTTTAAAATTGAGTTGAATTTGGCAAACTTTTCCAACGTTGTTTTTCCATTCAGGAAACTTCACTCTAACATTATTTAAAATCCAAGCAACATACTTTACTCAAGAGAAATCTAGGAACTTCCATCGCCATATTCCCCCACATCCAACCAAATAAACTCCTCAACTATTAACCAAAGCCCAAAAAGATTACCACCATAGATAAAATTAAATTTATTATAGTGCCTAATGACATCACTTCATGCTAAGCTTCCTATCACAAAGATGACCATCCCCACACATGAAAACCATACAATATATCATTCATATATATATATGAGTAGTGTAAGGCCTAAATCACCATATCTAAGAGAGAAAAAAGAGAAAAAAGAAAGTGGGAAAATAACAAAAATGGAAATGGTGAAAGATGAAAGCTGCAGAAAAGGTCCATGGACAGAAAAAGAAGACATGGTTTTGGTAAACTTTGTGCACTTATTTGGGGACCGGCGATGGGATTTTATTGCCAAAGTTTCAGGTTTGATTTGAAGGTGTGGAGGGAGAACAAAAATTGATACCATATAATATAGGTAGGATTATATATTTTTTGAAGCTTGTGTGTAGTTCTTTAATGGAGGGTTTTAGCTTTTAACCATATGAATATATGTGTATGTTGTGTTTTTGTTTTGTTTTGTAGGGTTGAACCGAACAGGGAAGAGTTGTAGGCTAAGATGGGTTAATTATTTGCACCCTGGTCTTAAAAGAGGGAAGATGACACCCCAAGAAGAAAAGCTAGTGCTTGAACTTCATGCTAAATGGGGGAATAGGTATAATTTGGTTTATTTCTGGTTTTAGTCCTTCAAATATGTTAAAATTTGGGATTTGATCTCGTTTTTTTTGATTATGATGTTATTAGTAGGTTTTAGTTCTTCTACGATGAAAATTTGGTCCCTTTTTGTTTTAATTTTACATAGTTTGTTTTTATAATTTTTATGATGGTATTAATAGGTTTAAATAGATAATATCATAATATTAACTATTCAATTTAATCTCCTTTTAGTCTCTTTGTTGAATATAAAATTTCTATTTTGGCCCCTCTAAAATGTTAAAAATATAATTTAAGCCATTTTGAGACAAAAACTTTAGTTTTGGTTCCCTATATTAAAAAAAAATTCTCGCCCCCATCATACAATTCTTGGCTTCACCCTTGAATTCCACACAAGCTAGACAGTAATAGAAACAACTAATGGTATTACTAATTTAGAGCTATTAATAACATTATAAAATTAGAAAGATCAAATTATGTCAAATTAAATTAAAAAGATTATATCTCAAATTACAATATCATGTAGGGACTAAAAGAAAAATTATACCTTATTGTTTCTCTTTGGAAAATTTTGGGTTCTGACCAGGGCTTATAATTGCAGGTGGTCGAGAATTGCTAGGAGATTACCAGGGCGTACGGACAACGAGATCAAGAACTATTGGAGAACTCATATGAGAAAAATGGCTCTAGAAAAGAAGCGATCCACGTCACCATCATCATCATCATCATCGACTGTCACTAGAGTCGATTCATTACCATCATCAGGTACTGGGAAGGTAAGTTTTTATGACACCGGTGGTCCAAAAATGGCGGTTTTCGATGATATTAAGGGATACTCCATGGATGAAATATGGAAAGACATTGATATGTCTGAAGGAAACACAACGAAACTGCCTTCGTCTGAAAATTACAGTGAACAAGGTTGTTGTAATCACTTTTCTTGCCCTTCAATGGTTTCTTCTCCTCCATGGGATTTCAGTTGGGATTATTCATTGTGGAAGATGGATGATGATGATGATGATGATGAAGAGAGAAAGGTGTTCATTGCAACAGCTAATAATCAATTATTCAATTTATTTGTTCATAAACCCTAATAATTAAACCTCTAAAAAATGGGGTTCTCTCTAAGCTTTTATATATATATATATATATATATCATTGTTGTAGTTCATTTCCTAGTGTTTTTGTGTGTGTGGTTTAAGTCCTCATAGGGGAAAAACAAGAGAGAGAGAGAATCCTTTGTTAAAAAATCTCCCTTTGAGGTGATCACTTGTATAATTTTCACATGGATTCAATATGAATCACTAGTTTAATTTAGCCTTTTAGGTTCTAGTTGTTTTAATGTTCATGTTTTCGGTTGGAGCTATTATGATTAATTACAAGTTCATTTTAGGGTTATTGATCAGGGGCGAATTTGAGAGTGGTCTAATGGGAATTTTGCCTTTTAGTCCCCTCATCAATGTTAACATTAGAAGTTAATATATAGTAAAATTGTACTCCCCTCAAATGAAAAATTTTCTGCTTAATCCCTTCAAAAAATTATTAAACTATAAGCTCATGCATAATGAAATTACACTTTAAAACTCCCAAAATGTATAATTTAATTCCAATCCTCCCTAAAAAAAATTTTCATTTCGCCTTTGTTACTAAATTTTTATAATCAAATTGATTTAAATTAAATTTGAATTCAAGCTGACCAGGCAGATTTCATATTCGAGTCAAAACCCATAGGTATAATTATGCTTAAAGAAGTTCTTGGTATAGAAAAAAAGAAGGTTGGATTCTTGATAGTAAGTTAAAGGTCTGTACCATTGGTGAAGCTTCAATCATATAGACCATTGGTGAAGCTTCAATCATATAGTTTTAGTGAGAATTGATTCATTATAGCAAATAAAGAAAAAAAGAAAGAAAAAGGCAACCATTAGTGGATAGTGAAGTAAATGGGACAGGGTATGGTCACTAAAAAGCAAGTTAAAACAAGCATCAATTTGTAGGGTGCTTCCACCAATGTGGTAGAGCTTATGCTTTATGACTTGTGGTCCTTATTGTATTGTTATCATATATATAATGTATATATTCTTTATATTTATATTAATATTCCAGGTATTCTCGAAGATGAGTATAATATAAAGTAAAAAAAATTAAATATATACTTATGTTGAATATATATTCATAACAAAATTTTCATCTAAATTCGAGTAACATAGTTGTAATCTACAATCATATGGTAAGTTATGTAAAAAGATAAATGAAGCCTAGGAGCTCATGAAGTGGCCTCAAAGGGACTAGCAGAGGCCTGATCCCCCTAAAATGAAAATTTCATATTTTAATCTTTCTAAAATTCAGAAAGTTATAATTAAGTTAATATATGGTAGAATTACATTTACACTTTAAAATGATAAATTTGGGATTTAAATTTTTTAAAAATATAAATTTTAAGCTTAATGAAAAAATATATTTTAATTCTTCTAAAAATGTAGAAGGATTAATTTACAAATTTATATATATTTTATATAAATTTATAAAATAAAAATAAAAGTACTCTCTTAATAATATTTATTATTTTATAAAAAATAATTTTTAGTTATTTATTAATTAAATTAATATTTAATTAATTCATGATATCAATTTAATCATACATTTAAATACAATATATATATATACCCAAAGTTAGTGGCATGTGACTTTTTATTCATAACTATTGGTATTTCTAACTCATTTTTAGTTGAATAGAGAAAAGCTTGAAAGTGTTATCAATTTGGTAGAGATATTAAGTGGACACAAGAAAGTAATACATATGAAGGGCCACTATCATATTTCAACTAGTGGGACAATGACAAGTAATTTTATTTTTAAGATATTTTTTTATGTTGGTTATACAATTTATAAAAATTATTTTTTTTAAGTTTGTAATTGTCATTTTCAATAATATTATCTCGAGGATTTAAACTTAAATTCGTTTTAAAATCTTTTCTTTAAAGTGTAATATATTGTACCATTACAGATAAATTTAACTAGTGATATGCCAATCATATAACAGGTATTGTGCACTAAATCTACATCAAATTACAAAGTGGAATAAATTCAATAAAATCACCCCCACCCAAGGATTGAGGATACTTTTCAAAAGATTCTAGTTCTAATGCTTTTAAGTTTAAATTTGATTTTTTATTTTTTTAAAAAATATTTATTTTGTGGAGTATGTCTCGTATTTTGGGTGAAACAAAGTCGACGTTTAGATGAGGAAGAGTCGACGTCCCAACGACACAACACCATGTCCAGACGAGAAGACCTTTTGTTCCGACAACGCAATGCATGGCGTCCCGATGAGCCAAACATGACGTCACGATGTGGCAACATGTTTCCTACTTAACCGGGTTTCTTCTTCTAGTTAAATTCTGTAATCTTTTCCTAGTATAACTCTAATTATTCTAGAGATGTTTTAGTTATATTTCTACATGAATTTCAGCCTATAAATAGGCCTTTTAGCAACCCTAAATATTTCAGAATAACAACAATAAAATTAAAAGAGATTATGAGAATTTTGGAAAAACTTTGTATTTCAGATTTGGAGTTTATTTGTTCTCCATCTTGTACTCCCATTTCACCTTTTGTTATTTTTAATGAAATTTTTTTTACCCGTAATTTTTTATCCACTTTTAAAATATTTTTTCACGTAAATATTTATATCCAATTTTATCGATATTCGTTCATTGCATAATTCGAATTCCAACCAACACATTTGATATATATTTGGATGTTGCAAAAGGAGCTGGCAGGTACCGTGATAACTTAATACTTTTATGGTCTAAAAAAGGAATATTTTTATTTGGCCCTCTGTAAGTTTCTTATATAGCCTTAATTAGCCTCTCTATTTAAAAAAGGAAAATTTATGTTTACCCCCTAGAATTTTTAAATTTTTTTTCTCTAAATACTATGCATTTTCTTAGAATAAAGTAAATACATATTTGATCCTTTTAAATTTTTATTTTGATCTGTGGGAAAATTTATAATTTGACATAATTAATATACTTATCCTTATACTCATACGAAAGAAAAATGAAACTAAAGAAGTACAATGTTTTACGTTTAATACAAATTATAATTTGGATTATTTGAATAGTTAGGACCTTATATAAATAAAGGTTAATATAGTATTTGATATTTAAGTTTGACTTTAATATTCAATTTGGTACTTGAGTTTTTTCAATTTGATATCGAGTTCTTTTCCCAATTAAGTAACTGAGTTTGGGCCCAATGTTCGGTTTAATACCTGAGCTTTTCTTTTGTCCCAATTAAGTACTTATATTTTTTTACTAGAACACATGTAAAATATTCATCCAGTCGTATGAAGTCATTCAATCTAAATACCAAATCGAATATTGAAACTAAACTCATATATATCAATTGTATATTAACTCTACAAATATATAAAAGTTATAGTGGCATTGGTACTATAAACTATTAAACCTAATATGTTTTTTTTTGTTTTGTTTTTTTAATTATCAAAAGTAAATTAAATGATTTAACAAAAACAAGAAGTTCATACCAATCAACAATTAAACGAAAAAATACAAACAACTTGGAATTAAAAAAAGAAGCAGCCGCCATTAAACAATAATTAAAAGAAAAAAAAAAACCAAATCGACCCACCCAAATTTCAACCCATTTTAATTGAAAACCACATAAGGACCTAAAAGAAAATACCCCAAAATATTTTAAAAATCTGCACTAGGAAGCTCTTCATATGTATTTGGGGCAATAAAGAAAACCTCGTATACAATGGCTGCAATGGCTGAGCCAATGAACGGACCAAGCCAATAGACCCAATGGTTGTCCCACGTCCAACTAACCACGGCCGGACCGAATGAGACCGCGGGGTTCATGGACGCACCGTCGAAGGCACCACCGGCTAAGATATTGGCACCCACGATGAAACCGATGGCAATGGGTGCGATGATGCCGATGTTGCCCTTCTTCGGGTCGACCGCTGTGGCGTAAACGGTGTAAACCAGGCCGAAGGTCATCACGATCTCGAAAACGACTGCGTTCCATGCTCCTACCCCGGATGATAAGGAAAATGCCGATGTTGTCTGTATCGTAACATGTCCGAAAGACGATTGAAATTTTTGTTAAACCGTGAAATGAAATTTTTTTTCTAGGTTTAATTGCGGTTTTTGTCCCTCTAATATACTAAAACTAGGTCCTTAGTCCACTTAATTTGATATGATTCAATACTTCTATTATTTATAATGCTTAAAGTAGTTGACGTGATTTAAAGGGAAAATAAATCCAATCATCCATGCTAACCAAATGCTAAAAATCGAGATTTAATATTTCTATTTTAATTTAGCATGATTTAATCTTTCTACGCTTATAATATTATTAGATGGTCCAAATTAATAGCACTAGATAATTGCTGTCATTAAGATTATGTGATTCTTTTTACCGTTATTCGGTTAAATAATCAAAGTTATATAAAAATTTAATCAACCACATTCAATCGATAATACATATAAATTGAACGTTTACGGTTGTTTTTTCTTTTTAAAAATTCCACATTATTACTTTAACAACAACAACTAACTTGTTATCGAATTAGATATACTTATTAACATAATAAAAGCATAAAGACCAAATTATGTCAAATTATAATAAAATTAGATCATAGAGGGACTAAAATTAGAATTAGACCCTTTTTTGTAAACTTACCATTCCACCGGTTGAGAACTTGAGAAGCAAGCAAGCAACGACAGATCCAAGCAGCTGAGCTATCCAATACAAAATACTCCTCACCAATGTAATGTGGCCACCCACGAAAGCACCGAACGTGACGGCGGGGTTTACGTGCCCGCCGGAAATGTTAGCCCCGATCGAAACCGCCACAAACAACGCCAAGGCGTGAGCCAATGCCGCAGCTACTAAACCCGCCGGTGTCGACGAGCCATCGTCGGTCAACTTGTCTAAAAAAATCATACCAATAATGATACATACAAAATGCAACCAAAAAAAAAATTCAACTATGACATTTTTATCGATATAAAAAAAGAGTGTACGATACGTACTGAAAGCCATGCCCGAGCCTTCACCGGCGAAAACAAAAATAAGCACTGAAATGAACTCGGCTAAAGCCGCCTTGAGTGCATCAGCTTGGCCGGCTTCGGCCGGAGACCCGACTGCAATTCGAGAAATCGGCATTTTATTTTTATCAAAATAAAGTACGATCAAACTTTAAATTTTTTGCTTGCGTTATATCTCTTTTTGGTTGCTTCAGCTTTGCTACTGGTAGTGTTATATATATAGGGGTTCTAATTAGTTTAATGTAACGAGTATGAACAGGGACGAACCGGGATATAAACCGGAGCAACCATTCTTTTGGTGACGATGACGCATGCAAATTGTTCGTTGAGGAAAGAATGGTAGGCGAAGGTCTCCAAATGGCTCACGTTTTGACACGTGGATGGTTGGTGTGGATTTGGATGGCCAATCAGAGGGTGGAGAATTTTTTGGATCACCGACTAACAGTGTGGCAGTGGGTCCCCCACCTCCCCGTGATGGTTTTAGCTTGGCCGTCACCGACCATTGAGTGTGATCCATTCATTTCGGTCCGGCTCAAATTTAACTTAAATGATGTTTATTATATATCTAAATTTAATTATAAAGATATTTTAATATTGATATTAAATTAAATTATTATTATTTTAAAATAATTAAACAAGTTATTTAGGTTGGTTAAGGTGAGTAGACTCAATTTCGAATTTTTGAAAAATTTTAAAATTGAGTTATAATTTAATTAAACTCATCAAGACTTTTGTTCATAGTTATAAATATTTCATTTAATTTTTATAAATGTAACCCTTATATATAGCTTTTAAAATTATATTTTAGTAAAAATAAAATATTTTTCATGTCTATTTTATGGTCTATAAGATTAACTCATTCGAGATTTATGGCTACCTTTCCCAATAATGTTATCTCCAGAGTTTCAACTTTTAAATTATTTTTTTATTATTTTTCAAAATTTTTAGATTTGTCTAAATCTAAGACTAAATTACAATAACATGACTTTATATTATATATATATATATATATATATATATTATTATCATGATTGAACTTAGCATAAATTCGATAAATGAAATTACTAAAAAACTATCTTTTATTAAAGAAATAAATAAAAATTATTTTTGTCTTTTCATATTTTATATAAAACAACTACAAGAACAAATGCATAGGAATTGAATCTAAGATTAATTAATTAATGTCTAAATTTTCATTTATATATGTTATAATAAATGTCGATAATGACAATAGAATGATCACGAAACAATAAGAAAAGAAAAATAAAAATACATATAGATTTTACGAGGAAACTCTTTCATGAAAAAATCACGGGTAGAGGAGAAAAAATTCACTAATGTTGAAAAACAAATGATACAAGAAGAGTTTCACTACATCTATTTAAGAGTTGAAAAATTCGTTCTAATCAAAGTCAAATAGTAGAAGTATAATTTTATGTAGCCTCAACTTGTGCGGTATGGTCT
This sequence comes from Gossypium anomalum, assembly GCA_025698475.1. Taxonomy (NCBI): domain Eukaryota; kingdom Viridiplantae; phylum Streptophyta; class Magnoliopsida; order Malvales; family Malvaceae; genus Gossypium; species Gossypium anomalum. Next base: position 93,672,685 of record CM046968.1, read on the forward strand.
GTACCGCGGGGGCTCCCTTAACCTCTCACTCCCATAAATCCCCTTATTTTGTCATTGTATTTATTTTTTTCAACAAGTGACAGAATTCGAATCACGTAAACTCTAACAATATATATTTTTTAAAGTATGACATAATCTAGTGTATGTTTATATAATTTAATCTTAATATTTTTCTATTAATTGTTTTAATTAAGCTTCTTTATTAAAATAGATTAGTTAAAAATAATTTATTAAAGCTAATTGAAAAATAAGTAGGTATTAGTGGAAATGTGGGGTAGAGGATTTAAAATGGAATAAATAACCATGAGTGGTTATTACACCAATATTTTTTCCCACTCCAAGTAATATAATTGTTATATTCAATAATTTTAAATTTTAATGATCAAGATTATTGGTTTGTTTTATCTTGCCCAAGAATATAATTGGACCAAATTGCTATTTATTTAAACCATTGGCTGCCATTATTTAACATGGAAAGCTAGATCACAATGTCAAAATTATATTAATAATTAAATGTACATAAAAATATGTTTAAAATGATTTAATTTTAAGTTGAGCTGATTGGGTTGGGCTAAGGATGAAAAACCATTCCTCGAACTTGGTCCACCGATCAAGCCCATAAATAGGTCTATTCAAAAAACTTAAACTAGATAATTTTGACATAACATAAAATACATATAGAATAATGTAATCAACACAACATGAATGAACGACATAAATAATAAATAAGTTTAATTTATTTATTATACTTTGTATGAAGTCTAGATGAATAAATTTAAAAAATTTTCGTCAAGAGGTTTGATAGAATGTTATATGTTTTTGTATAATATAGTAGAAAATACATAAAAAAAGTTATAGCAGAATGTCATTCATCGAGAACTGACAGACCCCTCAATGAATCAATGTTGTTCTTGGTGAGAGATTTTGTTTTCGAACTTTACCAAAAACTAAAGACTCGAAGAAATGATGGGTTCACACAACTAAAATGCCTTGCTAATGCTTGAACATTACATTTATTGGGGTTTGAACTTACGCTTCAAATGAGGCATAAGTGTAAGTTGAGTACCACTTGGGCAAATTATATTGTTCTTTCGAACATTCCAGGTCTCGATAAGATTGAAAGATAAAATTTCATCAAAGACAATATTGATCCATTAAAAGGTTTATTAACTCTCGACAAACAATGTTTTACAAATTTCTCCTTGCAAAATTGACCCTCAACACTTATAATTAGATTATTTCAAGAAATTTTTATCAATGGTAGATAAAAAGAAAGTTGACTATGAAATTTGGGCTTCTATTTTAATGTGGTACATTAATTTGGGAATAAAGCCCAATTACTCATTCTTTGATTGCCAAAAGGCCCAATGATTTTTAGTTATCGAAATTATAACGTTTATATATTTTTTTGGGGAAGAAAATCAAAAGAACTCTCTTATGATGAAAATTTTGAAATAATTTAAGTGATATTATTTTTAATAATATATTATTATTTTATTTTTAATTAAAAATAGTAGTAAAATTTATTCCAAGCTATCGTTTTGATTAGTTTTATTGAAAGATTAAGTTATTCGTTTAAGTTGGTTTAATATTTTAAAAGATTTGAATAAAAATATCAAATCTGAAAAATTAGTATGAGTAAAAAATTGAATCCATTTAAAATAAGAGTTATGTTCGAATTTTATTGTTCAAAGTTTGAACTCAGTCTAACTCAATTGGTTTCCGATTTTATAAAATGTGTTAAGTTCTTTATATTTAGAAATTTAATAAAAGGATATATACATATAATGGTAGTAATATTTATATAATTACAAATACTAAATAAAAATAATATGCACTAATTAAATAAAGATTGGAACAACTATTTATTAATATAAACGAGTTTAGACAAAATTTAAAGTTCATATTTTGAATCAGGTTAGATTTAAGTAAATGGTGTACTGAGTTCAAGTTTATGTATGATATTAGTACAACTTTTTTTTTGTTCAAGTTGCCTGGCCTAAAATTTGAACCTAAATTTTGTTTAAACTCACCAAGTGGGAGATCGGGGCTTGCCCCATCCACAAAATGATAAATTATTATTTTAATCCCTTTTAATTTTAAAATTATAAGCTAGTTTAATGGAAAAAATACACTTTGGCCTTCCAAAGATGAACAAAAATTTCTAATTTAATTCCTTTAGAATTCTAAAATAACAAATATTTATAAAGATAAAATTGGACTTTAATCTCTTTAAAATTTTATAATTTAATTTTAGCCACCCAAAGAACTTTTAGCTTTGTCTCTAAAAGCGCAACTTGGACTTTAAATATTAAAACTCAAACTTGACTTATATTTTAAATAAATATCTTTTTCTCTGTTGAAATTTATTTTTTGAGCCTCGTAACTTATCCAAACTCTTTGTATTCCAAAAAGATTTCAAACTTAAATAAATAACACAAAACTCATAAACAAACTTAACTCCGGTGGCCTTCACATTTTAGTCAAAGGAAAGAACGCGTCTTAAAAGGGAAAAAGAATCATAATTCATTGCAATAATTTTGTTTGAAAGGCAAAAGATGGAACATCGGTTAATGACTTTCGTTGACCTAAAGATATCCCACCGCATCTAACACTTTCCGTAATATTAAATTTATCCATCAATATTTACATATTTTATTAATTTAACGTTTATTTTTTTAATTAAATTTAGCTCTTAATTTTAAAAAGAGTTAATTTAATCATTAATTAAAAAAAAGAATCAATTTATAATTTTATTAACGAAAATACTGATTAGCTTACATGATAATTTACATGTCAATTGTCACAAATATGACACAACATCATTAAAAAATTAATGTTTTAATCAATATTTTTATTAAAAATAATTTATTTTTTTAAAAGATTATTAATTAAACTTAACTAAAAATAAGGATTAAATTGATAAAAAATATCAACATTAAAATTAAATTTAACATTATACCATCCCACTCGCTTCTAACTTTTTCTTTCATAATGAGATCCAAAAAGATATTCTTTTTGTCTTTCTTTATAAAAAATAATAATTACTTAAATTTTATCTTTCACTTTCACCTCGTCTCATGCAAGCTATATACGTATACTTTGAATTCCACATTTCTCATGTCATTTTCAAGTAATTAGAAAACAATGGGGAGACAATAATCCTCTCTATTTTATGGCCTTTTCCAAGTAGGGAATAGTATTTGGATAAAGTACTCCCGATAATGATGGGTTAGACAGGTTTTGATTTATATTTCAGATTGGACTGAACTTGAACAAATATTTAAAACGTACTATTATAAGGTTGAGTAAGAAAAATTGAAAACCGATCCAAATTGAAATAGACGGATTATAGAATGCAAGTTAAAAACCATAATTATTTGAAACTGAATCGAATTCTATTTTTCTATTTAATTTATAATTAATTTTAATTGTTTATGATATAAAAATAAACATTTTATAGTTGAAATAGTAAAAATAAGTTAAAGGTTGTATAAAAAACACTTTTTAAAAAATATATCATATAAAAGTTTTTGAGTTTTTTTTATTTAATTAAAAATTTATTTTTTAAGAAATGTTTATGGAAAAGATACTTTGACATTTTGCCAAATAATATCTAAAAGCTGAAAAATAAAATTTATTTTTGTTAAAATAAGTCTAAAAATCCAAGACCAAAATTTAATATGGAAAAAAATAAGAAACAAATCAATTTACTATGGACAAATTGATAATTTAAAAAAACTCAATTAAACTAAACCGATATTACCTCTGTGTAGTAATATTATACATAGCTCAGCATGAATCAACCAGACTTAACTTATGAATACTTTTAGGAAATAAGAATGATAAGCCAAATGGTATTTGGTAGGTACTTCGGACTCCCCTAAAATGAAAAAATTTTCATTAAAGCCTTTTAATTTTTTTAAAATTTAAATTAGTAAGATAAAATTGCATTTTAGCCCTCCTTAAAAATGATAAAATTTTAATTTAATCCATTAAAATTACAAAGATATAGGCTATTAAAATGGTGAAATTGTATTTTTACTATCGCAAAAATTACAGTTTAATTTTGCCCCCCTAAAAGAAATCCTAGCTTTGCCCCTAGATTGAGTCTTAGCTCAATTGACATCGTTGCCACTGCAGGAGGTCATGGTTCGAGTGTGCTAAAACTAATTATCATCATATTTAAAGGTTAGAAGAGGGACTACAGGTAATTCTAGACATTGTATCGTAAAGAGCACATAGCATAAGAATTTATAATGAAATTAATGTAAAAAAATATTATAATTACTGATCATTAAGATTAATAAAAGTTTCGACCTTTCTACGAAGTAAATACTAATTTTTATTTTACTTAAAAGCTTATTTTAAGAAAAATACCAATAGAAGACTCTTATTGGATATCTTTCAGTCCAACCATAGTCACCAATATACTTTATGTTTAGTTAACTCTGTAATGAAATTGGAATGTTCTTTGTGTTGACCAAATAGTGTCATTTAATTCCTCAGAAAATGTTATAAATTTGTCTTATTTTTTTTATTTATTGTATTGTATGGTATTAAAAAAATGAGATTCAAGAACATTATGTGATGGTCTAATGGTCTGATGGTTAAGGGTGTTTACTGTTCTAAGTGTGGCTTGAGTTTAAGTCGTGTTAGTTGTTTAGGCTTTGCCCTGTTATTGTAATTTATAAAAAAAAAAGAGATTTGAATTTTAAATTTATTACATATAATTTTTTTAAAGGTATTGTGAGAATTAATTGAACTAAAATTAGGTTCAACTTTGAGAACAATAACTTTTGGGTAAACTACCAAAATAGTTATTTTTTGGTTACCTTAGGTTACATTTTAGTCATTTATATTTGAAATGTTACATTTTAGTTACTCTTATTATCGCATTGTAACATTTTAGTCACTGAGTGTTAATTTTTGTTAAGAGTGTAATGATAAGCTTATGACATGTTAAGTCATCATTTCAAACAAAAAATTTAGGGTAATTTATGCAACTGATCCTCATATTTTTTTGTTTTGAGCAATTTAATTTTTTTTTATGTTCTTTTACCTTTTTTTTTTCATTCTCTTCTGATTCTCCCTCTATTTTCCTCCCTTTTCCATTTCTTTTAACGTAAATTTTTTATGTTTTCCATTTGTTAAAACTAGTTTCTATACTTTTATTTTTTTAAAACAATTTAATTTTTTTCGAGTGAGGCGAGCTTGTGGACTAATTTTAATAAATGAAAAACATAAAAAAAAAAACTACGTTAAAAGAAATTAAGAAGGGAGAAACAGAGGGAGAAGCAGAAGATAATGGGAAAAAAAAGAAAAAAAAAGAAAGTTAAAAGAACATAAAAGAAAAAAAATTGCTCAAAATGAAAAAAATATAAGGCTCAATTGTAGAATTTAACCTAAAATTTTCGTTTGAAATGATGATTTAACGTACGACATTTTACCGTTACATTGTTAATGACAATTAACGGCTCAGTGACTAAAATGTTACAACGGGATAACTAAGTTACTAAAACATAATATATCAAACATAAGTGATTAAAATTTAAGCAGAAACAAAAAAAAAAGAGATTATTTCGATAGTTTATCCATAATTTTTTAAAGTTAAAATTATATCAATAAATCCAATCAAAATGTTGAACTAAATAGTTAACTTAAATTAATTAATCAAGATAAATCCGGAGAAGAACCCACACGTAAATTAAAGGCGAAATCAGAAATTTTGCATGGGGTTCTTAAAATTTTGAAGGAAATGTCTTAAATAATTGTATTCAGTTATTCAAATAATTAAAAGATTTAAATTGAATGGTTAGTAATTAAGAGGGATCACTAATGAAATTTTCCCACTAGACCAAGGGATCAAGGTCCCCTACCTCTTGATTTCGTCTATGCATGACTCGAATTTAAGCCCTTAAAATCTCCCAACATCTACATTGTCAGAACAATAATAATAATAATAATAATAAATTCTTTTTTGGAAAATGAAATATTTGACAAATTAAAGAAAATCGGCCTTCGGCCTTTGGCTTTGCTTTGAAAAGTTAAAATAGTTCCAAACCATGATGGTGCACGAGGTTGGCTGATTTCTGACACAGTGTTGGAAATTTCAGAAATTTCAAAGTTCCTTTGTTTTCTTTTTGGTGACAATTAAGGATTTGTTGTCCGGGAAAGTGGGACTAAGACTTCGATTAGCATCACTTTTTAAAAACAATTTTGGGTCAAAAATATTTTTGAGTAAAAGTTAAAAATTTTTATTTTTATTTTTGACTTTTGTAAAATATTTTTTTTCCTCAAAAATATTTTTTAAAAAGTTTAAAAAGTATCTTATTTAATATTATTTTATCTCAAAAGTATTTTTTGTCTCGAAGTGTTTCTTAGAAACAATACTAAATTGGTCCTAAATATCATATGACTATATGTACTTCAAATACTTCAAATCAATGATGAAGGTAAAGCGTCAAGAAACAATACTAAACTTGTCCTAAATACCATATAACAAGTCTATTTTAGCTCCTGATAGAACGATTTTCTAATTTCATCATTATTTCAAATAGAGTATAAATCACAAGTAATACATGTACAATCAATTGGAATTAAATTCAGCAAAATACAAAGCGTCTACACGAGGCTTAAATCAAGACTAATCTAAAAGAGAACACACAAAATTGAGGCTAAGAAGTCAACTTTTGCCTACCCTACCAACGTCTCAATGACTTGTGTATTTAGTTTCATTTTTCTTCTTAGAAACCATTGTGATTTCAAGTAAACGTTGATTGTTTTTTCCCACTAACCTCAACAACAAGGTATCCTTTGTACTTCCATCTTCTTTGTTCTCTTTAATTTGTCAAACAACTTTTTAAAGTTCTTTGTGGGAAATCCCTCTATAAAACACTTTTTTTTTTTTATCATTTTGAGTTTAGATTTGTTTGAGGTTTTCTATTTAGAGTTGATTTTAGAATTGAAATCATTTCGATTTTTAGTTAGCTGTGTCTGTTGGAACGAAGTCAGGAATATTTTTTTAAAAAGATTGATATTAAGTTATATATTTTTATAAGTGTTAAAATGTGATTTCACCAATGCCTTAGTTTATACTTTTATAATTTCTTCGGAGGATTAAAACATAGTTTTATTATTTATTAAGGAGCCAAACTATATTTTTATCATATATTATAATTTATAATTTATAAATTTTAGAAGGACTAAAACATAATTGTCCCATTTAAGGGAGTCAGGGCTCCTACCTTCCCTCTCGCACATTTGTGTCATCATCCCTCTACATTCAAGCTGGATTTGAAATTTGAATTAATCCAGTCAAATTTTTCGAATTTTGATGGGTAAAATTACTATCAAGGCACTTATGTGAGATGTCAGGATAGTAAATTAGTTATTGTACGTTAAATCAAAGAGTAAATTGGTCCTCTCAGTTAAATTAAATCTATTTATACTGTTCAAATTGACATAGTTAACAAACGTGTGCCTCATGTCAGTATATATAAATTAATTTTTAATAGTAAAATTGTATAAAATTTTTAATAATAAAACTGAATAAAATTTTTAATAGAATAATCAATTTACTTTTTATTCTCATATATAAAGACAAATTTATATTTTTTAACAAAAAAATAAAATATAATTTAACTATTAACACAAAAACGTCAGTGATATTATCGTAAATTTAGATCAAAGTTGATAGGGGTCTATACCCTATGAACCAAGACAAATGCGGTTTGTGGACGGCAATTGAGGACTACAGCACTTTGGGCAAGGCCAACACACACAAGTCAAGTTTCATTGGTAAGAAAACCTGAGGCACGTGCGACCTACCAATGGTCCTAAAGCCAAGTGTAAGTTAAATAACGGCACGAATGCTCGTTATATACGGTTTTTTCTTCATTTGTTCTACAGGTGTCGCGACGATCATGGCTCGAACATGATTACATGACCGGTACCCCCATGTGCTGATTTGCACTCGGTTGTTCCAAAAAAGCCCCACCTTTTTATATGGAAAATAGACTTTTTTTTCTCCCTTGTAATATGACATACATTATGAAGCATATCGATCTAATTATAGTTGTTGAAATTTGAATTTTTTAATTTGGTATAAATTTGCTATTATTTTTATAATGTTCTTAGTAGATAATAATAAAGCAATATTTAACCTTTGATTAATTCAAAATAATTTTTAAAAAATTATAAAAATTATATTTTTAAAAAATTATAAATTTTTCAAAAAAATATAAAAAAAGTTAAAAAGTTAAAAATTTTATAGGATATTAATTTTGGGACATAAATTAATTAATTAATAATTCAAGTTTATCATACTATTTTTTTTTATTTTACTTTAAAAAGGTTTTCAAATACTTATGGTTTCGAATTTATGTGCTCTAACATAGAATTAATTATATTGTAATAAAATTTTAATTTGACATGTTTAATTTTTTAATTTAACTCGAACAATTTCACTCGATTCGACTCAAATTTTATTTCAATCAACTCGATTCAAAAAAATTTCAAATCAAGTCAGGATGATAAAATAAGATTCGTCAACTCGATTAACTCGAAATTTTTTGACTCGATTCGGTCGAACAATCACCCCCACTTAAACCCACATCCTCATATATTGAGAACAATGTTCATGCCATTCGTGCTAAAACTCAATCGATAATTTTTTTTACAACACTCATTTATTTTACACATTGTGGATTTATTAATTAAAAAGATAAACTAATAAGATATTCCCTATAGAAACTACAAAATTTCTAGAATGTGTGTTGACTTAAAAATAAAAACGTATCTCGAAATCCAAAATTTAAGTCACTAACTTTTTTGGGTGCTTCGCAGTACCAATTTACAAATTAAAAAAAAGAGGGACTATTTAATCAAACTTTTTTTAAAAAAAATAATAAAACTAATTAGTTTTCTATTGGACAAAACATATGAACAAAAGTTAAGGAATAAAGTTGGGATATTATTATTAATAAATTGCCATTATTCGGTGATAGATTGATAGTCAATTGAATTTTCGAGGTTTCCACATGATTGGGTCGACAGGTAAATTGGTTACCCGTTAGGACTAAAAAGAAAAAATATAATAATAGTAGTAGTAAAAGGGATAAATAGTAAAAGAGGGAGTTGGTCTCCACTTTATTGGACCGTTCTTCATTTAATTTTATATCATATATATAGGTCACTATTACCTCTTATAGGTTAAGCATTTAGGGTTTAATGCATTGCAATTTTTTTCCTTATCTTACGGCTTTTGCTTTTGTTATCCAAGTATAATTATAGCTTATTATATGCTAATTATTTTATATTACTCACTCAATAGTTAAACAAAATAAAATAGCACTAAGTCATCTTATATTTTTAAGAGGGGAATTCGAATTCGAACATTAAAAATGATATTGTCGAGAGGAATAATCACGAATCCTGAGATGATTAATATTTTAGTTAAAAAATTAAAATAATAAATATTCTGATTAACTGTCAGTGCAGTGGTAAATAATTAGTGTTGCTTAAATCTTTGTTGACATTAAGGGCGAAAGTAGGAAAAAAATTAAGGGAGCCAAAAGATAATTTCATTATTATACTAATTTAAAATTGTATATTTTTTCAAGGGACTATTGAACAAAATTTACCATTTTGTGTTGCGTAAATGAAAGGTATAGTTTCTTTCGCATTATATAAATATTATGTGACACGAACGACAGGTGAAATATTTTATGGAAACAAATATTTTTAAAAAAATTATTTAATAATAATTATAAGTGAAGCCATAAAAAAATTGTATATAAATATTAATAAACATGTTTTTGATTCATGTGATTTTTAGTTGTTTTATTTAATGAATATATAAAAATATTATCATAATAAATTTAGTTATCATTTAAATGAAATGATATATTAATTTTTTTAATTAATTTGGTACGTAATTAACTCGTAACACTAATTTATTTCAATTTTTTAATAATTATAAATTTTTATATAATTTTATATATCCTATATTTTATTTTATTTTGTGGTATTGTGAAAATCATAAATTGGAGATAATAAAAAAAGTCATAAATATTGAGATTCAAAATTAAAATATTTTTATATCAATTTTAGAAAAATGATTGCATAAACTAATGAAAAAGTCTAATTTGATTTTTAATTCAATTTATAAAGTCTCATTTTCAGTAAAGCAAAATCTTTTGTTGACTTTTAGTTAATTAGATAAATGATATATTTTATTTTTATTCACTTAATTATAAAAAAATTATGGTTTGATGACTAATTTTTATGATTTTTTCCTCATCCAATTATTAGATTTTGATGTGGTAATGTCGTGTTATTTATTAAATGTCTTACCTTACATTTTATGTAAAAAAAAAATCAATTGTTAAGTATATTAATAGAGAAAGTATATAATTGAATTATGAGTTAAAACGTAGTTTTATCATTTTATTAACTGATAAATCTTAAAATTATACATGAATTTTGATTTGATCCGATTCTTATAAATTATTAATACAATTATTGATATAATATCACTTTATGTTTATATATTGCATACATCAATAATTATATTTATCTAATATAAAAATAAATTGATGTATAGTTGCTTCAAATTAAAGTTCATATATAATTTTGAGATTTATCCCTTTTATTAATATAGAATTTCATAGCTTTTAACTTAATATTTTATAGTTTTAAAAGGACTATCATTTTGGGACAAACCTTCCTTGACAGGATTCGTCGGTAAGATAACGAAAATATTTATTTATATTTTGTATTCAAATTTAAACTCATATAAAAATTAAAAGTATGACACATAACATTGTCACATTGTTGTATTATATGATTTTAGATGACAATGATTGAGTTTTAACTTAATTGGTATGAGGATTTTATGAATGCAGGAGGACGTGGGTTTAAGTGCGTTGGAGCGCATTATTCTCTTATTTATGGGTTGGGAAACATTGTGTCAAAACGAGCAGATATGATTAGAATCTATAAAAAATTATTAAAAAAATATTTACAATTGAATTGCTAAAATAATATAAAAACTAAAATTACTTGATTAATCAAGAATTTTTAATAATTAAAAATTCAAATTTATTAACCCAAGTTAGAAGATCACACCAAGGGTCAACTCATAACTCACACAAGTGACCAATTAATAAAGTTTAAGATTAAAGAATGAATTGAAAGTTCAAAACACAATCTCTCATACACTTTCACAAGTCACTAGATTCATTGTATTAAGGATATACCTAATTTATTTATTTATTTATGCATTTTTTAAATATTTTGCATCTTTGTCTTAAACCAAGTGTAATTTAAAATTCATCATACCTCTTGTCTTCTTTTCAAATAAATAAATATATAAAATCTAAGTAATCCACATAAATAATATGAGAAGGGAGAATGGCTTAAATTTATTGTCCATTAACTTGAACCTCGTGAAGCTATCACTAAAACAGTGAAGTTAAAGTAAATTAAAATAATAATTATTTTATGGGAAAATTTAACCAAAGGTTACTAAACTATTAGTAAGTTTACGTTTTAGTCACTCTATTTTAAAAAGTTACAAAACGGTCACTATCAAAAGGTTTCATTTAAGTCACTTGGATGTTAAGTTTTTTTTTAAAAGTCCGACTAGCGAGTTCAAAGTGATTATTCAATGATCAGTATGGTTGATCAATACCCATTGACGAGTAAAAGAACATACTTTAAATCCAAGTTGATCTGATAGCCAAAGTCAGAGATCGAATAAGAAAGCTATTTGGATTTTGATTCACAATTTGCGACGTTTAAAACTGTTTTATTATACTTTTGATTAGTACAACCAGTACGAAAAAGAGAGAGAGGCTATATAGCAACGATTTTAATAACCTAGTGACTTAAATAAAATTTTTTGAATAATTTGATAACTATTTTGTAATTTTTTAAAATTAAATGATTAAAACATAAATTTATTAATATTTTAATCACCTGTAAGGGACTTATGGCTAATGATTTTTTAGGGTATGGTGGTTTTGTACCTCAATAAGTTTTCTTTTTACAGAGAAAGAAAACAGCAGCAGCTCAACCTAGCTGTGTTGAGTCCATACTATGACAGTCATCAAGCAAAATGCTGAAAACCTCCTCCGGCGGAACAGAAAAAATCTGCAACCCGACACTTGGATTAAAAGCCAATGCAGGCATACCATCCGGCAGCCTATTACCCTCTACGAACACATGTACAACCCTTACCTCCCATTGTCTGCAGTACTTCAGTAATTGAGCTTAGGATATCATGATGATGGATTACCTGAACACTGCTGCAGAGAAACTGAACAAGTTCAAGACAATCCACTTCAAGAATCACCTTTCTCATCCCCATATCCCAAGCTTCACACGGTCCATCAAAAAATAAAAAATAAAAAAAATATTTCCTAAAAAAAAAATTGAGATGACATGTGAAAGAGTGCCGAAAACCTCTTTGTCGTAATATGTGGATTTTCCTAAAAATAAAAAATAAAAAAATAAATGGTGAAGTCATCAATGCATGTTCATTGACTGTAGAAACTAGGGTTCTCTTTTATGAGCTTGGATTTGCTTTTTTTTTTTTCTTTTTGTACTTTAAACATAACAAAGAGAATAAAGAATGTACACAAGGATTTGTGCCCTATTGCCATGATTTAGGTTAGAGTTAGGTTCGAGTTTTTTTTAAATATTTTTGAATTATTTAAAATAATTCGATTCGATTTTCAATTTTTAGGTTATTTTTTTATATTTTTTGTCTTATGTGATTTTGAATATTTTTTAAAAATTTAAAGTTTTTTTATTTAATATTTAAAAATAATAATCTTGTATTAATTTTTTGAAAATTATTTTTATATAGTATTTTAACTTATTTAACTAAAGTATAGCATAAAATTAATTATGCTCAATTTAGGTAACCGTAATTTTTAAACTTGTGAACCAATTTACTCAAAACACTATTATTCGATTTTTTGTTTTTAAATTTTTTCCTATACCCTACAACGGATCACTAGTTGATTTTGTATCGAGTTAATATATATTTTAAAATTTTGGGTCATTTCATGTCAACAGCATCTAGGATATCAATTGTTTGCGATTAAGATTATTTGGGTTTATTAGTCAAATTTTTAAATTTGATAATATCGAGTATAAATCATTTTAAATTACAAAATTCAAATTATTTTAAGTTCAGACGTACCTTTTCACTCAAATTAAATAGGATCGGGATTAGAATTAAATAATTCAAAATTTCGAATTCCAATCAAAATTAGAATATCTCTCTTGGGTTTTTTTTTAATCGAATCAAGTTGTAATTTTATTTTTTTAAGTCTAATTAAACTCGAGTTTAATTGAATTTATATAAAGAATTTTATCCACAGCCGACCCTTCAACAGATATAATCATAATAAACTAAAAAAGGTAACAAAGAATCCTAATAAGATAAGAATGATCTAAAAAAAGGTAAGTAGTTATTTATTCTAAAATTAAGGGCAATATTAAGGAGTCAAAGATATTATTATCTCCACAATTTTAGCTATAAATTAGCAAAATTATTCAAAATGATCCTTCTTTTCCTTTTAAATAAAGGTTTCTTCAAATATAGTGGTAAATCTGTTTGGAAATCATAAAATCCTAGTTTAAATAAAAAAATATAAATTAAATAATTTTGAGGAGAATAATTTGTTTCAGCGAACTCGAACCTATATCCTCCTACATTGGAGATAATATTCATACCAGTCGAACAATTATAAAGTTTTCAGTTTCCTTGGGCAGTTCACAATGCAATCTAAGGACACCATCTCTAAGTAGATAATATAAAATAAATTGAGAAGCTTTTGAATCATCATTAATGGAAAAATATTTTTAAAAGAAAAATCAAGAAAAGTAGGCTTTAACCCATGTTCACATTATATCATATAAACTAAAAATATATTCAAACTCATATTTTCCTCTCTTCTTTTATATTTGTGTTGTAATAAAACAACAACAATAGTATCCCATCAGAAACCCATTTGAGCTGTAAATGATCATATTCATAATTTTTCCTTTTTATATTTAAAAGTTTGAAGCATAAAAAAATAATGGGTAAATAAAATATTTTAAATTTAACTATAAGTATTTAAGAAGAAATTTATTGATGAAATTTATGAATATAATTTTATAAATTATAATCTAATTTTTTTTTTTTAAAAATATCTTCATTAGTTTACCATAGTTTTAATAAAGTATTTAGAATTGGTGCTGATAATAATGAAATTATTAAAAAATGGGAAAATAATATTTTATTTTATTACTTAAATTAGTGTTCTTAATAATAATAATAGGCACCGTTTCTGATGATTATGTAACGCTTCATTGCTTTCACATAAACAAGGGCAAAACCGCGTTAACTTGAAAATAAATAAATAGCAACAGCCATTAATTTCCTTATATAAAATGCAATACAGAAGGAAAATCTTAATCATTGACCAACCCTTTAGAGGTAACTAAACTGAAAATAAAACAATAAGAGTAATAATAATGTTTAATCATTGATCCCTAAACTATACCACTTTTCACAAGTAGGTACATAAACCCTTTTTTACTCAAAAAGTGTACGACATCAAATAAGAACAAGACATGTGTAATATTCTTATTGGTTGGTACTGATGAAATGGATATTATAGGTACTACTATAGACTTAAATGAAAACAATGTTAAAGTTTGAAGGCCAACTTTGTATTTAAACCTAATAATATTATAGAAGGAAAGAAAGAGAATTTTAATTTAAGAAAGAGACAAGAGTCCTGAAATAGTGGGAAGAGTTTAATGTAAAAATAAAAAAAGAAATGGGAATCTCATCAAAGTCTCTATATATATAAACATATATTTTTGGTAATTTGAAAAGTTTAAAGCTTTCCTTATTTCTATTTCATTGTGTGAGTGAGAAAAATAAATTCCTTTTTTATTTCTTGAGTTTATTTGTCTTTGTTCTATAAAATGAGTGACTAAAGCATTCTTTGTTAACTACTCTCATAATTTTTATTTTTATTTTGTTTTTCACTCCTTTGCTTCATTGAAGAAAAAAAAAATGGAAGAATTGAGTTCATCATGGAATTATCAAGAGGTAAGTATTTTTTAAAATTTTTTTTAAATAATTCTTATTTCTATTCAAAGGTGTAATCTGGGTTTTTCTCATTATTCATATTTCAGTTCTTTTTTTTTATCTAAATTCTTAATGTTTTTCATGATAGTTTTTTTTATATTAAGTAGTAATTTCAAGTTTAAAATTCTGGGTGTTTCTTGTTTATTAAAAAAATTACTTTTTTAATGTATATTTTTGCTAAAAATGTTTATTCTTGTATGCACCATGCAATGCATCTTTTTGGGTTATTTCATGTTATGGTGTCAATGGTTAGTCACTATGTTCTATTTTTTTAATGAACAGGATTTTGATGAACTGAACTTGAAGCTTCAATACACAATAATGGAGCTTGAAACTGTCAAAATGGACGCAATTGAACAAACAAGGAAACACAATGAAGAAACAAAGCATTTGCTCAACCTTTTAGAGCTTGCTTACAAAGAAAGAGATGAAGCCAAAAATCAATTACAAAATTTGATCAACAAATTAATACCCAATTCTCAATTTGAAAACCCCATTTTTTTAACACCAAAACCCAACTCAACAAGCATCACTGAGTCAAACAGCTTATCAGACCCGTACCACCATCACAACAACCACAACCATGGCGATTCCTTCATTGATACAGTCACTTCCCCTGATTTTTCAACCATTAAAATGTGTTTCTTGAACCAAACCAGTGTGCCAAGTATTACCACCGTTGATGGCCTTACCAAAGGTAAAATTTTGCCTCAAAAAGGTAAGCTTTTACGAGCTGTAATGGAAGCTGGTCCTTTACTCGAAACACTACTTGTTGCTGGTTCTTTGCCTAATTGGAGGAACCCTCCTCCACCATTACAAGCTCTGAAATTCCCTACTGTTTCAATCAATG
Source organism: Gossypium anomalum (assembly GCA_025698475.1). Lineage (NCBI taxonomy): Eukaryota > Viridiplantae > Streptophyta > Magnoliopsida > Malvales > Malvaceae > Gossypium > Gossypium anomalum. The sequence goes on from CM046968.1 coordinate 93,688,695, forward strand.
GTGGCACCAAATTAGCATCCCAAGACAATCCAAATAGAGCCGATATGGTTCAAAAAAGGTTTAACCATTGTTCACCATCTGTTTTAAACTTTGTAAGTTCAGGTTTTAGTGGTTCACAGGTGTTGAATACAAGTGGTGCTGTGAAGAGACAAAAGGTTACTATGACTTGATGAAATAAAGTTTTTTTTTTTTTTTTGTGTAAAGATTTTTTAAGAATGATTTATGGTGTAAATTGGATACACCTTTTGTTTTTAGGTTTTAATTTTAACTGTGTAGCATAGTTATTTAAAATTGTTTTTTAATTTTTGGGTTATTGATTTTTTTTCATACCAACTATGTGAGTGATGTTTTGGACAAGTAAATGGTCTTATAATGAATGGACTATGATCCAAGTAACATATTTTTTTAGGTAAATTTATGCTATGATTTGTTTTAATATTGAAATTTTGAAATTTTAAAATATAGAGATTAATGGTCGAATTTGAAAACATGAATAACTCAAGCCAAATATAAGAACATCTTGTCAACTTACTATTTTCACAAATTTAACAGCTATTTTCTTGTATCAAGACTTGGAAATTAAAAAATATTAGGATTAAGATTATTCCAAAGATTATTTATCATTGCAAATTTGAGCTTCAAATACAATCTACTAATGCTTTCAAAAAGTTCATACCCTCAATGTTCTTTAACTAGTGTCATGGCAGAAAAAAATTACAGCTACATATCACAAAGAATTCATTTTTGGAACCAAATTTGTTAACATCCATTTATTGGATCATTTTATACAAATATCTAAACAAAGTAACAAGGAAAAGATCGAAACAGGGTTACTGCCAACTAGCTTAGTTGATTCTGATTTTGTTTGCCACGTCTAAGGCATCGTAATAGGGAGTTAACCAGGAACGCCTTCTTTGTACCATGAGGCCTGAATTACGAGAAAAAAAAACACATCGAAAGTATAAAGAGATGACATGAAGGTGACAACACATGGTCTCGAATAATAAGCAATCTGATAACAAGCCTACAAGGACCATATGACAAAAGGTTGTCCAGTTAATGTTTGCACAATCCATTTGTATGCAAACTTATGCAGAAACGATTGTACCACACCATAGTACATCCTGAGCTATAAAGTAAATGCAATTGGCTCGTGGAGCAAGGACAAATAAAAAGGTTACCTGATCAAGGTATTCACTTTCTTGGCCTGAATATCATACATCTTCTTGACAGCATCCTTGATCTTCTTCTCGTCAGCACAAATGTCGACGATGAAAACCAATGTGTTATTATCTTCAATCTTCTTCATTGCGGACTCGGTTGTGAGAGGAAACTTGAGAATCTGATAATGATCAAGCTTGTTCCTTGGTGGGGCACTAATGCAAGGATACTTAGGGTTCCTATCTTCCTTCAAAGTCCTTGGCGTGTCAAATGTAACTTTGGTTCAATCTTCTTAGGCTTAGTTTAACATTGTTTCTCAAAAGTGCTTTTGGGCCAAAAAGCACTTTTCAGCAAAGGCTAAAATTTTCTGCTTCTGCTTTTGGCTAAAAAGTGCTTTTGTTAAGCATTTTTTGTCCCAAAAGTGCTTCTTAGAAGCAATGCTAAACTGACCCTTAGCCTTCTTCTTAAAAGTAGGTCCGGATTTCACCACTTTTGCAGCCTTCAAGGCTTGTGCCTTTGGATCTGTCTTCTTCTCGACTGCAAAATATGCAACAAAGATGATATGAACACCATAATCACGATTGTATTCAAGAATAAACTTAAACCATGCAACTCCACTACCACTTACGACACAAAATGGACTAAACAAAGTCCAACGAACCACCTCCGATGACATATTCAAAGACAGCAATAATTAATACATCGACATTTGTAAAAGAATTGAGAAAACCATGAATGTAAACAATAACCATAATAATTAATAACCCAAAGATACAATCCTACAAACCGATAACAACTATGCTAAGAATATATGGCTATGCTTAAAAAAAAACTAGTTTCAAATCAATATAATTAACAAGAAGACATAACAATCATTGTTATCACAATAGATTGTATTCAGGAAGAAACTAAAGCCAAGCAACTCAAATATCATTGCAACAACCATTGCTTAACAAAATCAATTAAATGAGTCCCAATTAACCACCTCTAACGATTCCAAGAGGGCTATAATAACGCAAATAAACCCAAACCAAATTCATAAAAGAATTGAGTAAACTATGAATGCAAACAATAACCACTATGGTTAATAACCACCACTAAGCTAAGAATATAAACTTTAAACTCGATGCATTTAGATTGAGAGATATCACCAAGTTTATATCACTTCCACTAAAACTAGATACAAATCAATATAATTAATGAGGAGAACATATGAACACTATTATCATAAAAGATTCAATCAGGGTAGAAACTTAAGCCATGTGACCCCAATACAATGCAAACACCATTCCCTACAGAAATCACTTCAGATAAGTTCCAATTAACCACCTCTAATGACATATACCAAGAGGGTGGTAATAGTTACACGTATTATACCCAAACCAAATTCATAAAGGAATTGAACAAACCATGAATGCAAACAATAACCATAGCAACCTAAAGATACAATACTACAAACTATATAACAACTAAGCTAAGAATATAAAACTTAAGCCATGCGATTCCAATACCATTGGAAACACCA